>OZ005741.1:240334832-240661433 GCA_963930735.1 Dioctria linearis
TGTTTCTGTGGTGAGGTAATGTAAGGACTTGATTTATGCTGACGATGTTAAGCTTTTCGCTCAGATTAAATCTGTTAATAATTGTGAACAGGTACAGGGTGACTTTCGAAAATTCTATAGTTGGTGCAAATGCAATAATTTGCTTGATATGGATATCGACAAATGTGAGGTTACGACTTTCCATAGGAATCAGACACCAATCACTTATGATTATGAGCTCTCGGATTCCTCGATTGTATAAAAGAGTAATTCTATCCTGGGTTTTTATAAAACGTTGGTCCGAAGAGTTTTTGAATCCGCCAATTACATTGCCTTTGTACACTTGTTTTATGAGACCGCTTCTTGAATACGCTAGCCAGGTCTGATCGCCATTTTACGGTACACACATCGACCGTATCGAATTTGTTCAGAGAAAATTTTTATGATTTGCTCTCAGGCCCTACCTTAGAATAATTCATTAATTCTTTCACCCGCCCTAAGAGGATTCCTTGAAGCTTTTAGATATGCACTCGCTTAGAGAAACGTCACATGGTTGCCGATGTAACTTTTGTGTATTAACTCTTCAACGGGAATATTGATTCTCCATTATTACTTAACAAAATCTTTTTCCATGATAGTAGGCACAATTTGAGAAGGCTACCCCTATTGCATGTTAACTCCTCAAGGTCTAACTTTAGCATGTATGATCTGATAATCGCATAATAATATGGCTGACCATTTTCCTGTTGACATTTCTAAGCATGTTTTAAAAAAAGTCTATATAATATTTAATCTTGTTTGTTTAATGTTTTTGTGCATTGCATGTAATTTCATCCGGTGCTTGGTTCATGTTTAGTTTAACATACTAATACTAACACCGACTAAGTGATGAAACACATGTATTGTTGACCGTTTATATATTAAACGTGTCCATGCAGCGAGTTTGAGTTAAACTGGTTCTGATAGTCATAAAAAAACAAAAACCTTAAAAGGAAACGCTTGGAAAAGGTTTAGTTCCTCAAATAGTTTCATATATTATTACGGAATGACAATAATCTTTCGTAATAAGACAAAATAAGTTCATTGTAAATTCAAGTTGCCGATCCAATTGTTTTCCCACTTAAGTATTGCCGATTGGAAAAGTATTGATCCTTTGATGACAGCCAAATTCTTACCTGACGTTTTCAAAACCACTTTTTCTAATAAGTACTAACTTTTATAATTACATAATGATTTTGCTCAATGCAGCAGGCTTCCACATACGTTTGCTGA
The DNA here is from genome assembly GCA_963930735.1 of Dioctria linearis. Taxonomy (NCBI): domain Eukaryota; kingdom Metazoa; phylum Arthropoda; class Insecta; order Diptera; family Asilidae; genus Dioctria; species Dioctria linearis. The sequence goes on from OZ005741.1 coordinate 240,336,084, forward strand.
AGTTGAAGATTTCGTATTTGATGAGGTGACACTTTTGAAACATATTTCGAATTTGATCAATAGTTTCGTGGGTGGCCCTGATGACATTGAGGATTCTTCAAGGCGGGTCCAATGAAGAATTTTTGCTTTCTTGCTCCGCACTATTTGACAAAAAAAAAAAAAAATAGAAAATATAAGAAGGACAAATAATGTAGTAGATTAAAAACTGGCAATCAATTTATTGATCCTAGCTACAATTTAATGGATAACTGAAAACACAACGAGTTTTATAATAGATTTCTACGAACAAAGATTATTCTGTTATCTTGAAAAAACATTTGCTTTTTGAAATTCATTCATTATGGACGTGTTATTTTGTTCCAGTGAAAGCCGGTGAATCTATTATAGGATATGCCCTGGCACTTCGGTTTCCGCACATAAAATTCATATGACTCTCATTTAAACACAATTAAACGCCGAGAAATATTTATAATTTATTTCAGTAAGTCATCACTCTTAAATTTAGAATAATTTATTAAAGGAACGTACGTATAATTTCAATATAAATCATTAGCTGTGTATTAATATTAATGTGTTGCTTTGTGTTCACTTTTTAAACTCATTACAGCTGCAAACAATGCAAAAAAAGAATCCTGCCATTCCTGTGGACCCCACCAGTAATACAAGTCCTCCAATAAGTACAGGAATCAACGTAAAAAACTTTAACTTGTACGCCAGAAGTAATGGAAGCATAAATTTTTTGTATTGTTTCTGACTTTTAATTTTTTTTGATTTAAAACTTTTCTCCTTTGCTCGTCCTTGTTGTCTACCCTCAAAATACTGGTGAGAGAAATCTGAAATTAACAATTAATTTAAAATACAAATATTATTTATATATTTCTAATATATAATAATATTATATTAATATATGCTTTGACATTAATGTTACCTAATATGAGAAAAAAAGTAGCACTGCATTTGTAAAAGTGTGTGCCCCAATATTCTTCTTATCAATAAAAATTTAATTCTTATAAGGTTTCCTTTGTAAAATTGAGCTCAAGAAGCATCTCGGCAATATTTAACATAATAACGATATTTTACCCCAATATATAGAGGGTGTAAATCTCTCCGGCGAAAATCGGTAATACCCCCGAATTAGGTCATAGAATATTTGCATAAATGTTCTGCAAGAAGATAATAAAATTATATAATTGGCCTAATCGAGGCTTGTTTGTTCTTGTTAATTTTGATTTTAAAATATTACTAAATATATCTCAAATGTTTCTTTATCCATTTTAATTGCAACTTTTAATTTTTCTGGATCACCTCCTTGTGAAATGTGGTTGGAGAAAATTCAGGAATATTTCTGTCTAAATATAAGTTTCTAACCCAAAACCGACGTTCAGAAATACTTTTACTTATATTTCGAATATTTCATAACATATTAAAATTATTAAGATCAAATCCACAATATCTTCAAAAATTTTCCATTTTATACACTTTTATTTTCAAAAATTGTTTGAGTAATCTTAACAAAAGCCCAATTCTCCACATAACAAAATTTAGATGTCAGCACAATTATCAACCTTTGTCCACGCAGCTGTAAACGCATTAATTATTAAATAGGCATCCTAAAAGGAGGTCGAACAACATCCTTCATAATACTTGAAACACACATGAGATATCGATATCGAGGTATTCGGAATACACCGTTTAAAGGCCATGTATGGAATCAAATACTCTCAATATACATAAAAAGTTGGTGGACAAAAAGGAGAAGTTGATACCTTCAAAAAGAAAAGCAAAAAACATGTTGATGAATATTTTTTTCTTTTCGCTTCACATATTGAATGCGTCGAATATTTACAATTATTTGTTGTCGTTTAGCCCGCATAAAACCAAATATATTCCTCACTTCCATGTCTAATTTGATTTTGCATAAGAGCTTGTCAGGTGAATTGAAATGAAAAAGTACGGTTTGTCACAGTCGTCAGCTTTATCAATTCAACTTTACGATATTTGAAGGATCCTTCAAAGTACGGAAGAAAAGGGACACCGTAGCAATTTAATTGTGGCTAGAAAATGAATATGCAAGAGATCTATATCAAATATCCTATACCATCAATTGTATTCGCGCAGAATGTAAGCCATATTAAAATTTTCGCAGATGGTGCCACGGGCAGAATAAAAATAGTGAGATTGTTAATGCAAAGCCACTTTTTGATGCGCAGAGGCACTTAAAATAGGCTCAGGTAATTTTTCCAATTATTGGTCACTCATTCTTGCGCCTCTAGACAGTGTGTTTGGTCGATTTGAGAAGATAATGTGACATCATTATAATCTCTAACAACTATATTGATATTTTCAATGAATACCATATGGTTAAAATGAGCCCGGATAAAATATTTAAATCGAAAAAAAAACACCAATAAACTTTTCCGTTGAAGATTTTGGTCTGTTTTTTCCGAAAATTGTAAATTTATCAGAAACTACATATTTCTTAGATACCAAAACAAATTGTGGTTACTCAATGTAAAAAAAAGTATACTTTCACAAAATTTCATGTAATTTGAATAATTTTTACGAGAGAGAAAAATAAAAAAACTTTGAAATCGGTTTCCGGCATTTTCTCGAAAAATTGGAGGTTATGTTGAAAATGCCTTATATGAAAGTTTTAGATATTTTTATTATCTATAACTTTCGCGAGAACATTTTCCTATAGGAAGTCACATTTCGCCGAAAATCGCAAAAAACCACTTTCAACCCCTTAACCCCTCCCCCCTCCCAAAATCCCGGAATTTCACTTTATCTCGTGTTTAATTTTTGTTTTTATCTTAATTATAACCTTAACTGAATTTTATTTATTATTAATTAATTTATTAATTTTTTCGTCTCAAACAAGTATTGGCACCAGTCTATGTATGAAACTTTATTTGAGAAATGAAAAACACTTTTATTAATAAGTTTAGATCTGCTGGAAATCTTCTGAAACCGAACAATATCAAGGACATTCATAAATTCCTGGCAACTACTCATTCGGCAAAAATTGCGAGACGTTGGATCAATTGGATCTCTATACAAGAACTTAACTGGAAGTTCTGATAACTTTCAAGAAGAAATTTTAGCTATGTAAATATTTAAAGCTGAGAGATTTATTCCGGAAAAGGCTTAACCCTTAACCTTCTACCACCGGTCACCATAATCGTAACGACTTTTCGAATTAAAATTTCGCGGCCTCTGTGCAACGTATGTCAGCGTGCGTCTACGTACCTTTTCTACACTTTATAATGTATTGCCGTTGCCCTTGCCGAGTGTGGACGTACGCGCTTTTGACTTGGGTAAGTAAAAATATTACGTCAGTAGCCTCTGTGACCGCACATAAGTGATTGCATAATTTTTCTGTTTTACATTAGTTTTATTGTTTTAGTGCAAACCTGAATTGTAACGATGAACAAATGAAAAGGTGGCGATTCCGAAGGAGTATTGTAGTGACGAGAATTGCAGCGACATTCAAACAGATATTTCTGCTGATTATTTGCTCCATGAGAACTGTAATTCTGATTCTGAAAAAAAAACCGATCATATTCAGCAGCGTTCAGTGTCTCGTGAGAAATGAACTTCCAAAGATGAGGTTCCACTCGGACAGTGACAATCTCAATCAGGGAATAAAAACTATTTTGGTAAGAATCGCTTGATCGTGGCAGGTCATCTTAGCCTAACATCCGTCGTGAAAGAACAGCACAGCATTATATTGTACAGCAAACAAAGGGAGTAAAACCTGCGTACCGTAATGTTCTCAACACTTTCTCCACGCCCTTGACGTTCGGAACCTTTTTTGTACTGACGAAATGCTCAACACATTAATACTGTACACCAATGAAAAGATACGAAATATTAGACCAGCTTATAAAGACTAAACGTGTCCAAGATTTAGATTTCATACAGTTAACAGCGTTTATAGGGCTTCTACTTTATTCTTTATTCAAGACAAATCACGGTCACTACACTTCATAGTACTAATGGCTCTGGATTAGAAATATATCGTTGCGTCATGAATAAGAATAAATTAGAAGTTTCATGATGCAGAGACTCGAGATCAGCAGCGTGAGATGAATATATCTGCGCCTACTTCCTAGGTTTTAATCTTTTAGACAACAGTGTCTCAAAGTTAATACATATGAATGGAACTTGTGCTTGTGCAGAAGAGGTGTTAGTGGCTTTTTGAGTTTGCTGAAACATCACGATGTATATGCAAAAGAAACGAGCCAAATACGGCTTGAAAATAATGTGCATAACAGATGCAAGAAATGGTTACTTTCCCGATAACTACATTTATCCAAGTAAAGTTTCAGATGGCCTAAATTTGACCCAAGAACAGAACCGATTGTCAAGACCTACTTAGGCAGTTCTGTGCTTAGTTTCTTCAACAGAACGATACAACAAGTAAATCACCGCTGATAACTGTTACTGTTCCATACCACTTGTTAATGCGCTAAAATAGAAACAGCTAATTCTTGCGGGTAAGTACTTTAAAAAAAAAAATAATGATAATAAGCGGGAGATGCCGCCTAAATTAAAAACATCCAGATACCGATCAATTGGATCATAAAATGTTGGCTTTATTGTCGACACAAACCTATCTGTAATATCAATCAAACAATCGACCGATAATGAGAGTTGTTTTACTGGATAAAAGTGTTCAAACTATTCCATGGAACGACGAACAAGAAGACGGCCCTTGGTTATCTTTTGTAGAATACTGGTTTTACTGTTTCAAAACCTTATGTCGTGAGTCTAAGCTACCAAGCACAAAAGACTGCAGGCAGATAAAAGTTTCCAAAAACATTGGCAAAATTGCTCGCAAGGCCACACGTGGAATGCAGGGAAAACAATGACCGTGACCGCACATTCAGCGTGACATTAAGACTGCCATTCGCCATATTCTGAAGATCAGAGAAGAAATCCTAAAGACAGTCCGCTGAAGACAAGCTTAAACTGCGCAGGATATGTTGGACTTTCGCTCCTAAAAAAAACCTAATTCTTAAAACTTTTGCTTCCTTTGCAAGACATCAATTTGCGGGGAATGTAAAAAAATGTGCCGTAACTGCTGCGAAAAATTTCACATATTTCGGGCTTGCAATGTTTAAGATTGTTATTATTTTTTGTTGATTTTTTTATATCACTTTATTGCATGGCTCTTTACATCACGAAAAATAAGTACAAATAAATTATATTTTTTAATTCCTATTCCCATTTTTGAAAGGCCATGAATTTTTGTCCCAAATTTTATGTTTGTGTGTTGCTGATTATTTTGAATAGAACTTTCCTTGTTTTGCTTACTTTGTTATGTTATTACAACAGCTAAGACGCCAGACATGACTCTATATAGAATTCCATTCTAATTTTTCGACCCAGCGATCAGAGAGGTCCCATCGGTATTGTTATCTGTGATCGCCTATCATAGAACTTCAATGATGGAGATCACACCAATCATACCGATGACGATGAGACCTCTCTGATCGCTAGGTCGAAAAGTTCAATCATTTCTTTTCTTAAATCCCTTTTGTAAATTTATATAAATTATTTTAAATAAATTTCAATCTGTAAGACGAGAAATCTTCTTCGTATAATTTCAGTTAGTCGTCCTAGATTTGGAAACAGCTACAATGATTCGTCACGTAAGTGATTAAGGGGCGAAAATTGGGGGGTAGGTATTAAGGGTTAAATGTGTTCCCAATATTTTTAATTTTGAAGCAATATTTTATAAAAATACTCGTATTTAACGCAAGAAGTGTTATTCATAAGTTTTTGTTATGACTTTTTAAAATAAGAGAATAAATAGTGAATTCTTTTCTGCTACTCGGTGTAAGTACTGTCACCGAATCTGTCATTTTCGTACTCTTTTCTTCCCACCACACCAGTAGCAAAACCAAACACGCAATCTTTTCTACCTGCTATTTTTGGTGCTGCCCCTGGTTGCAAATTTCTACTCCCAAATTTTTTCCGGTGTCGGGTGTTGACTGAGGTTTGAAGTTTGTTTTATTGTTTTGATTGAGCGAGATTTTTGTGTTATTTGTTGTGGAAAAATTAATTACATCGTTTTTGTTTTAGTTTATTTGTGTTTGGGAAGAACAGTCTTCCATTTGTTTTGATTTTTATTATTTTTGTGTGTGAAAAAAACATTAGAGCGTTTGTTTTGAATTTTTTATAATTTGTATGTGGAAAAACGTTATTAAACAATATGCCTAATAAAAAAGATTTATTATTGGCATTAAATATTTTCAATGAAGACTCGACGGATACTTCAGAGGAAGATAATGTGGAAATGTTTTTATCACTAGTGCCAATTTTCCGTAACTGTACTGTTCTTCATAGTGCGTCCGCGTCGTAATATTATTTGGTTCTTTCTAACCATTGAATAACCCCACCATCACCACCGAACACACACCGCAATTTCCAATTTCACATTTGACAGCTCCGAACAGGAATGGTGTCAGCACTGTTCTGGTGCGGGTGTGATTCCAAGTTCAGAAAAGAATTCACTAAAAGTCTTGTGTTTGATTTCAAAACTGTCATTTTGTAAGTCTTATGTCCTAGACACACAGCGCTCTTAATGAAGAAATAATTAACGACTCATTAGTCTGTAATTATTCATTATAAACAGCAGACACACAGACGACATGTCTTAAATTAAGTTGTGCTGTCAAACTGGTATTGACTTATGACACGAATGAAGCGATATGGATCGAATTAACGCGATAGACAAACATTGTTTTTATTTATTTTATTTTTTAGTTTAACAAATTACACATGAGAAAAACATTATATTAAAAAGAATATTAACAATATTGTTTGTGATTTGCATTTCTTCTTCTTATTTTTCAAATCTGCAGATGCACAGCGGAGCTCCTGATTTATATTATATGCCAAATCTAGCATATTTTTCCGCATTATAGCTATAATGACGGAAAAAAACACATCATTATGATCTGATTTTCGAGCCATCATGACGTATACCATATATCACACGGCATTTTAATGACTAGTTAGTACTAATGATTCATTAGATCGTGTTGTGTGTCTAGGGTATTAGGCTGCAAAACCTTTTCGATTGTGAACTGTGAACCAAAATTCGCCAGTTTCAAATTTTAAAGGCTAACTGTAATACTTTGTATAAAGTTTGTCTAGCGGAGGAGTCCATAGGTCGGCTAGTGAGGAAGATTATACATGCCTGTAAGCTGGCAAATCGAAGATGGAGAGAAATGACTTCATGTGCAATTTCAAGACAACTTTAGCCAGAGATTTGTCCTATGAAGACTGAATATTAAGAGGAACCGGAATGATGTGTGTAATGTTACTGCAGCGATCACTGGACACTGCTTCTTAGGCAAACATGCAGAGTGTATGCAATCTCTATACAACGGTGGACGAGAAAGAGGTTAAGAGCGCTCATCACCAGCTGTTCGAATGCCCTAACTTTACTAAGCGTGGGTGAAATACGCTTGATAGCTATGTTTTCTATGATCTGGGGTAATTAGCAGATAAGGTGTTGGGGGACCTGATTAGGTTCATTAACTCTTGTGGCTCTTATATCTTATCAAGGCAGGGTCCCAATAAACTGTCACACAATGGACCTTAGATACGACAGTGGCAGATATAATCATAATTATAACAACAACAAAAATAGGCACAATGGAAGACAAATTCATTAGAAAAGTGGCAGTCTATGTGAGGCTGATCATATACGCTTTCACGATGGCTGGCAATCTAACCTAACCTAGAACTTTGTAAGGAAGTTTAGCAAAACATTTGTTATACATTAATAAATAAAAACATCAGTAGGTGTCCTGGCAGATATAAAACAATACAGTAACGTATCAGATAAGTTCCCACATAATTACCAAAGGCAAGTTTACATAGTATAGACTTTGAATTGCAAGAATGATCAACGAAAAACATACTAAATACCTTTAGACATAGACTGCACCCAGCCAAAAGTCGTATGGCAAGTGATTTGGAGTTTGAGTGAGCTCAAGAGCAGCCGTGTATGAAGGGTGGGGGGGCACGAGGGTGATGATGATTACAACCTTCACAAAAATAAGTGCCACAACAATTTCATTCGTTTGATTTTGTTGGTAGTACTGCACCGACGACGGCATTTCGTTGATTTTTTATAGCGACACTGATTCAAGCCTGAGTTGTTCAAAATTTGTACGTTCGTCGGGAAACATTAAATTTTTCTTAGAAATATACTCGCAAAGTGTTCTTATGAATTTAATGAATAACTATTTACCGACAACGGTCCAAACGAATTGGTGGATTTATTCTGGTGGTTCATTCGTTCAGATATGGGCACAAACATTCAGTTTTCTTTGAAAGATCTGAAAATCTTTCTTTAGATTAGTTCCAAAGAGTTATATTGATTCAGGTGCCTGAGCTAATCTGGGTCGCTAAAGATATTTCTGAGCGTTGGCAAGCATATATTTTCTTGTTAGAAATTTACTTGAAAATTTGTCTTCTGAATTTTTATACACTGTTGGTTGCTGAAAGCAATCAGTTAGATTGATGCCACTAAAATTGATCACAACTTTTACGGCAAGAATATAAAAATAAGAACCATTCGCTTTCCTTTGCCTGCGGTAGTTGCGTTGCTTTACTTGTATTTTCGTATTAATTCAAGTAGTGTTGCTTAACTTAAATTCACGTTTACTTTTAATCAATAGGAGAAGAATAAACTTGCTACACTAGTTAGCTATGGAGGTAGAGATAGTAGTGAAAGTGGAAAGCAGAAGACTGAACAGGCCGTTAATAACATTTTCAGAAGAAAGTAGGATCAGTTAAGTTCCCATCAAAAGAAATAGTCAGTGAGATATCATGCACTTCTACTCCTATTCCTTTTCATGTGAATTAAGGTGCAACCTCTCACTCTCAGTCATTTACTTCACTCGTGACAGAATCGGTTGCGTCACATTTATTTCCACATCTTTACACGAGAAAGGGTATCTGTGCATGAGTCCTTAATGTCTGTCCACTCTGAGATCGACATTGATGTGGATAATATTATCGACAGGTTTTACAAATAAAACCGAAAATTGGTTTTGTGATATGTAATTTAAATATAATAAAAAAAAGGAAAAGGGACTACTTCCGACTTTTCCTTCTCCCTCGAACATTTTAGTTGTGACGCCCCTCCCGACCCACCGGGCTGCAGGTCTGGATCCGCGCCTGCTCAGGAGCAGGACTGTATGCGGGAAGCAAATCTTATAAGAGATGCTTTCAACATAAAAAGTTTGAACTGAAATCTTGCCTACAGAGAACCTATCTTTAGACGAAATAGTCAAAATTATCAATGTTCCAATATTGGATGTTAAAGGATGTACCTTTGAATATGGACTTATTAACAAAGATGTAGATCAAGTCGCGGTTATAGCAATTGCATATAAAATTGTGAGAATAAGATATCGTGGATCTTAAAAAAACCTGAATTGAATAATTTTTAAAAAACATAAGTTTAAATAGCAAGTATGATAGAGACACCAGCCAAAAGACTGTATACAAAAGTTGAGTGGTAATCCCGAGGCAAGTTTTTCTTTTAATCTTTGTACCCGTAAGTGGCAGACTAGCGGGATAAAGCAGGCTCCCAGCGTAACACCGAACAAAATATCCAGCCAACAATTAACTTATATATAAATAATTTCAAGATATGTTATACGACCCAGCAAATATTTTCTCGGGCTCTCGCATTTGCAAGAAATTCTCGAAGAGCAACAATTCGATAGTTTTTCGGCTTTGCGAATTTTTCTCGACATATGGCTTTCAAAATCAGAAAACATGCAGTATAATCCGAGAATTTTTCGTTTTGACGCATCTTCTCGAAAAATTGGGAAGTCTTTCAAAAGAATGATCAGTAAATGATTTTTCAGATTGTGCATGGCAATGCAAGCGTGTTAACAGCATTCTTTTCAAGCATTCGGCAGAAAAAAAAGTGAAGTGAGTGCTGAGAAATTAAAATTTGCATCTGACAAATGTTTCACTTAGTTCGGTTGTTTATTTTCAAGCATAGTTTACTCGTTTATCCAATTCGAGATCGAATAGGTTTTACGAAGAAATCTCGAATACATATGTCCCTAATATATAGCACAAATATACGAAAAATCTTCGAAATAGTATCGTAAAGACGAAACAATATCGAGTCGTTATTAGCTTCATATTCGGCTTGAAGTCCAATCGAGAACGACTTCGAGATTGAAGTTAAACTTCTATTCAGCGAGTCGATTCCGATTCGATCTCCAATCGTAATGTTTGCTGGGGAAGTAAATTGCCACACCTATTTTGACGAAAAGCGTTAAGTCGTATTATACATATAACCATACATAAATAAATAATGTTGTATGCCAATAGCCCCATCAGGTCAAGAGCAGCTGACAATTTGTATCAAAATGTTTACCTCCTGGTTTTTATGATAAGAATATATATGTAATGTTATATATGGAGCAATTTTGATTGAAATAAAGCCATGGGCAGAAATGTTTTGAAAAAAACAAGTATTGTAGTATTCGGAGTATAATAAATTATTTACCTTCGAACAAGTAACTTTCCAGCAGTTTTACAGCACTTTTAACTATTTTGCTCCAAGTAAAGTTATTAATATTAGTCGAACTTATAACACTCTCATTTTTAATCACTTTAGCTAAGTTTTTTCGTGGTTCATTATTCATCTTGTTTTTAGGTATTAATTGAAGGCTTTTTCCACTCTTAATTGATATAAAAAATGGCTCACTTGTGTTACTACTAGTTTCTTTTTGTGCCGTAAAATCATAGTAAATTGGTATCGACCCACCTTTAATTGGTATGTTCGCATTGTTACTCACTGAATTTACACTTAAATTATCCTTAGTCCGCCCTGAAGCAGGTAACATTATCCAACTATTCCAATTACTAGGATATTGGTATATAGCAAAACAATTAAATTCGATGAATACACAGCTACTAACAAACACCTTAAGTAAACACTTAAATACACTCATTACGTGAAATCCAAATCCCTGATGGAATCTTATCACAATTTATGTTCCGACATCAAACGTCAACTGCGCTGTTTTGCGGAACACCTTCCTTTATAAAAGTTTCGTTAATGTTTTCAAAAACTAAAAGAACTTCGAATGAATCTTCTTAGTTATCTTCAAATGTATGTAATTGCCGTTTTTATCTCACCACCTAAGAAATAGAAATGTAATTTCGACCTGTTTACGGTTCAAATACTGAAGGGGGCGATCGTTTTTACGCTTGGTATCAACAAAAATTTCAGATCGGATCAACCTCATGATCCAAATTTATATAAAAGGTATATCACAAGAGTACAATCTACAAAAGACTGAGCTATGCTCTTAGCACAATACTGTACTCAGGCCAGGAGCCTCAACCAACAATTTAAGTTAAGTGTATGTACAATTAAGGTAACATAAATTATGGTGTTATTCCTCAACATTACTCAGATGGCACACGATAATTGTACGTCATTATACGATCCGCTTCCCCGTTAAGTCATCCGTTAATGTTATTTTAAAGAAATATTACTCTTGTCCAACTAGTGACACTAAACGAGAAAATGTCTTATGTTTAGATGTTATGTTATCATTAAATAGAGCATAGTTTAAGGTTGATCGCTACCATTTACACAGTCTGAAGACGATTGCATGATTAGAGCAAGTAGATGGATATCTGATAGATATTTTTTTCCTTCCTTCCTTTATTTACTTATGTTCCTACATAATTATGTTCTAGTTTGCATCTAATCTGGATATATTTGTACAAACAGTATCTGCAAGGTAAAGAGCGTAGACAAAAATAATAATTCTTAGAATTTATGTCATAGAAGAGTTAACTAAGCGACAATTTAAAGATGTAGCTCGAAAGAATTTCACATTAACTTGCTCCCAAAGCCGCTACCGGGTCAAAGGGACATTCATGGTAATGGAATAGTGGATGAGCTAGCGAAAAGTGCTTTTGAAATGGATAGCTCCGAAGCAGTTGTGCACGTGAGAGTCCCGATCGGCTTGCAGCAACATTTCAGAGCGCCATTTGCTCCGACCGTACAACCTTATCACTTTGAAAATTAGGCAAGTAGAAAATTAACTCTGGGGCAAAACTGAGTTATAAATAAATGCAAACCGTCAATAGTATATGGATAACTAAAATTAAAAAAATTAATGGATTTTTGAATTATAGCTGTGAGTAATAGATTGTAAAAACTTAGGCACGAGATAATTTTACATATACCTAATAATAAAATTTGCATTTTTACTACATACCTTTTTTGTGGACAAATACCATAAATTTTTTTTTTTCACAGCTATGTAATTTCGCAAGCGTACTGGTATTATGAAATATTCATTAATAATAAAGAGTTTTTGAACTTCAATATACGATTTTAGAACCGTGTTATAATATGTGTTGTGTCTAGCTCTATTAGAAATCTTCCACAATTTATTCTTTCTACCTTTAAAACGTATCAGTTGTTTGTTGAACCACAGTGCATATGTTTGAGGAAACCGTTAAGGCCTGAGAGTAATTTAAAATAAAAATAATCTGAAAAATATATTTAAAATGTCAAATGTGTTAAAATCAAAAGAAATAAGTGTGCCATTTATAAAGTTTTAAAAATTTGGCCATCTTAAAGACAAAGACTTATGTGAAGCGATCCATTACAAATTGTAAGGCTCTTGGACAGACTTGAGAATTCGACTAGTTTCAATTAACACCAACACATTACCCGAATCAGAGTAGATTATCAGGTATAACTGCATATCCATGTCGTTCTTTATATTAATGATTTTGCTAAAAGTCGAGTCAATATGGACTAATAAGACTTGCATATTTTCTTAATAACCCTGACCCATCACCTCCACCATGGATGAAACACCCTGTATAAGAGGTACTATACCTACGTATAATGTTTTTTTGAAAGAATGGTCATGTACCCGCTACTGGAACTCATTACACATCAGGTTTACAAAAAAAGTGTTTATTGAAAAAATTTAGGGAATGTAGTCTACTTTAAATTTGTATCAGCCATTCTTGTCGTAGGATCAACCGTTGAGAATTATTTTGAATAAAAAATTGATTTTTCATCGCTACCCTGAACTAAGCGAGATATATAAAATTCACAACTACCCCACCTTTTGTAGGCTAAAAACCCTTACTAACTTGACTATAAGCCCGATAGTGAAAACTGTGTACAATAAATGTACCAATTTATTAATTAGTTTAAAAGATAACCATCGACATATTTATTTAATAGGTATTGTACATATTTTTTTGGTAAATTTAAGTCTCCAATAAGAAATATTTCTTAAAGAAGTTCCATTATAGGATAAATCATATTCTGACCTTTATCATCAGAGAACTTTTTAAATCGTCTGGGATAGATATATGTAAGAACAAAGTATGTAGGTACAAATAAGTATGTCAAATTTAAAATAGAATGACGTCTATTCCCCAGGCTATATAAAAAGTTATTTTCATATTTTGACATATTATATAATTTTACACTACGTTGAAGTTACTTGTGCAGCGGAACCTCCATTAATTTTCTCGCGACATAGCACAAATTTATTCTTACAAAAACGAAGTTGAGCATTTGTTTAGCTCACTAGAATGAACCAAATTGTGTTTTCCTTTTTCGTTTAGATATAGGTTCCATAAGGGCTTCTAACATTTCGATAGAATACAGTTTATAATACTCCGACGTTAGGCCTTGTTTCTATTACGCTTTACGAGCCAGTGTCTTGCACATTCCAAATCCCTTGAATAATAGGCAATGTACCCTGCTGTTTTATTATATAATACAAAAATGTTTTATTGAACGACCCTGGCCAAGCCCACGTCCTTTAACTGTGGGTACATAGATTATGATGGGTATTACTTCTGCATGCAGATATTATAAATTTTCGTTATGGAACATTTTATTTAACACACTGCTATTAGGAGTATCCTAAATGCACTGCACATATTCATAATTCGACACGTCATTAACGTCTCCTCCGTCACACACTCCATCGACACATTGAAATTTTTGTATCGCTAATTTTGACGCTGATTCGCGCAACTTTTTTTATTTATTATTGATTGCAAAAAAAAAATATATATATATGAACTTTTATTCCGGACACTTTTAAGTTTAACATGGAACTGATTAAAATACGAAGTCTTATTCTAAAACTTGCATAAACGTATCTTAACTGCTGATTGTATAGCGCTCGTTCCATTCCGTCACGTAAAGCTATCAAATTTGAGCTTACCCAATGCTGTGCCATTGCTAACATTGTAAGAAACAGATCAAAACGGATTGGAGAAGTTGTGCAAATTTTAATTTCGACGGAAGACATAATCTCTAAAATTCGGAATTTGTTTGTTTACAATTGCAGACTGTGGTGCTACTTAATCGAATTTAAATTAAAAAACCTAACTTATAATTTAAAAGTAAGTGTTTTATATATACATATATAAAATGGACAAAATGGATAATATCATATCTAGTATCTGAAGGTGCTATTACCCATTTTAAAGCTCCATGATAAAAATTAGGGGTCACACTTTGGGACAAGAGGCTGTAATACGCCAATCTGCATTCGAAATCTTTGTGGGCCGAATTGAGGCTGCTCTTTATTGTGACTTTTGTTTTCCTTTGGTATGTTGCTACGAAATATCCAGAAATATCCTTGTCCATGTTCAGTGGTTTTACCCACCGCCTTCTCCTCCTAACACTCCAAAACTTTTTATATTCAATGTAGAAATTGAAATAAATCAAATAAAGCCTTTATTTAGCTGATACCATTTTACAAACGTCTTTAAAAACAAGTAAAACAGCTAGAATTGGTTAGGACCAATTCTTATGATACCCTACATGAATGCCCTTATGCAATTTCGTTTTGTCACCCTTCTGTACAAGTTTGATTTTTGAAGTGATTTTTCGCATCTAGAGCGGTTTGTCGCACAATTTTATAAGATATCGTATTCTGAGGAAGTTTTTAGTGCAATAAAAATGTTTTGGACTGATCTATACTATCATTCGCCAGTTTTTTTTTTCAAATACGTCTAAGAATATTATCTTGCAGACTGATGAAGAGAGGAGATCCTTATAAGCTTATTTGAAAAACAACTATAGACATATTTTACTTATTACATCCTACGTTATAGTTTTGATTTCTTTTGGTGTAACATGCTTTTCTAAAAAATCACATTTCATTTGTTTTCCATCTCTTGCAAAGCACTTCAATCTGCGTTGTAGACAATTTCGTAAAAAGAAGAGTAATACAAATTTGTGCATAAACAACCGAAGTTTATCACTTTTCTATTTACGTGGACTATTTTAACGTTGATAAAATTACAAATTTGAAACCCGAATTTAAATTCAAATTAGCCCACCAATCATACGTCGTGTGAATATTTCCCGTATCCGTTTTGTCCAAGTATTGAGGTTTGCGCGAACTATCCGACCTCAGTTCTAAAAATTCACGAGGTGAGGTTCATGCGAAGCATCTCGCCTCAACGTAATCGTGGTACACCGTGTGAAGCATCCCCGTACCATCAGCATTTTCTCCACATAATTAAGTGAATTAAATTAGAATCAAACCGCTCTGGTACGATGTGTCAGATATTCTACCTTCACAGTATTCACCTCTGATACACTACCCGTTTCCCTCTTTGCTTTTATTGGTAAGCCGTGCGAAGTTTCCCCGTACCACACCACTATAGAGTCTGCAAACAAACACATGTAATAGAATAGATGATAATTAGATCTGGGTTAGTAGTAGTAGTTGTTGTTTTAGTGTGTTTCTAAGAATTAGAATATTTAATATTAAATAGGGAATTATTATTATAACTGAAGGAGTTTCATCCTAAGAAATCCTGGCCCGACGAGGTATGATAAAAATTGGAGTTAAATAAAACAGAAAAACGAGCTAAAATTCCAATATTTTAACTTTTTGAGCCATTACGGCAAGGAGAGGAGGGGAAAAACTTCTAGACCATTAGAAAAATCCAATTATTATCTATCAACAAAGTTTAGATCATTATCATAGGGTGTAACGTTCAAAAGTTTCAGGGTGATCTATGAAAACATAACCAAAAATCTTTATCTCGGGAAACGTTACGATTCCCTCTCCCCAAATACATGTTTTTTCTAGCCTAAGTGTGATCCATAGCCTTACGGTCTCACAGCACTTAAGGGACAGCCTGTGTAATAAACTAGGGTAACGGATAGAACTATTGCTACTCCCTCCTATTATTGCCACTTTAATTTTTCTTAAAACGTTGGTAGATATTCATATCATGAAAGCTCGCAGGAATATAAAAAGGCAAAATTGGTGGAAAGTCTTCTTTCTGAGAACAGAATAGTGCTTTTTTATATAACTGTCAGTTCATAGTGATGCTCAACGCGTGAGCAGCCCGATTATTTCCTTAAGGGTAAGTGGCTTTGTGTTACGAGTTTAAGTGCTTTTCTAATGTGGTGTAGGAAAAAAACCGTTTAAATAAATATTATAGCATTTGTACATAACTATTAAAGCAATTTCAGTTCTTTTTCCGGAAGAACTGTCAAATTTGTGTCGTATTTTTTAAGCTTTAAGTAGGTGCATGTGGTCACAGAAATTTTAGCCGCGAAAAAAATGTAAAACGCATTGCCTCTCGACCTTGCGTCTTCCAGTAGATTTTCATCTTAGAACACTATTTTGAAAATCGTTTTACTTGTGCCACTGGAACGTACGCATGCTTTTCAGCTACAATGAAGTGTGACCTGCACCCTGCACCCACTTATGTCATTTTTTCGAGAAGTTAGTTTTTTTAGGTATATCTTTCGAAATCTCGCCATTTTATAATATTTTCGAATGAGTTCTAGCGAAAATAAATAAAACGTACGTTGAGATTGTAGTTTTGAGTGAATAGTGTTGCTTTTATACTTTTCTATAGGCACTGGCAAGAAGTACCTCAGTATATAATATGATCTAATTGTTATTTTATTTTTGTGTTAACTTAAAGCAATAAAATTTAGTTATCGAACCGCATTGTTTTTGTTTTGGAATACTTTGTAGTTTACTTAAATTTCTAGAAAGAAACTGGGGTCACTGCTGACTCCATGCGCCCATTTATATGATTTTGCTGGTGCGCGAACTTAAGGGCTAAAGAGAATGAAATATGGCCCGGCTCATAGTAATGGCCATTTGGTAATA
Source organism: Dioctria linearis (assembly GCA_963930735.1). Classification (NCBI taxonomy): domain Eukaryota; kingdom Metazoa; phylum Arthropoda; class Insecta; order Diptera; family Asilidae; genus Dioctria; species Dioctria linearis. Next base: position 240,353,291 of record OZ005741.1, read on the forward strand.
AATGTAAGAAAAAACTATGGCTTGAGTTATCTCTTTTAAATTTCATACAAAGTGCCTAAATATGCTAAGCATGCGAGAAAAGTTACCTGAAGAGGAAACCTTAGTTAATTGGATAGTTGATTGTGAGAAAAAGACGTTTTCTAAGACCAAAAATTATCTAATGTACACTACCAAATATTTTTTAAATAAAAACCCTCGAAAAAACCTATTTAGCGCCTATAAACCTTGCTACTATGCATTTCTGAAATAATATACTCAAATTGTTTTACGAACTCCAGATGCTATTTATCCACGCAAGTTCCAGGATAACTAAGAACAATGTTAGAAAATATTTTGATGACAGCGAGAGCTACCCGAAAAATGAAAATGCATTTTATATAATGTCCGATCCGTCACAAGTATTTACTGCTGATGAAACCAATTCCCAAATGTGCCCGTACAATAATTTTTCTTTGATTCTGAGGGAGCTAAAAATATATACTATGAAGGGATTGACAGGGCTGTTTACTTTTTCAGTGATTGGGAGTATTTCTCCCCTTTAGTAATATATCCTTATAAGCGGCTACCGGAAGACATCAAGAGGTCTGTACCCGGTAAAATGAAAATGGCTGTCAGCGACAAGGGTTGACTAAAGAAATATTTTATGAGTATACAATAAGGATGTTATACCCATATTTAATAAAAACTGAAGTTATGTTGTGTGTGTATGGTCATAGTATATACATGACCCTCAAAGTTAAAAGTCATGTTATGGAAATAAAATTAATAGCGCTAATTCGAATGCAACACATATTCTTCAGCCCACACATGTAGCAGCCTTTAAGCTCGTTAAGAGTGCTATAAAAAGAGACATCTTTATTGGCGAAATTTTAATGAAACAATGAAGTAATAGCCGTTAACTTACTAATAAGAAAAATATGAAAAAAGAAGATTGTAACTCAGTTTCGACTGTAATAACTGTATGTCGGAAGGAGAAAACGGATTCTCCTAAGGGACCATCTAAATATGTCTTAAATAATTTTTATGAGCTTAAAATATAAAGTTTATTTGTCCAGCCCGTCTACTAAAGACAGTATTGAACACTGCAAAGAACAGGACAATTCGAAATATTTATAAGAATCTGGGAAAAACACATATATTAAATAACGATATTGTTTAATTTTAAGCATTTATGCAAATTTAATATTTCTAACCCGCACAAATGTATCCTGGGAAATTTCCGTCCGGTCTCAATTAACAACTTACGACATCCCTGTGACTGACGAATGTCTGGAGCTCGAATGTCGCTGGTAGATCCCTTACTCTTCTCACAGGATTTCCTGTGTGTATGTACTGAGTCCATTGCCGTCTTTATGTTCCAGGTCATGACATAAAGAGATTTTACTTTTTTTTACTTGCAAAAGTACGAAATCGTATTACTCTAATACAAGAAGAATTTTATATCACGGCCAGGAACATAAAGAATGCAATGACTAAGGCACAACTAGCACATTTAATAATGTAAGATTCCAGCTGTAAGCATACCTAGAACGTCTTACGGATCTCCTAGTTTGTTTTCAGGACTAGTCAATTTGTTTTTAAGGGTAGTCATTCTTCAACATAAAAAAAAAGCTTTAAGGTATATACACAAAATGTTGGAGACCTACCAAAATGACTAAAAAATCTCGCTCTGAAATGTACAACTAACATACTTTGCAAAGCAAGAAGAAATTACGTAAGCGAATAGAATTCTAATATAGGTACAAGTATGCAGACGACACTGTTCTCATGACTTCTTTCTTTCAAGACATATTTCGTTGTTCTGTTCTCAGTCTCCAAAAACGACACACGTAAGCACACCAAGTGACAAATTAACGCATCCACCAGAAAACCACGTGAACCACGAGAATCAGAGAGCATACCGAAATAAACTCTGGAAAGCGGAAACAACTTTCCCATGTTTGCCCCAACATTTTTTTTTGCACATCCCGTATCTATTTGACTGTAAAATAACGTAAATGCTCCCATATGGATCAGTCGTGGGATATCCCAGGCAGTAAGTTATGGGAAATTTCTAATTACTCTTAGAAATGAAGTCATAAGTACATACTGAACACTTCCTGTTTTTCCCGGGAGAATTATGGGATCTGTAGGAAAGGAATGGGATGTCCCTGGGTAATTTTGTGCTGTATAGGAAGGCTTGATCATAATTATATCAATGTCATGTGGCTATTATTGTCGAGTGTAGCCATAGTTGTACAAATTTTCTATGTCGATAATTGTAAGATGTGTGGCGATATTGTCATTAATGTACGTACGTCTCGAAGATGATGAAACATCGGAATAGTGCGAGTATGAGAAGCATTCCAATTTTATTCTAAAACTAAAAATAATTTCCAAATGTAGAACTTTTCCGATCAAATGTTGTTATCTTCTTTGTAAATCTTTATAATTGCATTGATTTTATTCGAACAGGAACAAAAGTTATTAAGGGTACGTACAGAGAATTTTTTTGTTCCAGTAAGTATTTTCTACTAACTATTTCGTAACTGTTAATTGATAATCAATCAATAACAGTTCAATTTCGATGTTCAGGATTTCAGTTTAAAATAATTAATACAGCCCATCAGAAGATTTCATTTTCGTTTTATCGTTTGCCGGAAAAATTTTTCTGTCGCAGCTTTCAATTGTCGGAAAAGATTTTTGCAACGCGTCTGATAACCCTGATGTGAACAGACCGGGAGCGGTGGATTTTATTCAAATTTATTCTGGTTCCGATGAAGAAGTTCTCTTATTAGTAGCTCTGGTTGAGGAAAAGCAGAGAAAAGTGATGAGGTTCGATTACGTACACATCTCTAAAAACCTGTATGTAAAATTACAAGCTCCGTACGGTAAAATTACATTAATCATGAAAGTCAATGGCTAAATAACCTTTTTTAATAATTTTCTATTATAATTGGTAATTTTACTACTGTTTTCGGTTTTATTTTGACTAAATGTCCAGAAAATTTACTTTGAGTCAGTACATTTACAAAATGCCATAGTCAAAATACGCGGTTACCGCTGTAACATCATTCTATCATAGAAATAATGCTTTATAAGTATTAATATTAAAACACACAAAAAGCTGGAGAATACTAATAACGCAGTAATTTTGCTGTGGTAACTGTAGAACCTGGAAAAAACCCACGCCTTTGCATGATCTGATGTGTACGTCCGCATTGAAGTTTAGTAATATTCCGACATTATTGAAAACAACACTAGAAATGAAAAAAGGAATGTGACCAAAATTTTCTCGTTTTTAAGGCCACCAAATATAAGTTGATTTACTTGGGCAACAGCTATGTAGCAGAGTTTCAATAGATTCCTTTTTCTAGCCCTATCTAACTATGTCTCAGATCAGGGAAAAATATGTGAATGGTTTACTACTCATAATAGAAAAAGATTAAAAGTGCTATATTAGAAAAATCCTAGTATAGGTGGAACAAGCGATTATGCCCGTGCCGCTTTTGTTCGTTATTTATTTTTCTCGCTGTTGTTAGTTAAAAAATTGCTGCACGTTAAGTACCGAATCTAGTGCGTGTGAAGATTTCCAGCAAGATGTTTGACTTAACAACAAAAAGTCAAAACCAAGAATATGCTGAACAGAATTTATTTCGCCCTTGTGCACCGAAGTAAAATTTCTACCATTTAGTATAGTTCCCAAACTGCAGTAAAAATAGATTTTTGAATGGAAAAATTAAATTACGAAAGTTGAGTAAAGATTAATTGCTACATTTAGCAAAAGGCTTCATGGTTAAGTAATTTTACTTAAAACGAGTAAGGGCCATTTAGTCCTTGAAAGAAAACTTACTTTTGTGTAGAAGTTTTGCTAGCCAAATAATGGAATTTTACATACCTACTAAAGGGAGTGTACTCCGATTATAGCAGACAACTGCGATGGCTCTGTATTTTGTAGTAAATTTCTTCGAAATTTTTTTGAGTGTACTTAAGAATTCCAAAAGCCAAATATTTAACGAATTGCACGAACTTAATGCGAATGACTACGACATTTTACCCCCAGAGCGACCGCGGCAAAATTGTGTTTTTGAGTAATCTCCAAAATCGCCGCACGGCACCGCTCCCGTTGTGACTTATAGATTTGATTTCGCAAGAGCAATCGCGTAGCCGCAACAGCAAAACGCCGCGCCGCGCTGCACCACTCCCGATTTGACACCCACTATAACTGGTATAACTGGTATCGACAATCACAAATCTTTCGTCATTTTCAAAATAATATTAATAAAATAAGTAAAATCAAACAAAACTGAGGCCAAGCCGTATGAAAAAGTAGAAAATAAACTTTTCTTCACACACAGAGGTGGACTCAGATTTTTTGATTGGGACATTTCTCTTGAATATTCTTTCTCTTCATGAATCAAATCACTTATTACCTCTGATTGATCATACTGAAATATATCGGTGATTGTCGGCGAATAAAATCTGAGTCCACCTCTGTGTGTGAAGAAAACTTTATTTTCTACTTTTTCATGCGCCTTGGCCTCAGTTTTGTTTCAAAACTCATTTTTTACTTATTTTATTTTCTGCCTTTTTCACGTTAACTAAATTGTTATTACGTGCTACATGGAGATATTTTAAAACAATTTGTAAGTCATGTTTGGTGCCGATCCGAAAACAAAAATTTTTCGAGTATCAAATCGTTGAAGTACTGCAACGGTTTTCTGAAATTCAAATTATGTTTTAAACAGCGCTTTTTAGCTGTATTCCCACTTGATCCCATATAACATGAATTTTCCCAATTTTCCATGTTTTCCACAGACTTTTCCTATTACTATGAATTTTTTTTACAAATTTACATGAATTTTCCCCGATTTTTCATGCACGTTTTCATGATTGTTGAAGAGAAAGTATTGATGCCAGAAGGACGGAAAAAAATGATTCCGCATATCTTATAAAACTTTTTTGTCGGAAAATTTTCCGGCAAAGTCGGAAAATTCCGAAAATTCCAGAAAAATTGGAAAATTCTGTACTTTTCCTGAAACAGATTTATCACTAATCATATCGATGAAAATTTGTCCGATGATTTCCCCGCTTTTGCGGGTTTTCCACGGAGTTTTCCCAAAAGCAACTTTATGCAACTCATTTCGCTCTACAATTTTGTCTTAGGTTGCAAAACGCTCAAACGCTTCCTTGGTCTGAAAAACTCCGAAGAGCGTTTTACATGAATTTTCCTCGATTTTTTCTGCATGTTTTCACCATGGTCGGAGAAAAAGTAATGATGCCAGTTGATAGGGAACTTGATCCTGCATAATTTAGAAAACTTTTTTACCGGAAAATTTTCCGGAAAAGGCCGGGCTTTCCATTTAAATTTCCGGTTCAAATTTTGATAGATTCAATTGTCATACGACATGAACCTGTGTGCCAAATTTCAGCTCGCTGTGATGACGAAAAGTGGGTCTACGAGAGTGTCGAAAATAGTAAAGAAATATATAAATAGACAAATTCGTGTACGAGTTAGAGGGAATGGCCTCAAAAATAGAGATTATTCTTTAAGATTTTTTTCAGGGGTAAACTTATAGTTGTTCAAGAAGGCGTTTTTTTGTATTCTCCGGTATATAGCAAAAGCTACAAAAAAAATTTTATTTGTTATTTCATCACACAACCCATTTTATTTTTGGGGACAAGTTTCAAGTCTTGGTTATGACTCTTCATCAGGTCCCAAATAGCGAAATTGAGTGACATAATAATTCATTTTAAGCTAAATATCGATCATTTATAACAAAATATAGGATAACATTTTGCAGGCAAGAATTAATTAAGTAGGTACAGATAATTTAAAGCAATTTTATACTTCAAACAGCAAATAATAAATTCCAGTTGCTATGCTAATTTATTGTTGCCATGTGCACGGGTTTCAAACGCACATATCTTTGGTACCATGCGCAAGCCATTTGATATATAAACCACAATCTGACTCAATCTCTTAACAGACAAGGATAAAACTTGCCGTCGCATAACATGTTGTAAAAATCATCGTCATCGTATTATCAAGAGTTTATAGTATGAAATTCGAACAACTTAAGCGTACAATTAAATAAAGACATTAGTGAAATCTAGGCCAAAATAAAAGCTTGTACGCAAAATCTTTTCAAATATACCGGAATATCGGTTCAGTTTAAAATCTTCATAATTCGTTTTGTTTCGTAAATCACATGTGAAGGACTATGACTGACTGACTGATATCTTTCCAGTTTTGCAGTACAGCTATCGATTTGGATATTGCTATCCCATTAACACATTCGCTTCTAATATATTTCCTATTAACAAATATATGTAGACTACTGTTGTGTACCTAAAAAGCCTAAAATAAATACCTAATTATAAATTAATAAAATTTAAAAAATATTAAAATATTTCATGCATAAAATTTCACATAAGCTAACCATGCCTAAAATATGGTTAGCTTATCTATTCAATCAATGAAGAAAATTGCGTCAGCAATTTTCTTCACATTCCATAAATTAAAATAAAATTATTCCCATGGCAAATTTTGCCTTCAGCAAAATTTGCCAGTAGAAATATTTACTTTAAAAAAATAAAGCAAAAGACAAATCGTACCTTCAGTACGATTTGTCGTGAAAATTGCAATATGGATGTACGAACGTACATACATATCACAAAAAAGCTTTCGCGATAAGAAGAGCGCGCCGCGAAAATACATTGTATGTATACGCGTGCGGCAATTCTTATCATCGTGACGGTGGCTGATGTTTATAAAAGCATCAAATTTCAAGCCTCCGTCCAACGAAAAATATTCTGGACTTGTTTAATCAAGTCCAGAATAAATGAAAATTTTCTCAGGGTGAAAATGCAACTATGCATTTTTTACCCTGAACGAAGGCTCTTGATCGCGACAAAAGTGATCAAGAGCCGAGTTGGATTTTAAAAGATTATACGCGGCGGTTCATCGAGTTGGTTTTAAAATCTCGTGGAGAACGTGGCAGTCAATTTTCAAGACGTGAAAAGAGTCAGTTTATGAGCGGTCGGTTTTTGGCATACTAACGGGCGGTCACTGAAGTGAAAAAAAGAAAATAAGAAAAAAATTGTGAAGCTGAAAGCTTGAAGGTACCTAAGAGGTTGAAAAAAGAAAAAGAAGGGTTTTGGTTAAGAAAAGAAAAGTTGTGAAAAAAGGTGTAAAGATAAAAGTAGTGTTTTAATTAATAAAAGAAAGGTTGTGAAAAGAAAAGTCTTTATTATTAATACCTTCAGATTGTGCAACCGACTGTGTATTAGTAACCAAAAATCCCCAGGATTACAGAGGGGGAAAACCAGCAACGCTCGCCTTTGTGCGCAAAGTGACAGTGAGTACCCGTGGGTAAAACTATAAATATAAATTGTTATACAAATATATAACAATTTGGCGCAGCCGGTAGGATAGAGGAAGCCTACTTTACAAAAAACAAAAGTATAAGTGCTCGAAAACCCTCTATCCTACGAATCAAAAGGAGTTGAGGACGAAATCGAATACTGGGCAAGACACCCTACCCTTCGCCTGAAGTTGAATCTGGCTTCAGGAGTATTTCGATCTAGTCGGCTCCCAACGCTCGGGGTCGGACAGCTTTAACTGCCTCTGTTTGAAAAACACGCAGCCACCCCCTCATCAAAGCACAAAGTGCCAACGTGGGACAATAGCGGGCTTCATCCCAGCCCAGGAACATAAGACGTCCACAGCCGAAAATTTCAAAGCGAAACTTGAAGGAAGAATCCTCAACCGACAATCTGCGATCCGGAGCTGAAAGGGACTTCGAAGTAGGCAACGCGCCCCCCTTTCAGCTTTTATCCAGGGGAATTTAAGAAGGCCACGGGCCCCCCGGCAGCAAAAGAACTTCAATCACAAAAACCAGCGATCCTGAATTGAGAGGGACCTCGAAGAAGGCAATAAGCCCCCCTCTCAATTTGAACCAAGGGAATTAAGACGGCAGAAGCCCCCCTAGCTGCAAATTCTACATACGGTGGTCCATGAGCGAGGAAAGCTCCCACCAGGAGACGCCGCCCGGTACGAAGGAGGCAACGAGGGAGCAACATCTGCAACAGAGGGTGCTAATCAAACACCCCCAACAAATTCAACAGCACCAGGAGTAACATTAAGGAGTGGGACAATCCTTACAGGTCCCCCACAAGTAAGACCTTCTAATTTAAACTTAGAAAATTATTTAAAATATCTAGAGGGGAAAGTGCGAGACTCCTCCGAACTTTCTGTTGTACAGTGCGATTCTATCGATAAACAGCTCAAAAGGACCCGTGAACGGCGTCTTGAGCAAATCGCGCAATTCAAAGAAAGTACGGAAAAATTCAAAGAAAGCTTAAAGCAGTTTGGGGAACTCTCGCACTCTCTCGAAACAGAAATTACAAACAATAGTGTAGAATTAAGAGAAGGTGCCATTGAAGACAGTGTCAGTGATTCCACCGTGAGTGAAATCCTATGGAATTGGCTGGGCGACTCCCTTGTGGAAACCAGCATAGAAGAAACTAGCTCCCCAAAAGTATCAAACTTAAGCTTCAGAATCCCCAATATAAACATGGCAGATTACGCGAAAATCGCCAAGTTAACTGCCCAGCTCGTTCCCCTATTCTCGGGAGAGCAGCACCCAAAATTGAGCCTGGAGCTCCAAACTTTCCTAGGATGCTGCAGGCAGGTAATCCAGTGCATTTCGGTGGAGGAACTATCGGCATTTTTGCAAATCTTCCCCACCAGACTTCGAGGCGAAGCTTACCAGCTGTTTGCCGCAAATATGCCTACTACTTTCAAAGAGGTAGAAGAACGGCTAAATCGTACATACCTGCCTAGGGAAACTTATCAGGAACTGGTAAATAAATTAATTACTACAAGGCAGTATCCTTTGGAAAACCTCACAGCCTTCACGGCACGAGTGAAACAAATGCTGGCACTCTATAATGAAGCAGCAGAGTCCAAATATGGCGCTACAGCAGCCCCCGCTGTGAAAACACAGCTAGAAGACTTCGCGAAAAACGCACTAAAAACAGGCGTCAATAACCCGTATATGTGCCAATACCTTCTGACCATGACAGACGGCACGGTGGATGACCTCGTACAAAGAGCGCTTGACATGGAGCGTCTCCAGCAAAGTGCTCTATTTCTGCAACCTCCAGGGCACTTTCAATTCAGTACAGTGCAGAACCCAATACCACAGTCAATAAATGCACCTGTGATAAGTAATCCGCAAGGGATTCTAAATAATTCGCCTGCAAATCACCCCATATATAATCCAGGCATAATACCATGCGCACAGGATACCTGGCAAAACAGTGTGCCCACAAATGCAAGCACCAGTACATTTCCATCACAGTTCACACAGGCAAATATAAAACAGGAGCCAAAATCACCAAATAGAAATTTTAATGTAAACAATAAAAATAATTATTTAAATAAAATCAGTTGTAGTTTTTGTAATCTAAGAGGCCACACATATGCTGATTGCCTCAAAAGGAAAAATACGCCTTATTGTGTGAACTGTAAAATGTATAACCATGACGTGCGTGACTGCAGAAAAAACAATAATAGTTTCCAGAGACCACACAACAATGGTGGACCATCGAATCAACGCCCTAGAGAGCCGCAGAATTCCAATAACAATTCCAGAGTATATAACGTAAGAAAAAAGTGTGAATTTTGTGGTCGTTCTGGACATGCAGTAAATAACTGCCAACAAAAACGTAAATGGGAGGCCCGGAGTCAGGGAAACGACGTACAGTCGACCCAAAACTCCCCGGCTCGACTATAAATCTCCCGTCTAATAAAATAGGGTCCCCTCAGCAGCCCGATTCCAGTGTCGCTACAGTAAAACTACCCTTAGACATAGGCCTGAACGGCCAAGCTAAACTAGTAGTAGACACAGGCGCTGAGGTTAGTATAATAAAGAAAAGGTCATTAAAAGATCTCAAAGAAATTAACCACAATGAGGCATGTACACTTCAGACCCCATTTGGTACCGGAAAGACGCTGGGAAATTGCCAGGGAAACTTCGTTTTCAAAAACAAAATTCCCTGCAAGTTTCAAGTCGTAAAGAACTTGCCTGGCCTTTCCGATGATGGACTTCTAGGAAATGATTTCCTAGCAAAAAACTGTAACGTTGAGGGTCCTAATAAGGCACTAAGGTTTCCTCGCACGGAAACTAATCCAGACGAATTTGCTTTGCCATTAGAGTTTGAAACAGACAAGCCACATTCTGAAAAAGCAGTCGAAGTAAGAACACTTGCAGAAGAGGTAGAGTCTAAACAGGCTGAACTATCCACCTGCAGTGTCTTCAAGGCTTCTCAAACGAGAAAAGCTGGCTGCCAAGCTCCAAAAGAGCCCAAGGAATGTGAAAAAGGCTGTCTGGGCGAACAAGAGACCGATGAAATCAGGCAGCAATTGGTTACCTTTAAGGAACCAATCTGCATACATGCCCGCTCTCAAATTGTTTCCCCAGTCCCGTTACAAACTCAAGAAGAAATGCTCTGTTTATCACAAGAGATAAGCGATGGAGTCTTCTTGGCAAACAGTTTGCTGTCATCTGGAGAAGAATTAGTGCTGGTCAGTATCCTCAACGCTAACAGTCATCAAGTAGTCATACATAGCTTAAAGTTACAGCTATTTTCAATAAACGACTACATATTAGTCCCATTAACACACACAAAAGACCACAAAAGAACACACATTCCACTACCAAATTTAGAGGCAATATCAAACAACACAAGAGACGGAACTGAGTGTCTAAAGCCTGCCAAAAAGGTGCATATAACTCTTCCGTCCAAAATCCCGAGGCATAAATCACTCTTAAACAAACAACGGCCATATAAAAACGGTAGCGAGTCGCTAAAGCCTATATTAAAGGTGCATATTACTCCACCGTCACACAACACAAAAAATTCTACATGGTCAAAAAGCAGTAGCATTGACGCGCATGAGAGTATCCCACACAACCTAAGGCAGAGACCACACAGGTGTACCAAACTCAGCCGTCAACAAAGCAGGAAGCAAATACCCTGTCAATTATTAAGAGCAACGAAATACAGCCTCAAAAGCAATCGCAAAATCCTCATCTATCTACAGGTCAAAAACCTAAAAGGAAGAGTAAGTCAAACCAAGGTTCAGCCGACAAAACGGCAATATTACAACATGTACGATATCTATACCCGGATAATGAGACTCCGGACGACCCAAAACAATATCCGCGTATTTCTAGGTTAGAGCAAGAACTCAGCCTAGACCCTAATTTAACCGCGGAAGAAAAAATTTCGATATCAGAACTCTGCGAAGAGTATAACGATATCTTCTTCCTCAAAGGTGACAAACTCACCTATACAAATGCGATAACGCATAATATTCCATTGGTGCAAGATCAAGCACCAATCAATCAAAAAATGTACCGCTTACCTGAAACACAGCGGAAAGTCATCAACGAGCAGCTAAAAGAAATGCTAGACAGCGGGATAGTCCAGTCTAGTAAGAGCCCTTGGAATTCGCCTCTACTAGTTGTCCCCAAGAAAGCGGGACCTGACGGTGAAAAAAGGTGGCGCGTCGTTGTCGATTTTCGTAAATTAAACGAAAAGACAATTGGAGATGCATTCCCGCTACCCCGAATCGAGGATATTCTCGACCAACTAGGTCACGCAAGGTATTTCACCACACTCGATTTGGCCAACGGCTATCACCAAGTCCTTGTCGACAAAAAAGATCGACATAAAACTGCTTTCAGCACAAGTTATGGGCACTACGAGTTCAAGCGTATGCCATTCGGGCTCAAAGGAGCCCCCGCCACATTTCAACGCCTAATGAATTTCGTCCTAACAGGCCTACAAGGCCTCGAATGTTTTGTCTACCTAGATGACATTGTCATCTATGGTAAAAATTTAAACGACCACAACGAAAAGTTGAGGAAAGTCTTCAATAAGTTGAGAGAAAACAACTTAAAACTGCAGCCAGAAAAGTGCCAGTTTCTACGAAGAGAAGTTGTTTACCTAGGACATAAATGTTCTAGCGAAGGAGCCCTACCAGACCCAAGTAAGACGGCCTGCGTCCAAACATTTCCTGTTCCAAGAACAGTAAGGCAAGTCCAGTCATTTTTAGGACTTGCCAATTACTACAGGAAATTCATTCCAGACTTCTCCAAAATTGTACGTCCAATCACAAATTTACTCCGAAAGGATGTAAAATTCACTTGGACAGAGAAATGCCAAGAAGCATTCCAAAGCATAAAAAATGCTTTAATTTCTCCACCACTTTTAATTTACCCAGATTTTTTGAAATCTTTTAATCTCACTACAGACGCAAGTAACGAGGCTCTAGGAGCTGTTCTTTCTCAAGGAGAAGTCGGAAAGGACCAGCCCATTGCCTATGCAAGCCGCACATTAAACAAAGCCGAAAGAAATTACTCTACTATAGAGAAAGAGTTATTGGCTATTGTCTGGGCTACCAAGAATTTCAGGTGCTATCTTCAAGGCCGGAAATTCACGGTCTATACTGACCATAAACCTCTCAAAGGTGTCTTCAATGTGAAAGACCCTACTTCCCGTTTGGTGAGATTTCACCACAAATTATCTGAATTCGATTACAACATCGAATATAAACCAGGGAAGTACAACACTAATGCCGATGCACTAAGTCGCATCCCTCAAGCATTAAAAGAAGACAGTTTAGGCAATACCTTAACGGTAGAAGCCCTAGTCCACCACACGATGGACTCAGATGTGGAGGAAAACAATTCCACAAATAACAAGAGAAAGAAGAAATCCGCTCATTGTTTCGTCGTGACTCGAGCTCAGAAGCAAAAGGCTCAAGAGACATTAAATAGCTCCAGTGTAGAGACAGAAGAGCACACGAAAGCGGACCAAAACGAAATTCAACACACTGAGGCGGAAACACTAAACCCAGCATCGCTTGAGCAAAAAGTAAGTACTGGCAAGACACCCGAAGTTATCACGAGCGCTACGGAAATCCGAACAATCTTAAAAGATTATCACGATTCTCCATTTGGTGGCCATCAAGTTGTCATAAAAACTTACAAACGCATAAGACGCAAGTATTGGTGGAGACACATGCTTAGTGATATTAAAAAATACATTAAAAAATGCCCAAAGTGCCAGACGATGAAAGCATCTCCACAATATAAAATGCCAATGGTTATCACGGACATCGCAGAGCAACCGTTCGACAAAGTTTACCTCGATATTGTAGGTCCATTAGAAGAGACCACATCAGGTAACAAATATATCTTGACCTTCCAAGATAATTTAACAAAATTTGTCGACTGGTATGCAATACCTAATGCAGAAGCAGTCACAGTAGCGCAAGTTTTCTTTGATGAAATCGTTACGCGCTATCGCATACCCAAAAGAATACTCACCGATCAGGGAACAAATTTCCTGAGTGAATTATTCAAAAGAGTATGTAAGCTTCTAAAGGTAAAGAAGTTACAGACTTCGGCATATCACCCACAGTCTAACGGAGCACTAGAGCGTGCCCACAGACCACTGATTGAATACCTGCGAACAATCGTAGATGAAAATCCCAAAACATGGGACCAATACCTACGAACCGCTGCATTCGTGTATAACAATAGTGTACACGAGGGTACTAAACTTACCCCAATGGACTGCCTATACGGCTTCACAGCGGATGTCCCATCAAATTTAAAACGGGATCCCGAACCCGTTTACAATCATGAGAGCTATTATCATATACTGAAGTATAAGCTCCAAAAATCATATGCCACGGCAAGAAAGAACTTATTGGCAAGTAAACAGCGCTCAAAGGGGTACTACGATAAGACAGTACGGCCCCTAACTTTCCATGTAGGAGACAAGGTCCTCATCAAGAATGAAAGCAGAAAACATAAGCTTTCCCAAATCTGGGTAGGACCTTATCAGGTAATCGCAATACCTAGTGATGTGAATACCACAATCAAAATTGGTAAGCGAACGGTAACGGTACATAATAACCGTTTGAAACCATATTTCGAATAAAAATATATCAGACAAAAATGAACCAGGTTGACTTGAAATTCCTACTATAGTGTCCATTAAACCTCATTTCAATACCTCCCCATGAACATTTGCGGTGGAGTCACTCCACTGCCCAGTTTAAATCGGCACAATGTACGTACAAGTATGCTTAAAGGATTGTTTTCTTCTCCTGAATTGTCCACAGAAATGGCGCTAAAATTCATCATAGTTGTCCTCTTCATCCAGTACACAACTGGAGCAACCGCTGACAAACCTTATGTAATAACCCAGCTAAATGGCTCGGGTATATTTTTCGAGGACCTAGGAAATCTGATGGTATATCATGGCACCTGGAATGTCCTCACCGAGATAGACTTGGAAGAACTAGATGCACAGATAAAGCTAGCAGAATATGCAGAGCACTTAGTGCATAAACTCTGCATAAATATAACAAACCCAGAAGATCTCTGTAACGTGCAGCAACTACACATACACGCTATAATAGACAGCGTACGAAAGCGCACGGAAACTATTAGGGAACTAGTACCAGGAAAACGCAAGGCCAGATCACTATTTGATGGAATAGGCAATGCCATGCACTATTTGTTTGGAACTATGGACAGCAACAACGAAAAAGAAATTTACAGCAGGTTAGAAGAACTTGAATCGAATACACAAGCCCTAGCCGAGCTAGAGAAACAACAAATCAGTGTGGTAAAAACTACCTTGGAAAAGATTCAAAAACCGCTGGCAATGTTAATAGACAGACAACAAAAAATAGCACACCAGATAAACGATCTCCACCATGTGGCCGATGATTTAACTAGGAGGCAATTGAGACAAGAGATTATATCAAGCTTATTGCTCCAAATCATCGAAGTTGAATATCGACAACAAGCCCTCCTGGATATAATAATGGCTAGTAAAACCAATCATATTCATCCACTCCTAATGTCTCCCAAAAATCTGTTGGAGATATACCGCAAGACGGCCTCGAATTGCCCAAATGACCAAAATTGTCTATCTGTCCTATATCAGACAGCAGGAGCTCAGTCGCTCCTTATGCAGAATAAATTGGTGTTGAGAATTACTCTCCCAATTTTTAATCTGCCAAAAATGAGGCTACAACAGATTCAATGCTATCCTGTATCCAAGTCAGCAAATTACTCATTAATTCCAGACCCTGGTTATTCATACATAGCCA
Source organism: Dioctria linearis (assembly GCA_963930735.1). Lineage (NCBI taxonomy): Eukaryota > Metazoa > Arthropoda > Insecta > Diptera > Asilidae > Dioctria > Dioctria linearis. The sequence goes on from OZ005741.1 coordinate 240,368,478, forward strand.
ATAGCGAAAAAACTCAGGAATTTCTCTTATTAAGAGGCGATGACATGAAAAATTTCAAAAAAATAACAAGTAATTTGGAAGAAAACACGTATGTAGGCCGGCTGAACACGCCTATAATCAAAGCGGCAACGTCCAACGAATGTGCCATTAAATTGCTATACAACCCTCTAAGTGAAGTGCCCAAATGCAAGACCAGAGTACAAATCCCACAAAAAGACATGCTGATCAAATTAAGTAAGCCCAATACGTGGCTATTTTCTTTTATCACCTCCACGGTGCTACACATCACATGTCCAGATCACTTTGTAATCTCGAAACTGGAAGGACAAGGGATATTAGAGATAACGCAAACATGTCAAGTTCAAATAGGTGACAAAGTGCTTAAATACGAAGGTCAGAGTAAATTTCCACTAAAAATTATCCAGCCGAATCAGTTCCCTGAGCTCAACCACTCTCTACTCAACGTAAACCTGACTGAAATTTTACAAGGAACTCAAAACCACAGTCTGGGGAAAATCGAAATCTTAACGGGAGACAATATCCATAAATCAATTTATACCGACACCCATTCGCTGGAAGAAATCCAAAACAAAATTATAAAATACCAAGAAAATATATCAAGTAAAAACTCCCATATCCTGTCCACAACTTCTCTATCATTTACGAGCCTACTAGTTCTGGCCATAATGATCGCTGTGGCAGTAAAATATCTTAACTCTGTTGTCATCAAGATGAGACAACAGAGAAATCAACCACAAGGTAACCCCGAAATTTCATCAGAGGGAATTCCTTTAGAAGAGCGAACTCCTGCTCCCCAACCCAGTTTAAGGCGAGCCAGAAGCCTCTCCAAAACAAAATCAGTCCAAATCGTTTAAAAAAAAAAGAAAAAGAAAAAAAAAGGAAAATAGAACACTGATACTGTCAACATGAGCCACTTAATCAAAGTAGAATTTATAGGAAAGGTAGACCTGGTAAAGCATTCAAAGAAAATCTATGCATGTATATAACAACCTATGTATATGTAACGATTTAACACAAAAAAAACACAGCAATATACGCATATAGTATATAGTATAATTAGTTATAGTGCAAATAATAAAAGGTATATGCACACAAATGTACTAAAATTACATAACAAAATACAAGTTAGAATAAATAAATACCTATAAATAAAATCAAAGTACATTATATTTAAATCTAACTGGATAAAGTAGTAAAATTAAAGAAAAACCACCTCAAAAGTGGACATAAATAAATAGAAATAAAATAAATATGAAAATATATAGAAATAAAAAAAAAAAAAAAAAAAAAAAGAGGGGCACAAAACTATGTTCTAACTGAACTGAAATTAAAACTAGAAAAGATAAAATAACAAAACTAAAGAAAAGGATACATTTGAAGAAAATAACAACTAAATAAAATCAAAGGAAAAGAGCGTGCCCAACTCTGCGAAATAACAGCAGAAGCAAGTTTAACCAGTTAGAAATCTAGGGAATAAGGAACAGACAAGCAAGCAAAAGCTTTACCAGGCTACTACCCACAAATAGAATTTTAAATTAGAAATTTATATATATACTAGTATTATAGATATAGTAGACACAAAAAATAATGTAAAAAATGAAATTATATTATTATCATATATATGTAAAAAAAAAAAGACAAAAAAAGAATGTGTAAAGCCTAGCCGAACCGACCGGAATCCGAGCCGCCAAAATAGCACCCACAATAACTTCCCCTGAGAATTATTCCTCTTCAAAGAATAATTCTCTTTTTCTCAGGGGGAAGGATTGTTGTGTACCTAAAAAGCCTAAAATAAATACCTAATTATAAATTAATAAAATTTAAATAAATAAATCATCGACACCAATTTTTCGTATTGGATTTAAAAAGCATAGCTTCGCTTTATAATGACAATGCAACCAAAATGTAGCCCTTCCTGCGATCTTTGCATTTTCTCCTAAGCATATCCAACGAAAAAGTATAATAAATGCCAGAAAGTAGGCAATCATCTTTTGAGAATGGGCTTTTGAGCCATTTAATTCCTATAAACTAAAAACTTCCCCGCTTCCCAGAATGGTGTCATTATCTTTGGACAAATTGGTCTGTAATAAAGTACACCGCTTTCATTCAAATCATCTACGAGATGTTTTACTATTTTTTGCCCAATACTAATATAATAACCTCTGTTGAAAGACTTTTATGTAAATTTTATGCTTACTTTTCTTTTAATTTTTCTTATTATGCTTTTCTTTTAATTTTTCTTATTATGCCCAATTTAACAATATATATATTTTCTTCAATGCAAAAGTAATGACCCTATTTGGTTTAGCTACAACTTCTTTTCTAAATTAAAAAACTTGAATTAGTTTTTTATATATGTATATTTGTGGCCTGATGTCTCTTAAATGGTGACCTACAGAATTGATGCACATTTCAGCCCTGTGTATGACATTTTCCATAACTGGCCATAACACTTCCTGCGATAAGTTCCTAATTTCTTAATGAATGTTTTCTTTTAAGGCTGCGAGAGTCTGTGGCTTGTTCACATACACCAGTGATTTCAAATAACCCAAAAGAAAGAAGTCTGGACAGGTCAGACCGGGTGACCTTGCAGGCCAAGGCAAATCGCTAAAACGAGAGATAACACGGCCTGGAAAAGCGTCCCTCACTAAGTCCATAGTAACGCGCGCTGTGGGTGCCGTGGCTCCATCTTGTTGAAACCAGATGTGCTCCAACCCCAATTCATCCAAACTGGGTATCACGAACTCACGTAACATGGGGCTCTAGCGCTCGCCAGTGATAGTTATCGGCTGTTCTTGGTCTGCCAGACTCTGGTCAACCAGTGTTGCGCCAGCTGCTTCCAGGCGTGTCGCAAGGCGTCGTCGTGCGACCAACCGGTGCAGGAGGCGGGGAAATCGTCGACGAAATTCACGCTGTGTTTTTATCACTGATAAATTATTCCGTAGAAACATTGACACGATTATTCCACGTTCTTGGGGAGTATTCTATGTTAATTTTTAGTAATTTTACATTTGTTTACTACACAATTTTCAATATCAGAATGGCAGGAGATGTCATATAAAAAAAAATAAGTAATTTCTATAGTGCCAGTACTTTTGCGCCACTTATTATTACCAATTTACTAGTTCCGCGAAAAAAACACAATTGATTTTTTACGGCTCAGAATATATAGTAAAAAAAATGTAGTGGATTCTAGGGGATACGGAATAAAACGGCACATGTCCACGAAAATCCATTAACTTTTTCAAGCCAATAACCGAAAAAAGGGAACATGTCAATCAATAAGCGAACAAAAAGTCACATGTCCCTGAATGGGTGCAGTTTGTGCAGTCAAAAGGGCGCATGGTCAATTCTGTTTTTAATTTTTGCTCCGAGTAGGTATATTTAACATTTTTCTATGCTCTTTACTTGTCGGGAAGGACATCAAAAATAACAGAAACTTTTAAAATCATAGTGGAATTTCGAAAGTCCATTGATTTTTACAGTAAATTTTCAGGAATGGAACATGTGCCCTTTTGTTCGTCCACTCTTCGATAACTGTATGTAATTTCGTTTGGTCACCCATCTATGCAAGATGATTATTGAAGTGGCTTCTCGCATATAATTCTAGAGCGATTCGTCTGACAATAAAATAATTCTAACCAATTTCGTAGGATTTTTTATTCTATTTCAGTACAATAAAAACGTCTAGGACAGGTCATTTTTACAGTATACGTAAAAAACCTGAATTTTTATATGGCAACACTAAGAAAAGGTTGCTCCTTTCACCTCTCTAGGTCGACGTGCTCTCAGGCAGTGTCCAAATATATAATAAAATAATATGAAATTTTCGCATGGCAACCCAATGAAGAAATTACCCAATTTGTTCCATTTTCGAACATAAATAAATTCACATTTTTTTTCAGCCTATGTGCACATTTTCAGCTCTATAAATAAGCGCGTTTTAGAGTTATCGAGAGGATGGACGGACAGACGCATAGACGGACGGAAAATAAATTTTAATATTATGCGTGCAAGTCCACATCGATTTTGCTCTAATATCAGTATTTCAATGCGGTCACAAACTGAATGACAATCTTAATATACGCTATGATTTCATCGTCTAGGGCAGGGGTGGCCAACTTTTCTGTGTATAAGATCTACTTTTTATCTTAAAAGTGTGTCGCGATCGACTAGTTGTCATAGCCGTAGTCTAAGGGGGAAGAAGGGGTGTGAAATGCATACTATGTTTATACACTGTGTTTCAGTATAAGGTGTATTCCAGCGAGGTATGGGTAGATAAGTAAAATATATGTTCCAAACTATTTTTTATTTTTTAAATCACTTGTTTCATGCGATACCTAAAAAATTCCATTTTCCGTCTATTTTTCAAGATAGATTTTTACTAATTTAAAATGCAATTTAATTATTTTATCAACTGCATTGTATAAGTTGTTGTACTATTTGTTCGTAAATATTAAAAAGTTGTTATAAAAATGCACAGTATGGCTGATAAATTGATTTCAATATTTCACTTTCGCGTTTTTTTTTTTTTGGGCCAGGAAAATTTATCATCAAAGAATAATATGACTTACTTTTTGCTAATCAATCAATAACTCGCTGAATATACCTCGTACTGAAATATAGATATACGGCTTATCCACCTACGTAAAAAACAACAACAAACATTATTTAACGAGCCAAAAAACTCACGTCCAGGGGAATTAAAAGAACATGGAAAATTATTAACAATATTTATTAATTCAAAGTACCTACAGATAAAGACAGATTTAGAATTTACTTTGTTGCCTTAACATTAATGGGAAGACTGAGTTTGCATGTCTCTAAACAAGGAATCATAATTTGGTGTATATCCTGACAAAGATAATAATAATAATAATGAGTCTTCAGTATGGGAATCAGTCAGGACAGAACGTTGTTTATTCTTCGTTAGCTTCAAGTATGAAAATGCCGATTCGCATAGGTATGTAGATCCGAAAAAAGAATGGATATATTCGCTACATTTGGTGAACTGGCATATTTTTCTCGGTTGACAAATTTCCAAAAATCTCCTTCTAGCTTGTAAGATTAAGTCAGGTTGGAAAATTAAAATAATAAAAAAATTATAGTATTTTGCTAATGCCTTTTGACCCATATAAAATATATCTAAAATTTTTTGGCTAATGCGCTTCACACTTAAATCTTTTTTAAAAGAAAAAGATATAAATTCCAACAATTTCTTTAATTTTTTCAAAATTCTGGAATCTTACCTCAAAATCTTCAATTACTTTTTTGGATTTTATTTTTATAATTAATATTTTTATGGTTTTGTAGGTTATCCGTCATATTTGGAAAATGATTCAGATTATTTTGTTGAAGATCTTTTATTAGTAATTCTAAATTTGAATGACTTATATTGAAATAAAATCGGTAAGAAATGCTGAGTCACTAAGCCAAGTTTCATCATTTAAATTTTCACAGTTTCCATCTTGTTCGTGAAGAAAATCTATAATTTTAGGCAATAAATCACGAAATCGCTGCAGAAATTTAGCGCTGCTTAGTCATCTGACATCGGTATGTAGTAACAATTCAGGTTGGCCTTCATCGAGCTGCAGTTGGAAGAGACGCCGTTTAAGAGAACTTCCTCGAATTGAATTAATAATTTTAAATGATATGTCCATTACCACTTTTGTGTTTACTCTCTTGCTAGCTAACACTTACTGAAGAATTATGCAGTAGTAGCTCAAAAAGGCTGGAAGTTCACCTTTATTTTGATATAGGGCTATAAATCCATTTATTCGACCTATCATTGCATCTGCGCCATCCGTTGTTATTGAGACTAATTTAAAAAGTGGTACTTTCAAATCATTGAGCAAGTTTCTAAAGGCTTTGAATATGTCTACACCTCTAGTCCTTTCCTTCAAAGAAATCATACCCAACAATTCTTCGTTAAATGTAAAATGCATAAAAACCATACGAACGAAAACAAGTAATTGTGCTGTATCACTTATATCTGCCGATTCATCACACTGAAGGGAAAAACGGGAACATCTATTAATATCTCTTTAAGTTACCACTCATCGTTTCGATTCGTCGCATCACTGTGTTTCAAGCCAATTGTAGATCTTGAATTCCAGCAACAATTTCACTGACATTTCCAAAAAAATTCACCATCGGAGATGGCTTACTTTGAATGATGCAGTAGTTACTGCTTGTAACTTCAACCTTGGCTTTTTAAAAATGCTTTGTTGATTTGATAATTGAGTTTTAAGATCCTTAACTTTATGTTTTCTCAGGTCAGAGTTTGGTGGATAATCTGGTTAAAACTTGTTATGTAAAGCTAAAAAAAATTTTCAGCAATGGCTACCGAAGTAAGGCGTATTAAACAACAACATTTATCATTCACCACTGTAAAAAAGTAATCGAGTTCCCATTCTTCATTGAAGTGATAAGTTTTCGATTTTTTCGGTTTACTACTCATGTTCATGGGTATACTAGAATGCAAAGAAATATGACAATTTAAAGGATAAGTATTGAATTAAATATTTTCCAAGAAAATTCAAAATCTCATGAACTGCGGCAATTATCTCCGTTACATTGAGAGAAATAATAACAATACTGCATATTACGTTCGGGGATAGCAAAACAAGTATATATGTATATTAAAATCTAATATATACATATTCAAATTTACAAGAATTATGTTAAATTTTACAATACTGACTTCTTAATTACAATAGAATTATTGTTATTCTTAATATATTTGTAATACTGTCCCTTATTTTTCACTCAGTAGAATGACCGCAGGTTAGAGATCTGTTGCCGAGAATGCCAACTTATCAAATAAATAAAATTGAAACTCAACGTGGTCAACGAGGATAAATAATATTTATTAATAATAATACTGTTAATATAAAAGGAAAGCAGCTACCGTATGACACAACCAAATATTCAAGCTAACTGACTGTGTTCTTCGATGAGCCGAGTCGTAACTATTGCGTTCACGCGTTGCATCCGGTGACAAGTGTAACACATAAGTCAAAATGTATTGTACTGGATAGGCGGAGATCACAGTGTCAGGCTGTCAGAATTCTAGGAATTTATGACCTTGTCCAATTCCCAGAATACATTACACTATTGCTATAGTCCGCGCCACGAAAAATGAGCTATCAAGGTCAGGGAAATTTTAGTTTGGGGTTGCCACTTTACCAATTTAACCTGAATAATATTTTGTAATTTTGCCATTTAAAATAAGTTATTTTATTAATTTTCTATAAGTTTAGATAAATTTTGTCCTCGCAGACATGTTTTATGTTGTGTTACTTAAGTCAAAGAGTTTATTTACAAATAAATTTGCTTATTGAACTTTCATTCAATTCGGCTTTTATTTTGAGACAAAAGCCAAAAACCATTTTGCAAATTAGAATTACAAATTACTTTTGGAAGTTCTGTGTCGAAATTTATAATAAATATTTTTTTCATTTGCAAGAATGAAAGAAAAGAAAATAATATGAAGACATATATATTTATTAAAATTACAAGAAAATACAATAGTACAATTCAAAAATATCAAAATGTAATTGGTTTTACTGGCAATTCCCCCTGAAAACTCTTTTACCCAATGGTACAAACTCATAAATTTCCCGCTGGTGACCTTGATAGTTCGTGGCGCGGAATATAGAAAGTTTTGTTTTCTGCAATCGCTTCAAAGTCCATGGTACACTGAATTCCACCCCAGACATTGCGTGCGATCGACGATCGACCAAAATTTGCCTCGCAATCCACTGGTCGATCGTGATCGACTTGTTGGCCTGATCTAGGGTATAAAATAATAAAAGGACTCAGTGTCTCATTAGATATCTCTGTAAAAGAGTCCATGTTCGTTAATACATATTACTGAGGAGGGTCAAGTGTCCGTATTTGAAAAAAAAACAGAAATATTGAATAATTTTTTTTTTTTTGTAAAAAAGAAAGATGTTTAAATTCAAAATACAGTACAAAGTTAGTAGGTCAGTAATAAATAAACGAAACAACTTTACAGTACGGTAAATTTGGTTTGGTTGATAAGGTCGCCTGTAAAAGCAGAGAGTTTTTGTCATATTATTCTTTACACAAAAGGTGATATTTTAATTGAATGTAATATTGCATAGCTTTCGAATCTTTAAATTTGCCGGCTGTGATTCGATTTTACTTCTAACACTCAAGGGAAACATCTGGTATGAATAGATATCCTGGATATGATTTCCCTTTTTTATTTTATTGCCGATTGTCCAACTTTCAACTTCACTAAAAGTTTTCTTTAGTATTACCTGTCCAGGATTTTCTGATGTGATACTGATCCATAAACCTTTTGAAATCGGTAAGTTTGAAGTATTTATAAATGTATCCGTGAACTTCTGCATATGGTTGAAATCATTCTCAACAAAGTTCACAACATCGAATGGGTTTTGGTGACAAGTTTCATTAATCATCATCTCTCTCTATATCTGATGATTTCTGTACTAAGGAAAGTCCTTGCCACTGGGGAGATTTATGCAAATGTCGGCTTACCGAGAATTTGTGGTTAATTTGCGTAAATTTGCCTCCTGTTGTTTACTATATACAGGGTGTATCAGATCAAGGCGCCTTCTAGTATACCACGCAATTTCTTGAGGTAATCTGATACAAAATTCGTTTTTAATTTTTTTAATAGCTTACACAAATTCCTTTCAAATTATGCATATTATTACTTATTACATTTTATTCAGGCATCTCTTAGCTATACACAAATATTTTAACATTTTTTTTCTTTTTTTATATGAAAATTTCATAAATATCTTTACTCATCTTAATAATTTCGTCTATCTGACCTAATCTTATTGCTCATTATTAAAGCCACAAACATCCTTTTTCATACTAAAAAATTCTTATTCCAATACAGAAGATAAATTGGCTCTTCCAAGCCAGAGCATATATCATCATAATAAAACTATCTTGGATATACCAGAATAAAGAATTATGTTGATTTCTTTTGCCTAAAAAGCTTTGTGATATAGCTGAAAGGTCATGGAGAAAAACCTTTAAATTTTTATCTAGTATGCACCATATTTGAACAATATATTGATGGGGTATATCGATTTATGCATAATTCCGATGATGAGCATTTTCATGCAACTAACCAACAGGAAAAATATTTTATGTGATAACTAGTTAGAAATTGAACTTTTATGTTTAGCTGATTAAATATGTACATATATTTAGATATGTATGTGTATGCTTACTAAATTGTCCAAATATCTAATTTAAGCTTCTGCCTGCAGTATCGAAAATTCAAATCTTAAATGGAAATTTTTTTGTTATTTTATAGACCTTTCAAGCTACCAAATGGAGGTACTCAAGTAGGCAATAGCCTATCTTGGCAATGCATTTTTGCATGTTAATGAGATTTTGTTCGTTCAACGAAGAACTGAAATTCTTCCATGAATAATTCATAAATATATAAATATCTTCTGAATTTCCCGTAGACAGTTCAGGAATAAAGAACAAAAGCTTGTAAAGCTGGTATGTACCTATATATTTGTGGTAGGGAAATATAAATGATTTCACTGAATTTAAAGTCTCAATCATTTAATGTATGCCGTGAAAGAGCCATTGTAGATTAACTAAATCCTCCGGAGCTCATTATAAAGCTGTCAACCGTACAATTTTTAAATGACAATCCGATATTTCTATTCTATGGACATTATTTGTACTCCCATTCCAATTTCAATTTATGAAATTGTGATATTCTATTCTATTGGAAATGTGGCAAATTTTAAAATGGGCATTATTGACAGATGTATTTTTCTATTTTGCAAAAAAAAAATTATTTAAGTAGTTAAAAAGGAGGGCGGAAAATGAATGTAAAAATAGTACTGATGAAAGGTTGTAGATACACCTTTTGAAAGACTACCACCTTATTCTCCTGCCGCCAAAACCACTACCCCACTCCTCCAATTACCGCGAAAATGCAACGAAAACAAATATAAAAAGAAATTTTGAAGCATTCCTTGAATTAATTATATTTTGAAAAAAATAAAGCAAGATAGGTCTTTTTGGTAGAATTATTTTAATATAAAATTAAAGAAGGAAAAAATCTGGGACTAAGAGAAATTTTTACGATATTCTAGATGAATGCCAGTACTTCAATTCTTATGGTCACCACATAGTTCAAGATTTATTGCTAAAGAGATTTTTCGCATCTATTTCCTGACAGTAAAAATCATTATGATAAATCGCATAGAATTTTAAATTTTGGAGAACTATTCAGAATACATACAATAAAAATGTCTAGGTCTGATCATTTTCACAGTATACGTAGGTAAAAACCTCAGTTTTTACATGCAACACAAATTTGGTTCATTTCTAGGGTTCCGTACCCAAAGGGTAACAACGGGAACCATATTACTAAGACTTCGCTGTCCGTCCGGCCATCACCAGATTGTGTCTCATGAATCGTAATAGGTAGACAGTTGAAATTTTCACGGACTGTGTATTTTTATTGGCGATATAATAACAAATAATACATACAAGAAACGTGATTTGTTCGGCGTTTTTTACCTCGTTTTATTCTAACCCACAATTAATATAATAAGTAGGCATTTTTTTTTCAAATGATAGCATTATTTTTTCATATGATGCCTACTCTCATTTGAAAAATAAATAAAAATGACATAGTGTATATTTTGTACGATGCTACGGAACCCTTCGTGCGCGAGTCCGACTCGCACTTGGCCGGTTATTAAAATTGAATATATTTTTTTATACAAAAAACGCCGTGTACAAAATTTCAGTACTCTACGTCGACGCGTTCGCAAGCATTGCCAAAATATGAAAAATAAAACTTGCATGGTAACTTAAATTTACTAAAACTACATTTTGTTGTTGTTGTAAAGGATAGTAGCGTGCAAAATTTCAGTTCTGGAAGCTATCGGACGAACAGGCAGGCAGGCGGACAAACAGACAGACAGACATAATCAAAATATCATTTAATATTATGCTATTTTACTCTCCATCATTATATCTCTGCGTTACAAACGGAATGACAAATTTGGTATAGGTACCTAACCTATAGATTTCATTTAGGATATGAAAATAAGTAAAAGTGGTCTGGTTGTGCGGAAATCCTACTTTCTCGCTCAAATTGGAAATACTACTAAATACTAAGTAAACAAATTTCCAAAAATTACTGTAATTACCCAGCAAACAAACTGAATCGAAAATAACTCGAAAGTAACTTACCATTGGCAAGCTTAACCCTCGAAAACGATATTGCCAAATGCTCGTTTGTAATTTAGGCGGCAGACTAAACGGACATACGAAAGTAAGCTAAAAAAGGCAATTTATAAGTAATTCGCATATTCCTTACCAAAAGCAAGTATATATTTTTTTTATATACTTGCCAACTGCGAGGGTTGAGTAAATTACTTTTAATTTACCAATTTCAACTTATTTTTAATATGTCTCGATTGACATTTTGTAATTCATAAGGGCAATCTTTTTTAAATATTTCCACAATATCTTATTATTATTTTTCTTCTTTTAATTACGATTGTGTTTTTGAACTGCACTTTCATAGCTGTAAAATAAATAAACAAAAAAAAAAAAACTTCCATAAAGCCTTATCTTTTCTTCGTTCTTTCCATTTCTTTAATTGATTTTCCACGAGGCTTGCTAAAAGCGAGAAATAGGCAATAGTTGAATCAGAGGGAATCATATACAAATCATTTACAACTATTGCTCATTCCTTACTTTTCGCAAAACCTCGCCAATTTGTTTGCTGGGTAACTTCAAGAATTTTGTCCAAAAACATACATACATAGTTTTTTGTGGCACGAAGTGTATAATTGCAAAAATTCCCAAAATCCAGACACTGCTTTAGGTGGGATTTCAAAAATATAATTAATATAGCAACTTGACCGTAATAGTCCAACTACTAAAGACATAAAGGTGGTCTTTCATTAGAAAAGGTCAATTAAAGATCTAAATTGGTAGGCTGTGTACCGAAAACCAGTTTTTCGAAAATATTTTCTTCAGCGCCACCTGCGTTAAAAATATGTATCTTGAAAATAATAGAGCATAAAATTTCGTCCAACTTTTGTAGAAAATATTTGGCAATCTGCTGAATAGTTCACGAGTCAAGCTCAGCAAAATTCTACAATTAGGAAAATCTCCAAATTTTTTCTCAAAATTTCAGTAAATACCAATGACTTAATACGTACTACCGTTTTTTACTCATTTCAGAATAACAATAAATTGGCGGTATTTACAGAGCTTTTAGAATACATTCTATGATTTTCTGTTAAGACTAAACGAATATTAGGGAAGAACACCTCACAACAGGACAGTTCAATATTCTTTTGGTTGAAGCCAATACAAAATAACCTTGAAGGGTCTGCTATCCCCTTACTCCGAACTAAATCATAAGGAACATTTCAAAGAAACCATCATTATTTTGGGCTTCCTATGTAATCAACATTTTGGAAGATCCGTTAGGAAGACTAAATTCAATCTTGCTGCTTAGTCCCTACAAGAGATGCTGCACAGAAACATTTCCTACGGACGTACCACACATGTAAGGCTTGCTATGATATACACGAGAGTGCAGAGCAAAGAGGTTGGAAGCAAAATTGGACTTTAGTCTAAGCAAAATTGTGTCATCGTCCAATCAGAAAAAAATAAGCTCAACGTATAAAATAAAAATTGGTATAAAAATTTCCATCCTGGAAATGTTAGGAGCCAAACTAAAAATTATTTTAAGATGATTTTCATTTGATCGATATTGAAGGCTTAAAGATGGAGAATATTTTGAACGTACGGTCGCTTTCATAAGAAAAACACCTTAATTTTGTTGGTATTGTCATTTCATTCAATCAAGATGGAAATGACAAAACGACAGTCGAATGAGCACATTTAAGCTTTGCACAGGAAATAAATATTATACTAGAACGGAGCATCGAAAGGCAAAACTGGTGATAACTCTTTTCAGAGGCTTTTACATTACAACAAATTCTTTAGAAAATTAAAAGGTCTTCCTATGAAATTAAATATTGCAACCCTATATAGGCCATTTTCGAAATTAGTCCTAGAATAATAATTTGTCCTTAACACTTTCGCATATACATATTACATATGTTATGCTACTACCATCTGCACTGCAATCACATCCCAACGAGCATTTAAAGTTTAAACGCACTGAAACCTCACCATATCTCCCCCCCCCCCCCCGCTGTGACGACAATACACACTCAGCAGTTTATTGCAGCCAGCTGATGTAAATGAAATAATCAAAGTAAAGCAAGTGCAATTCTTTCACTGAGTGTTATAATATATATAATACCGTTGTGTATAGAACTACAGTGAGCGAAGTTTGACTTGCTTACTTGTTGCATTGTAGAGGCGCTACTACTGCAAATGTAACCAAGGGTTAAGCTGGCAAAGCCTCGCTCCAATATAAAACCAACAATGCCTCGACCTGATGTAGGGAAGGCAGCCATTTTTTTTTATAAATTTACTGGAAATCTTTTCCTTAGAATTGTCATACTTTTATGGCGGCCGACAACGCCAAACACTGTATCTGAAAATAACGGCCATCAGACTGAAAAAAAAAATTGTGCCGAAACATTTTCTGTAAAGGGAAATGCCCACTTTTCATATAACTTTAGGCGCGACCATTGCCGTCTTTATGTTTCAGGCCGTGACACAAAACGATTTTGCTACTTGCAAAAGTATTAAAGTGGTACGATTTCGTACTTCTCTTAGCATTTGTTCTTATGGAAAAATGCATTACTTTCAACCTCAACCTTCTGCACAATGTAAATAAGCCTCCGTACTAAAAGCTTTATTCCTGAATTGTGTTATGTAATTCCTTCTGCATTTACCAGCATAAAAATCTAAGTACTTTCTTTAAGAAAATTGTTTATATTTTATTACTCAAATATAACACTACACATAAAAATGAGAAAATGTGTTGAATTCTGTTGTCTTCATACCAGCTTTCATTTCTCTGTGTACTTTCTCACAGAGAAATGAAAGCTCACTTCAAAGTGGGAGCAAATAGTTCTTAAATCAGATCTACTTTTGTTTGAAACAGATTTTCTTTTAAAATGTATAAAAACCTAAAGTATAAATTATACTACCATAAAGGCAACAAATTTGCCTATAAAATAGGCTAATATTTGAATTACCTTTGAATTATAATTTAAAAGTTATGAAGAGTTAAACACAGAAAACCGTTGCCGTCCATTCGATTACAGCGCAGTGAACAAGCGCAGCTTGTGAAAATATGAGGCGAATGTGTACTCTACCGATTCATTGATTAAAAAATACTTTGAGTCATGTTTGAAGTGAAAAAACTGAATTATTTGATATGGAATGTGGAAAATATTTTTAAGTTGATAGAAGCATTACGGGATAATATAAAAAAATGGTTAACATTGTCTTTTTGTCTTTATTATACTTAGAAGTTACTGTGTGTTAAACATTGAAAGACTTATTTTTTTCATATAACTCAATAGGCAAGCACAAAGCTCTGATTGCTTTCCAGTGTGATTTTTGGTATGAAGGCAACAGAATTCAACGCATTTTCTCATTTTTATTTATAGTGTTATGTTTGAGTAATTAAATATAAACAATTTACTTAAAGAAAGTACTTAGATTTTTATGCTGGTAAATGCACAAGGAATTAAATAACACAATTTCTGTATAAAATTTTTAGTACGGAGGCTTATTTACATTGTGCGGAAGTATGAAGTTGAAAGTTATGCATTTTTCCATAAGAACAAATGCTAAGAGAAGTGCGAAATCGTACCACTCTAATACATTCAAAGAATTCGATGTCACGGCCTGGAACATAAAGACGGCAATGGCCCGACACGTCCAGGCATGAGAAATGTCTTAAACAATGCATTATGATAGTGTGAGTATATTTTATTAAAAATGTTTATTTCCATTTAGCTGGGAAAGCTTTAACCATCGGATCTAGCTTGAGCGAATTTCTCGAGTGAAAAGGAGGACTTTTCCGCTGAATGAAAATGGGGTTTTCGGCGGCAAAAACGTTCCGATAAAGTTTTCTGAATCGGGAAAAATATACACCACCCGATAGTACTTGGCGAGACCTTTAACTCAATATGCAATATGTGGAATTGGAACCTTCCCCGGCCGGGGATTCCTACCCCCTACCCTAAAAGAATGCGGAGAAAAACTTTCTTCTACGAATTGTAGCTGGTAATGAGCTGAGGCGAACAGTCTAGCCCGTTTTTCGATCGCACATAACCCTACCAAGTTAGAGTCGATCTAAGATGTGAAAAATTTAGTACCTCAGTTCTAATTAAAAAGAGGGAAATACTAAGCAAGTGAGTATTGGGATGGCTATAAATAGCTATTTAGTATAGGATGTGGCTACTCAAACTTCTACTCAGAACTTAAGAAATGTGATTCTGTACTAGATTTTCAAAAATGTACTATATCAAACTTTGAATACTTCCCCCAGTTTCCCAGCTAGATAGAAATAAACATTGTTAATAAAAAATATTCAGAGTATCACAATGCATCGTTTAAGACATCTTTCATGTCTGGAGGTGCCGGGCCTTTAATGCGCATTCTCCTTTTTAAGAAGAAGTGGCCCAAGCACCGGTTATCGGCCTCCAATAAGGCTTAAAATCTCTAAGGAAAAGATTGCGGTCTTCCCTCTTCCTGAGGTCGAGACATCCTTAATTTTATATTGGAGCGAAGCATTGATGGCTTGTTACAACTTGATAGTCGAAGCCGTTGATTTCATATTCTAGCGAGGTGTTACTGTACTGGCAGTTCTACTTCCCTTTGTGTATTATTAGTTTGTCTATGTTTAGGTTTATCCCTTGAACCCCTTGCGTATGCCCCTACTTCAGTTGCAGAACTTTTGGAGACTGAGCGTAAGCAAAACAGTTCAAAATGGTGCAAGTGGAGCCATCTGACATTATAACTTGGAAGCATTTTCGCAATCACTATATAGTTCTATATACAAGTATAATAACTTGTAATATGCAAACTGCCTCTATTCGAGCTAAAATGTAGCTAAAAGCCAGGAGCCATCTGACCGGCGTGGATTGAAAATCTTAAAGAGATATAGGTACAATTTGATTGAGCAATAGATCATTTAGTTGCGTTCTTAAAAATTTTTGGAGCCCGAAAATTCTGACTCGTTTTTATGAAACCAACTTTTACTACACGGGAAAAGTTCAAAAGAACGCTTGGGTGCAACTATTTTCGTATTCTGATGAATGTGGCGTTCACATTCACCTATTTACCAAAGTAAGAAATCTCAACTGAAGCTTGAAGGTCAAATTGTATATAATGCTCGCAAAGGTGGTATAATTTATTTCACAGTCGATTATGAAGTACCTAGTAAATGACTTGGATAATATTACATTAAAAAGGGTGCTTCACTTTAGTCTGCTCAGAAAGGATTATGGTTTAGGCACAAATAAGAAAAATACAGATAAGCATCCACCGTACTTAAAACTGATGCCAATTATTGCGGTAAACATTGTGCTTAAAGTATTTTTCTCACAAGCCATCTACCAAACTCTCATTTTTCAAGAAAGATGTAAAGATAAAATTGCAAGCAAAAGCGGAGGGCTCTGTGTGAGAGAGTTCAAAAACAATCAAGTGTAAACATCAATGGTACGGTACAGTGGTGCACGCAGAAACATATAACAATTGAGGCGCTGTATCATAAGCGTAGCCCCCGGAATAATCTCAAAGAGACACGTTTCTCACATAGAATCTCTCGTAAAAGCTTCAAAGCTCTTTTTCGAAACATTGTGCTTTCTATTTCAGTTGTTGACTGAACGTCACTGATCCCAATAAGGTATGGACATCTCGGTTTATCAACAACAGCCTATGCATCAAAGCGGGGCATTGGAAAATCACGTGTTGGACGGGCACGATTGCCTCCCAGTCCTTAGAGCTCCTGCAGAAATGGTTTGCCGCTATACCCAGTCTTCTAGCATGGTCCCCAAAGTTCTAGTGACCCGTAATGACCACTACTAGATTCCTGGTATTTTTTCTGCTGCAATTAAGCAGCTCCCTTGTCCACTTCCTGTCATAAGGCGGCCACAATTGCGTCGAAATACGGCACATATCCCTGCTGGTCCACCGAAGGGTTGTCTTTTGATAGGCGCTTCCTGATTTTCTCACTTTCTCTAATAGTCAACTCCTCAAGGCTCATCTTGCATAACTGCACCAATTTTGGTTTTACCAGCATAGCTTCTAGGGCCTTAATCGCTACCTGGCTATCAGTGTATGTGCCGTGAGTGCTCGCTGCACATGGATACCACTGTTGCCGCCTGATAAATTGCAACATAACTACATTTATCAGGCAGCCTATAAGACTAGTGCCACTGGCGATCTATGGAGACCACCACTCCTACTTAGTTTGGGTAATTCGAATAGTATGTGGAAATCCAACTACTCAACTATAAGAAACGATATGGGAAACGATATGGGCATTAGTGAATAGCCACGATTCATACAGTCGAAGGAAAATAAAATTTATTACAAGAGAGGTCAGAGTGAATCCGAGTGTATCAGAATAACCCAACGGTGACTCATTTCTATCTACACGAATATACTTAAACCGGTTACAATCAGCGAAACAGGGAAGGGAGCGGTTATTATTGATACAGGTAGTGATGTCAGATTGTTGCGTACATCGCTGATTAATGATGTGGAAGATATTTGGCTTACAGCGTAGGTAAGGTGACAGTTAACATAAAGATATATACAAACATACACAGTTCATTGATTGGTGATTAATTTTCGGATTAGCCAATATTAAAATTGAAGGACTTTATAAATAGAAATGAATGAGGAATTTTTTACGATAATTTCACTTAACATTGAGAAAAATAAAGGCATATGAAAAATTGAGAACGTAGAGAGTGCCAATTTCTGAGGCGGGTATCTAACGTAATAAATTTAATTAAACAGGAACAGACTTCAAATATTCGGAATAAAACATATAACTGGAGCAAATTGAAGGAAGAGCGTTACTAATTGCATAATTGATCTGATATAGGCATTACAATGCAAACAATATATATTTTCGTATTGTGACGTCATTCGTTCTTCTAATTAAAAAATAAAGATGACAGAATCGCATCATCTCCTTAATGCTAAAAATGTCAGAAACACACTCCCGCTGGAGATAATTAAAAGTTTGTTGTTAGAACTTCAAGGTATCTATCTCTACATCGGCCTCAATCAGGACAGTATATTAACTGAAATAATACCGAGAAAATTCTCTCAATAATGGTGTTTTTATGAAAACGTTAGACCATGAATTTGCTACTCAGCATTCCAGGGTTTTGTCATAAAGTAATTTCGAAATGTGCATTTACGCAGTATATATGTGTCTGGAGTATTTTGTTGCCTACATAATCAATGCATAATTAAAAGCAATGTAATAATAAAGGAAATCGATCCTTATATGGCTGGATTATATTAAGCGAGCAAGTTCTAATTTTTCCAATCTGTCCGACTTCCCGAACTTTGACAACTCTGTAGAATATAGTACATTAGGTTATCTAGAACGCATTGACAAAGTTGGTGATTCCATCCAGGTTGAGGCTGAACTGGAAAGAGTCTACTTTCTATTCTCCTCTAACGTTGCCAGCTTTGACAGGTAACTTTTTGTTATACTGGCATAAGTGCATGCATTCTTTCCGGAATGAAGTGTATAGGGAACTTTAAAAAAAAAAAAAAAATTTGGGATAAATGTTTACCATCAAAACTGATTCCTTCTGCAGTAAATTATTCCAAAATGAGTGGAATTTTCAAACCAACACCCTTATTAACTGCTATCAATTAGAATTTGTCAAAATTAGTACTGAAGCTGCAAAAGTTATTAGAGTTCACAGGATTAAAGTTCTTAAAGCTAGAAAAGTTTCCGTTATAAACAAGTCGACGCCAGCGTTTTCTGCGTATTCTTGGTCTTACAATTTATTGTAAACTCGGGAAGGAAAAAGAATAATTAACAAGAATATACGTAGTACTACTAGCTAATTTAAAAAATGAGAAAAATACTAATTCAAGATTATACTTTAAGAAAAGAAAAGAGACGAAAACAAGAGTTTATACAAGTAAAAGGTAAAATGTACCATGTAAAAAGTAATAGTTTACATCTTGAAAATTTGAAAACTCAGATAAAAAGAAAGATTAAGAATTAAACAAAAAGTAGCAGAAATTTAACACAACTGGATAAGGCATAAAATTCGACGGTCATCAAAGCGGGAAATTACAAATCTGCTTTTTAAATTCGTTGACAGAAGTTATGCGACTGAGTTCCAAAGACGAGCAACCTGAACAAAGTAAGATCTTTCAAAGGTTGATGAATAGAATTAGTATGCTACATACTCTCTGAGATTGTACAAATTGAATACTGCTATGAAGATACTCAGGCATACACCTGTAAATGAGATTATGCAGAAACACGAGGGCTCTTAACTTCAAATATGTGTCCAATTAACAGCCAACAATCGCTACACAATCATTGAAGGCAACTTCAACTTTACGTTTGCAAACTAAGTCTAGCTTAGGAAAACTTAGGCTTCCCTGAGTAAAGTGGGGCATTAACAGCATCCCCAGTCTGAGGTTCACGGGCAGAATATTTGCACCACCACCATAGATTTTACCAACTGTGGTCTCAATATGATCACAGCATTTCAGCCGGGTGTTGAATTTTACTCCCAGATTTGACACGCAATCAACAAAGGTAGCCTCACATTATTAAGGATAATAGGAGGTAGATTATCACTATCCAGGTTCGAGCTATAAAAACCAATGCATTGTGATGTACTAGCATTGATGAGAGCTGATTATCTCTAGACAATCTGCAAATTTTATTCTACTAATACAGTCCTCAATAAGGCCAGGAGGCTGCATAGGTACAGCTGAACAACGTCCGCATAGAGATGTAGATTAACGTCATGGACTATATCATTAAGGTCATTTATAAAGAGGCTAAACATGAGAGTCTTGCGGAACACCACAAGACAATGGCATCAGCGAAGATGCAATCCCATCCACAATCACCTGTTGAGACCTGTTCGAGAGGAAATGCGATATAGACTCGACGGCATACGGCGAAAAATAAAAATTCGAAAATAATTTACGGAGCAGCTTAGAATACATAACATCGTCAAATGCTTTAGAGAAATCCAAAAACACCAACACACCAATATCACCCTTAGCCAGAGCCGATCCCAAATCTGAAGAAACCTTGAGCAGAGCAGTTTTGCAACTATATTTTTCACGAAAACCAGACTGAGTTTTCGTCAAGAGATTATTACAATCTATATATTTCATAATCTGAGTTTTCATAATTTTTTCAAAACTTTTCCAAGAAAGCTGCTTAGAATGCTAATAGCCGATAGTCTGCCAAATCAATCGGAGAAGCGTTTTTGGGTATTGGTAGGACCTAAGCCACATTCCAAATGTTAGGAAAATGAGAAGACATTAGACAGGTATTCATAATGTGCAGAATATATTAGGAAAATGTAAGGGAATATCAGCTTAATAAAAAGAGGTTCAATTTCATCAAAACCAGTCGCCAGTGGTTTGATAGAGTGTCCAGCTTGATACAGTTCCACATAATCAATACAGCTGAACGAGAAGCAATTTGGACTTTGATCTCTTAGCGAAAGCAGTGAGGTAATCGGCTGCTTACAGATAGAAAGATTCGAGCAAGACCCTTCAGTAAAGCCCCCATTTAACTTCTCTGCGCCTTCATCCTTATAAACAGATGCTCGTATTAAGTTGGAGGGTAAGCTATAATCATATATCATTTCTCATGGATATAAATAGCAGGCGAAAGATTGTAGGTCTGGAAAAGCAAATCGTGATCAAGTATACTTGGTGGACTAAGCTGATTTCGAAGGAGGATATTATCGGGATCAGTGACTAAAAAGGGATCTAGAAGCGACGGGTTAGAGTAGTTATAAAATGTCGTCACAGAATTCATAATATTCAGTTGCAAGGATTGAACTGCAGATAAGAAATTGCGTGAAAATGCGTGATAATGAGTTCAAGAATTCGCCAGCTTGTTCTTCAATAAAAATACCAGGTGGTCGATACACCGCACACAAAATACATTTATCAGACCCAAGCTCGATCTCAAGACATAAGAATTCGGTGTCCCCATTCACTGCTGAATCCACAATTTTAGCCCTGAAAGTATCTTTTAAATATATAGCAACCCCACCACCCCTGTGTGAAGGGCGGTCATTCGGAAAGACTTGAAAGCCAGGTATCGAGACAAATGATGTGGATATATGACTCTGCAGCCATGTTTCACTCACAAGGATAGCATGAATATTTGCGTTGTAATAAATAGGAAGAGTGCTCAACTTATGTTCCGAGTACAGCGTAGTGCATTATCTTCTAAAATAAAGGAAATGCATTTGCATTTGTCCATATTTAGGGACAACTGCTTTTTGTTACACAATGAGAGTAGCTTCTGGATGTCGTTATGGGGATACTGGCGGTCAGATTGATCATTTATTACACTATAAATTTTAGTGTCATCAGCATAGATTAATGACAAGGAGCAGATATCTTTGGGAAGGTCATTAACGTATAATAAGAAGAGAAGCGGGCCAAGAATCGAGCCTTGGGGTACGCCCTAAGTTTGGGTATATAGGTAAAATGAGAAACTATTTATTACAACAGGGAGCTGTCGATTCAAGAGATATGATTGATACCAGAAGGTAATGCTAGAGTCAAAGTCCATTTTCTTCATCTTACCCTGAACTGTATTGTGGATGATTGTATCGAATGCCTAAGATATGTCCGCATAAAAAAATCTACCTGTTTAACCTCATCAAGAGCTAGTGCAATAGAGTCTGTGAATAATGAAGGATTAGTTACAGTAGATCGACCTGGCAGGAAGCCATGTTGTTGTGAACTGATGTAGGGTTTTATTTGCGGCAGTAGATTATTGTAGATTAGTCTTTCACAAATCAAAGCTTAGGCATTAGAAATAGAAATAGGGCGATAATTCTTCACTAGCTTTTTATCACTAGCTTTGAACGCAGGGTAAACATACAAGTCCTTAAGAACATCCGGGTAAGTATGTTTGGGGATAGAAGAATTAATGAATACGGTAATAAGGTGAGTTAGAACTGAGGACCAGTTCTAGTAAAATGTGTTAGGAATACCATCCGGATCCGAATTTTTGTTTTCATCCAACGATGCAAGTTATACTGGAACCTCAGTATATTCTATGAGAGGGATATTTTGGCAGCATAAAGGGTTTCATTAGACGTATTACGGATGGTCGAACTGTGGTTGTCATCAAATGTGGTCTGAAAGTGTTTAGCAAACAAGTTGCATATACTTTCTGGTTTATTGGCAGATGTTCCATCATATAGCATTTCCCTAGTGTAGGAACCAGAAAGCTTCATGCTTTTTGCATAAGACCAAAAAGTCTTGGGTTGAAGGATATGGAATTATCGATGTTTTTGTAGCATACTCTAATCATTTATTTTTACTTTTCTGCGGAGGTAGCTAAAGGTAGTGTATTCCTCAGGATGCTTGGATTTTATATACTTCAATCTATATTTTTCCTTGAGTCTGACGGCATGAATTAGGTTCCGAGAGAACCACACAGGAAATGAGCTTCGTCTCTTCGATATTCGGGGAATATAATTTTAATTCCCATGTTGAGATGATTATTAAACATATTGGCAACAATGGAGAACCGGCGTTAAAACGCAGACTTTAATAATATAGACTGCAGCTGGAGGCCTTTCCCATTCAAAATTATTTATGCCAGCATATGCCCTCATCAGAGGGGCAAAACATCCCAAATTACTATCGTGTAGCCAGTTATTGCATAATTAGGGCTACCATGATTAGTTAAAATGAAAGGAAATTTTTAATTTGGTTTTAAAAATTAATTCTTAATTAAGTTGTTTCAAAATACTTAGAAAATATTTTAAGTATTTACGTTTTTCCCGATTCTAATTTAAAGCCACGCTAGCTGCAACGCAACTACAATGCTGTAATAAATTTTATATTTTATAAGAAAAGAAAAAAAGCATTAGAATTGATAAATCTGCGCTGTATAGAAATCTTAAAAGTTTAGATGTTTCTTTAAGAATTTTTATTTCATGTAATTGCTTTCAAACTTCAGAAATAAATATTGCGAAAATTCTCTGTACTCTGTGTACTTTTTTTTAAATCAAATTAAGAGCTCCGACAATTCATGTGGTGGCCATACAGTTTTAAAGTTATTAATACCAATTTTTCAACTTTCTGAATAAACGAGAAAAATATTCTTCTGAGTGACGATAATATCAATCTTGACCGATTATTATATCATTAGGTAGTCAGAAAAACGAAGATAAGAAGAGGTACTTACTGTAAAATTCTAAACTTTTCTTCAGGTGCGGCAGTTTTGGAATCATAAAAACTTAATGATTTAATGAGAACTGGAATAGGTTTCTGAAATTGTCGACGACGAATGCATTATAATTTACTAAGTAAATGAGCAAAATAGTTAAAACCGTGATGTGAGAATACCACAACCATCGTTTCGCTTTATTATAAATTTAGTCGCTATAGCCAGAACAAACCCACCACTTTCATATCCCAGGTTGAAAGGCGAATTACCTATCATATTGGTCATTCATTCATTCCTACATACCTTATAAGAACATATGTAATTTGAATGGAAATTGGTTTCAATACGCATTAAAACTGTACGCGTAGAGGTTTTTCTGATAGACAATAACGAATATTTGTATTTTATGGAAAAATTCTGTACCTATTCTTCAGAGTGGTTATTATTTTTCTTATGTAGGTAGGTACACGTTCTCCTTTTTATATAACTTCAATGGATTCGTGAAATTTGTCACGTTAGTTTGCGCTATCAACGTTATATTTCCAAGGGCAAATATTAAAGAAATTAGCAGAGACAGTGATTATTACAGCAGTGTACATTAGTGAAATATTTACACTTAAATTTTTCTCAAATTTTCGTATACAATGATTTTAAAGTAACAAAAATAAAAAAAAAGTAGGCGCCAATTGCGATACGTTCGAGGTGGTGTGGCAACTAGTATATTTTTAATATTCATTTTTTATTATATTTTTTCGTGGGTTTAATGCATTTAATCTTCCATAAGTTTTTTTTCTTTTATAATAAAAACCATTTTCGTATTAAAAATAAATGTTAAAGCAAACAATTTTTGTTATATGCTTGAAATATTACTAGAAATTATCAAGCTAATAACATAATATGGAATTAAACAATTTCCTTTTATATGTACTATTTCTGTTTTCTAAAATTTTTTTTTACCTTGTGGCAGCACTAATCGCTTCCAATATAGAGAGCATATTTTATGCTGGCTTCACTTTTTGCAGCCTATGAGTAGGAAGGGGAAATATTTACATTTTTCAAGAACCAAGACATTTCCGTCTTTATATTCATAAACATAAAGACGGCAATGACCATGCACGTTGTTTTTACACATTGCGGAATAATAAGGGTGTAGTGGTCCATTTCACACTGTGATTTTTGCATGCATTTACAAGATCTATCTCCCAGCTGAAGATGGAAGCGCTCAAAGACAAATGCAAGAGCGCTTCTTTGGAAGCGTGCAGCGTTGACCACCGTATCATTGTTCATAGCGTTTAAACGTGAGCATGTCCGCAGAGGGAAGCACTCAGTTCTACATTCTTGGGAAGCGTTCTTGGAGCGCTTGTGGGATGGTACTCTGGAAGCGTTTGTTGGGTGGCACTCTTGGAGCGCTTGGGGAGTGCCACTCGGGTAGTGTTTGTTGAGTGGCTTGTAGGGTAGCCATAGGAGTATTGGAGCGTTTTTATGGTACAGAGCGAATCAAGATAAGGGCTTTATTAATAATTTCAGTTTTATTCTAAATCAGCCCCGTTTTATTTTAAATTAAATTAAATTTACTTCAACTGATAGTCTACTACAAAATGAAAATTATGCAACGCTTTCAGATGTATATGAGTCATCTTTTCACAACAAAAAAGAGATGGGTTATGAATAAGGGTAAACTCTGCAAAGAGATCTGCTTTCGCTTAGTGTGGCAATGCTAAAAGAGCGGTTCAGCGAAGATATTTTCTGACTTTGGTGTGGAAGAGCTTCCCTTTACAAGCGGTTGACATTTTTCCCGTTAGGTAGGTACAAGATAATTCAATTGTAAAATGAGAACTGGCATATCCATTTCCCCTTATTAGAAGAGAGTGAAATGAAAGAAACTGGGGAGTAACTATATAATTCATTTCACTCTTTATCATTGTTTTAATCTTACTTTCTTTGTGTTGTAAGGGATACGGTCAAAATGTGTGTCATAATTCTACAGGTTGGGCCATAAATAAATTGCATGTTTCGAAATTCAATTAAAATTTCCTTAGTTAGCTATTTTTTCAGTGTTTTTTGTTTTTGTTTTTTAATAATTTATTTACATAGAAAAATTCTTTTATGTAACAGTACAATAGTCCCACGATATATATACATTCGTTATTAGAAATATTAACGTAACAAAAATTTTTGTAATCCATCCTGTATCTATCTCTTTTTTACGCACTAATGGCAGATAATATTGCTTTCAATTTGTTAGACAGAATTATTTTTTACACGCTACAGAGGTATTGTGCATGATTTTTAGTTTTCTGGTCTTGTCATTCTTACTAAAAGTAATAACTCCTATTACATTCCCTGCTAGGAAGAGTTTCTCTTGGTAGTAGACACTCGGCGACTATGATTCGGTATGGGTCGACTACCTCGCCAACTATATATAACATATATAGACCTCGCCGGCGTACACTTCGATGCAATTTAGTCAATAGTGTGTGCCTTTCATTGATGCAGTTTTTCCCATTAAATGAGTAGGTACGCAGAAGGAAGACGAATGCAAGAGAGCTTCTTTGGAGGCTCTCAGTGCTTCCCCACCGTATCCTTGTTCATATCATTTTACCGTGAGCATGTCCGCAGAGGGAATCGGACAGTTGCAGATTCTTCGAAAGCGCTCTTGGAGCGCTTGTAGGATAGCATTCTTGGAGCGCTTTTGAGGTATACAGAGAGAATCAAGATAAGGACTTTATGAATATTATCAGTTTTATTCTGAATCTGCTCCGTTATATTTTAAAGTAAATTAGATTTCATTTAACCGCACACTTCAGCTGATTACTACAGAAAGAAAATCTTGGTGTGCTTTTAGACGCATATGAGCATGGATGACACAAGAATTAGATGTCGCATGCAGTACCAGAGAAGTGTACAAAATTTATATGGCTGGGTGATCCATTCCGGAATGGACCACAACATTTGAGTGATTCATATTTTGTCGTATCTAAAATGTTAAGAAAGTTGATCAAATATATACAATACTGATATTATAAAAGCATTTGCTTTCGGCACGCTCTAAAACATGTTGTGGACAGTTCCAGAATGCACTACCGATATCATAATGTGTATAACTACTCTGCTCTAGTATGAAATGCGACCTCTAGATCTTATGTCATCTATGGCCCCTGAATCGTGTATGCTTATATACACAATAAGCTCGTCATTCGTATTTATTCAACAGAACGTTCTGAGCTGGTGTATTTGACTTATAACTTTCGTCTATAGTGCCGTAACAGCTAAAAACTGACGAAAACGAAATATAATTCGGTTGAAGCATACTGTGTAAAGTGTAAGGACTTGGTTACCATTGTATATGCAGTTTGCTACTGTAGAAGTTCTATACAAATTTTGAGATTAGTTTGAATTATCTCAAAATGAGATATCAAATTTTACCTCAGTGAATTAAATGTGGCATAAAGGACTGTGCAAAACAATGAAGATTAAAATCTTTATGGTTCATTACAAAAGATGTGATTTTAGTTGCTGATATTTCCACATATTAATTACTTTTTCAGATGCCACATACATACAAAAGGAGAACGAATCGGCAATCTTGGTCTGAAGAATCAAAGTCGCAAGCTCTGGAAGCCGTAAAAAATGGCAGCTGTGGTTATTTAAAGGCTACCAAATAATTTGGAGTGCCAAGGTCTACTTTACAGAAAAAATTCAAGGAGAAGAATAAATATGCAACTGGGAATTTCAAAGCGCTTGGTAGTAGAAAGCTAACATTTCCAATCGAACTGGAACAACAGTTGGTCGGCTATGTTAAAAACATGAAAGGCATGTTGTTTTGATTAACAAAAACAAGCCTTAGAAGTCTTGCTTATCAGCTTGCTATAAAAAAATCATCTTCCTCATCAATTTTAATGATACACACAAAATGGCTTCTTCGACTACCTGAAGCCACCCTTGCTACACTAGCTAGGGGTTTCATCAAAGAAACTATCTCATCATTCTTCAATATGCTTGAGACTCTTTAAGAAAAATATTATTTTCAACTTTCTAGGGTATTTACCGTAAATGAAACAAGCATAACCACGGTGCAGGGCCGTCCTTCGAAAATTCTTTTCACTACGAAGTCAAAACAAGTGGGTACTCTGACGTATGCTGAACGTAGGGAGCTGTCTGCATCTGTAATTTGCATGAGTGCAAGTGGAATATTTGTCCCTCCTAAAGTCTGTATGAAGCTCCAGTTCCTTGAAGGAGCGCCACCAGGAACATTGATAGTTACCAATAAATCCGGTTGGATGCTATTGGATCTATTTGATAATTGGTTTGATCATTTTCTTATTCACACACCAGCATCGTACGTTACTTATCCTCGATGGGCATTAAACTCACACACAAAATATTTCGGTCATAGATAAGGCAAGAGAAAATAGTTTAACTATTTTGTGCTTGAGACCACAGCAGCCACTTGAGGTGTCATTTATGTCACCTTTAAACACATTTTACACACAAGAAATGGAGGTTTGGTTGAGAAATCACCCTGAACGATGAGTTACTGTAAATGAAGTTCCTTCTTTATTTGGAAAACCATAACTTCGAGTTTCAACACCGTTAGACGCTATAAACGGAATTGAAAGAAGTGGACTATATCCAGTGGACCTTACAGTATTCGCTAATGATATGATTACGGCAGTACTGCCAACCGATAGAGCACACTAACAGGATGATTCCGTACACCCTTCTTCTAGTTTTGAAGAAGACGTTTTAGAAGACAGTGTCCTTAAGAGACCCTTCACCCGAAAAAAAATTACACCGAAACATTCCGAATCGATTAAACGAAGTAACTTGCATAATGTTCCATTCAAAAGCCGTGTTTTAAATTACATCAACCCCGAAAAAATTGTCCCTTTTCCTAAAATATCCACGATACAGGTCCAAAAAGCTACTAAAAGGAAACGGGAGAAATCTGTAATACTTACAAGTTCACCATATAAACACGGATTAGAAAAATCCTTGAATGAAAAAAAAAGTCAATGTTAAGAACAAATATTTGCTCACCGAATGAGGATTAATTCAAAAGGACTACAAACAGCCAGAGTTGGGCAAGTACCCAAGAAAAAGGCTTAAGTACAAGTACCAAAGGCCTGAGTACTTCAGCGTAAGTACAAGTACCGCATGTGTGAAAAGTACTTGTAACTAAGTACTAAGTCTATAAAAAGTACTGACTACTTTTTGAGGTACTTTTTAAAGTACTTTTTTAGACTCTTTGTACGTTGGCAGTAATAAAATGAAGTTTATCGAGTTCAGTTAATAGATATTAATAAATAAATCCCTTTTGAAATCTATAATATATATAGTAACCAGTGGCTACTATTTGTGGTTTTTTATAGTTTTTGACGCTCCAAGTAGAGTAAAATTTTCACCTCACATTGCTACACTCATAAGAACTATTAGAGGTCCGCCTAAGCACCCATTATCGCCCCCAATAATGCATAACAATTCTTAGGAAAGAATGTCCAGTAAATTTCAAGAAAAAATTGAGCCTTTCCCTACATCAGGTCGAGGCATCGTTGCCGTATATAATATGGACTGCTTACTTTTACTATTTCACGTGGGCATAATTGCTTGTGTCAAAAAGAGTATTAACGTCGGTGCCAACATTGAAAAAATCATTGGCAGGGAATTGAAAAAGTGAGCACGCAGCTGGGAAAGGGATTTTAATAAAACATTTAGAATTTCTTCTGCGTATCTAATGAATATATTGTTTTTGGTAAAACAGTTTTTATCAGTAATAACCCTAAATCATTAATTTAAAATCATGTATTTCGACGAATCCACTAATTTTGTTGTTGTTTTCAGCTCTCTCTCAGTTGGTACTGAGACCGAAAGAGTCAGCAATATAGAAGTGAGCCCACTTTCTGCAGTGTATTTCTATGAATATAGCTTAGAATATAGAGAGTACAGGAAGTGTGACAAGCCAAATTTGGTGTAGTCAAATTCTGGTTGGGTTAGTATCTGTTGCAGCTGTAGTGAAAGCTCAGTACAGGTGTGTAATATTAATCAACATAGAGAGGGGCATCAAAATAAATTAATTTGATTTTCATATTAAGTTTTGACTTAATTTTAACATTAATAGCAAGGAATATGTGAAATTTGAATGAATAAATATTTCTAGTACCGAATATTGGTGTCATATTTCAGAAATCTTATATGTTAGATTAATTAAATCCTACTATATTATGAAATTTGGGCTAAGGGTTGCGTATACTATACAGAATATTTAAGTTTATGTATTGTTACAGGTATATAAGTGACACAAGCACTAGCTATCTGTTGCATGCATACAGTAGGAGTTCATGACCATTGGACTATTCAAATTTCTCGTACTTCTACTTTTCACTTCGAACAAATAATTGAGTACTAAGTTTCCTTACACCATTAGCCACGACAAGATAAACGTTATCATGCTATGTTTCCAGGGACGACCACGTGGAGGTAGGTGTAAAATAGTGAGTAGCTTGCTTTTGTCTATTTAATAAGTAGGTATACCGACAATTCGTATAATATAAATGACACGCCATGCAAACTCCTCACACGTCCCCATCCGTCATTATAGTATTTTGTATTTTTATTTTTTATTTAAAATCTTTTTTAATTGGATTTTTGCTATTTCTGATGCGGATCAAGAACTTCTATTTACATACCTTTACCTGATGCCTTCTTGGCGATGAAATAGTACCTTGTGTGAAGGTACTTCTCAAGTATTAATTTAATAATTAAGGGACTGTAATGACTGCTGCACTTCATATGTTCTTGTTGATCGTCGAAGAGAGATGTATTCAAAAAGTGCTTTTGGACTTCAATTGAGATTTGTAAAAATACTTTTTTTCTAAGAACAGTATCGCCTTTTAAAAAATGCATTTTCAAACGCAAACTACTCTCAGTTTGTTTGCATATCTGTGTTACACTATCAGACGGTATTTGAAGCCTGCCCCTGGTTTTGTAGGCAATAAGTGTAAGTTCTGAATAACAACCTTATAATGCAGACTAACTTTCCGGGCATTCAAAATCTTATTAAGTCTCTGCACAACAAATCCAGAAATATAGGTAACTTCGTGGTGCACATAGTCGGATAACTTTGCTAGATATGCCACATAACAATGCTCTTCTAAGAACTGTTGATCTAATACCAAATTATCATCTATTACTTCTTCTTCATTTATAAGCTGGAACCGTTCTATTGAATTATTTATATCATCTGCAGGATTTGTGGAGACTATTTTCTTTTCAGGAACATTCAAAATAGTAATGCTTTCCAAAGGATGCCACCTTCTCTTATCTGACATCGCACAAGAAGTTTTTTATATGCCGCTATAAACTGCCCCACTGATGGATTATTGTTTCTTTCCAGATGACTTCTGATAGAACTAAAAAATAATTCTAAATGGTCCTGATTAAGCTTATGCATCGGAAGGTAATGCAGCATCTTAGATTGTATAAATCTTTCATCGAGGATTTTTAAATTTTTTAAACAAGCGATAAGACCTATGAATCCCATTCTTCTAGTACTGTGTATTAACAATTCACCAGACTGCTTTCGTAGTTGTTGGAAATAAATAACTGCAAATAGTGAATAGTGTAATACTTCTTTACTATTATTCGCACATAACGCTCGTTTTAAATATTCAAAACAAGATATTTTCCTGCTATTTAGCACTTCGAATGTATCGTTTACAACGCGGATAAGTTCGGACAAAGGCTTGCTTCCAGAAAATTCTCGCAACTTTAATACCTCTCTGCAAAAGTCCAAGGCATCTCCGACAGATTTACTAAAGACCTGAACTGCTAATTTAATGTTCATTTTCTTTTTCGCGAAATATATATGCGCCCGTCTTAGTTTATTGCCTAAATGGACTTCCTCCTTCTCTTGCAATTCCATCAACATTTCTAAATACTTCCATTCAATGGGCTCTCCTTTCCCATTTATAATACATTGTAATTCACCCAAAGTATTTCTGATCAACTTAACCATATGACAAGGATCTGGGTGAGCTATGTATTTGTCGCTTGTATTATTTATTTAAAAATAGCTGGGACCATCAACATTCCGAATATCGCACCCAAGAATTACAAGAGTACTAAGATTCACTATGGCTCCGTCAAAAGTTATACCAATAATCTCAGCACCAGTATCTTTGAATTCTTCTAAAGACAAACGAATTATGTTTGCCTTTTGCACTGCTTTCATGGAAGCAATAGGAAAGAAAGCAATAGGAATCTTCCAAGATCGATTTAAACAGACAGCCATTAACACTAAGATCTGAGAAGCGAAGGTCTCACTTGCACCACCATCTCCCATGTCCACATATCCATATGACATATCTTTATCCCAGTCTATATGCTCTCTAATGTGGATTTCATGGAAAACCACATTTATAAATAATTTTTCTTTACTCTTCTTGGCCTCATCGCAAGCTAGTTTTATAGCCACAAAAGATTCTTTGGTAAAGCCTGGGCGGCAGCCAAGAACTTTATACCATTCCTTTATAGTCCTAGGGTGTGGCAAACTATTTTTAAATACATCCCTCACGTAGGTATAAGCTTTTGGTGAAAAAAATTCAAATTCAAGGCAAAGGTACGAATATGCGGATTATATATCTTTGGCACAACATTGCCCTTTGCCTTAGCAAACATCCGGGATAAGACGTCCTTACAAGGTCCAGCAATTTCTGTCAACGTAGTCTGCACTTCATCTTCAATTAAACCCTTCTCTTTTAGCTCCTCTAGCAAATTTTGTATTTGATTTGTCTTTTTCTTCTGTCGAGTCTTTTTTTGGTGCAATCTTTTCACAGTCTTGCTTCTATTTCGGACAAATTTTCTTAATTTTCTTAATTTAGGTTTCATCCTTATATTTTTTTCAACTGGTAATTCTGAGCAGCTTTCATCTTCTGTTTCCATGCATTCTTTAATTGTAATATTGTTTTCTACTTCATCCTAACAAAATAGATATGTTGCTATAACTCAGTTTATCATTTAATTTTTTATAACTATCTGGATCAGCGTATGTTATGTTATGCCAAGAATCCCCAATCCGAAATTCAGAAATGTAAGCAGAGGACAAGATGTATGTATGTATATATGTATGTATGTACGTGGAAACATAACTAACCGCTTAAAGTTGAAACTTTGAACTCCCGCCCCTCCCAGAGCTTGCCCTCCCGCAAAAATGATGTTGCGGAATAACGAAATCTACGTAAATATCACGTTTGGTAAAATTTTTTTTTTCGAAATTACCCTCTCCATTTTCGAAATTCGAAATCGAAAAGTACCCTATCTAATAGCCAGTTCAGATTCCCGTACAATGACATATAAATGGTTGTCGTAGGTAAAAAACTGTAGGAGGAGATAGAATCCTACGAAAAAAACTGAAGATTACCTCGATGGGCACATCTTCCAAATGTTTGCTTATAACTTTTGATTGTTATTATTGATAGCACTTTGGGAGGTCATTTTGGAAAGGGGACATAATGCACAAATTTTTTCATGGTTTTGCCAAGTTCATGCAATTGTGACATTTCGAATAAATGTACACTGAAGCGCGACATACATTTTTGGTGAAATAAAAAATTCTAGAGAAATCTGTTTTTTTTTAATGATTAAAGGCATATTTATAACTTATTATACATTCTTAGAAAGGCCAATATGTGTTCTTTTAAATAAAGGCTTGAACGTCACAATCCATTACCTACAATAGAACTTATAATGAAATTACTCTGAAAAGGTATGCAAAATCTCGAAAATCGATATTATCGATTTACTCGAAAACCAAGCGGAGTTCGATATAAAAGTATTTAGACTTTTTTGACCCAAATGACCTCTAATTTCATCCCCTTAAAGGATTAAAGACATTTACGGAACACCCTGTATATATATTTAGTTGCGTGTTACTTACATTTTGTTCAACTTCCATATCGTTCAAAGATATCGTCTTTACACAACAAGACTGACCATTTGCCTCGAGAACTTCACATTCTCCAATAGGGTATACCATGAACTGATTCTATTAAAGGATAGAAGTTGTTTATTATGAAATTATAAAATCTATTTACTTTAACCTGAACTTGTTGGTTCTGAAATTTAATTCTAGAAGTAACATTTTCGTTAACAGCACTTTCCACTACCATACAATTCGGTGCGCCTGTACTCACAGTGTTACTTGTTGTTAAAAGATCATCTGTTTGTATTGCAGAATAATGTTCAGAGTTAACATTCACGCATGTTCGAGCATCCTTAAATGTAATGATTTAAATTGTAGCTCAAAATGATTCATGGCTCAGCAAAAAAGCACTATGAGAATATTAAAATTATATTTCAGAAGGTTAAATACTTACACTATCAATATTTAGAAAGGGTATCGCTCCTGGTTTCAATACACTTTTTGTTTGGAAATGATCTATATGCGTGCATAGAAAATGGTCATCACAAATCTGGTTTGTATATTTAGGATGAAATTCTGGCCGGCCTATTGCCTCCAACCATCGATTTTGCAAATCGACATCTTTTGGGAATCTACAAAACATATAATAAATTACAACATTTTTTTGTTAAGTATTTAAAATTGAAAATTTATATTCTAATACATGTCAATCAATATAAAATAATAATAATGAAATATTATCACACATTTATTTCGAAGAAATTCTCTTCTTTTTAATATAAACGTTTGAAAATATTACGTTTGCTCCCATCGAAAATATTCTTATTCACTGTCACTACGCCATCATACTCAGGGAATTTCGCAGCTGTCACAAACGTAAACAAATCTCGGTGGAGGAAGGATTTTTTCGATATTTCATCGCATTTGTTATGTATTTTTAATTTAATTTAATATACACAGGTGTGTAAAGTACACAAAATAATATTTTATAAATATACTTGCCTCAAAAATGATTTCCCACGTCGTTCTTTGGTGTTGTTGTGGCAATTTTTTACCGAACACTTCATTCTGAAATTACATGAACATCACTTAGAAATTTATTACTATAATTTGAACAGATTACTTACACTATTTGCTTTGTTTAGCACAATTTTTAAAACACTTTTCACAACTTTTATATTATATTTGAATAGATTTGAATTGTTGCAAATCTTTCGCTAATTAAACAAACTTCGTTTGACATGTAAACATAGATTTGTCTCTTTCTTGAATATAATGCTGAGCTACTTCATAATACTCTGAAAAATCCACGCTCATGCACACGAATTTTACAGGTATCAACACTTCCTGTTGTCTCTATATTCTAAGGAATATAGTCAGTTCATATTATACATGTCAGTGGTTATGTCATCAAGTCGAGGCATCGTCGCTTTTATATTCGGGCGAGACGTTACTGGTTTTTGTTCTACTTGCCCAGTCGTCTTTGTATGTTATTAGTCTGTCTAAGGTTCTGCCTTGACGCGTGATTGCGGCACATGCTTTGACAGTTCTTTGCGTGCTTCAAAACTCAACAAAAAAGGAGTTGCGCTAGAGATTGCGTTTGCTTTTCTACGAAGAGTTAGATATTTGTAGGTACTTAATAGATTCAGAAATACTTATGTAAAGTTCTTGGGACTACTACAAAATTAAGTCTTAAATACAAGTAAATAGATGCAAGTACTTATGTTCAAGTACTAAGTAGGGCATTTCAAAAGTATTGAGTAATAAGTCTTAAGTAACGAAAATGTACTTTAAGTGGTACTTAAGTCTTTTTATACTTAAGTATTGCCCAGCTCTGCAAACAGCAAAGGGAAGAAACGAGCCGAGAAATCAAAGAGCGTAGAAGATGACGATGAATGTTTGTACTGCAACAACAAGTATTCTAGTGATAGATGTGGGGAAGGATGGATAAAATGTTGAATGTTAATGTTTTCATTAAATATAACAATTTATTTTTCAGTTCTTAAGTATCCCATTTTAGGTGCACTTCCCCTACTATAAGTGGTCATGCAACAAGATTGAATACATATATAAAATAATTTCGTGTGTAAATTTAATACACTTACTTTCTTTTGTTAACCAATTAAAAATATTATGAACAATCAGAAGCAACGTTCAAGACAATCCATGATATTTTAAAATGAATAGTCAAATGTTCACGTGCTTCCTTATTCTCAACTGCTACCTAAGATTCCCTCATTTCTATTTTGTCTTGATCTGATATGTTCACTCATAATTTTAAATTTCTAACATTCATTCAATCAAGTAAGGTATGACTGCGACTGAAAGTATAAGATTATTTTTTTCAATGAATCGAGATCCGAAAAGGAAGTAAACATGGAGGTTGACTAAAAGTTAACAGCAATATACGCCTTTGCGTTGCATCTAAATGAGAAAGAAGAAAAGTTTGAAAGCAGAAATTGTTTAGTGTGCCATAATGCCTTATTCGACTTATCGATCTTTGTATCTTAACAAATTGTTAGGTAAAGATATTAGTAGTAGTAGTAATAGTAACAGTAACAGTGT
The DNA here is from genome assembly GCA_963930735.1 of Dioctria linearis. NCBI lineage: Eukaryota > Metazoa > Arthropoda > Insecta > Diptera > Asilidae > Dioctria > Dioctria linearis. Next base: position 240,404,363 of record OZ005741.1, read on the forward strand.
ATAAATAAGGTAAATATTGGACTCACCTTAATATGTAGCTTGAATTCATTGTATGTATACTTTTTGAAAGCTCTGAAGAAATGTGCTCTCATTTCATTAAATAGTTATGGTAATACATTTTGAGCAGAAATACGTTGACATATAGAAATGTACTTTCTTCATACCTACATATATAGATGCGGTTTAAGATGCACACTACGGTAATAATCCTAAAATAAGGCAATTAGAAACATGTCTTACAAAATGATTGTTTGGAATATTATCTTTACTGTTGATCCAATTATGTATATAAACTAATTTCATAGCATTGCAGAACGACTATAAACGTAATAACGATCATTTTCATCTTTAAGGTCTTATTTTTTGTAATTATTTTCTATGCAACTACATAGGTACTATAACTCCTCAGATTTTAACGTAATGTCAAATAATTTTTTTGTCTCATTTGTAGAGTTTAAAGTTTCAATTATACATTGATTAAGCCTACACAAATATGATGCATGCAACCTGTTTGCTTTTATTTTTTGGTAACAATTGTACAATTATAATTTATATACTTATATATAATTATAATTATAACAAGAATAACTTAGAATAAGTATTTCGGCCACGTGCATCTGCAAAAATCTAGGAACTCATGCAAACTAGGAAAGTGTTTACCAACTTATACATGATCGAGTTCCAAGATAATCGGTTTCATATGAAATGATTAAAATTTCAATTCTCTTACCTTGGATGAGAGAAAATTATCTACAAGACCTCTATTCTGGTCATAATTTGCAGAGCTTTTTAATCTCGCCAATACAACACAGAATTCTTTCACATATTCTGAGATTCTGCTGCAAAAGTCGTTTCAGTAGTGTAGTTATCACTATTATTAATTTAATTTAAGAGATAAACATTGTTATATGCCGAAATTTTTTCATTTAACTGCTATTAGAATAATACTGACCACGATCGAATCGTACTAGCGTCAGCAGTTCAAATAAAATGTCATTTGAAATATCATCTGTTTCTGTTTCACTTTTATTAATAAATTATTCAATACAGCTTTCCTTAAATTTATATACACCCTCAGCGCTTAATTCTTTACTTTCACATAATATGCGATAAATAAGGAATTTTGCCCTACAAAATGTGGTATAGAAACGATTTTAATATATTTTATTTAGTTTCGGCTTCCGGGCCCCGATGAAAAATCCAAGTTTCCGACCTTGGGGGAACGTCAGATTTTATACAGAAAAATCAAGATAGAAAAATGTTGATTACAAAAAATATTGTTCTGATGAAGTGCAAACGGCATTTCGTCTCGGCAAGCAAGAACCAGCCGGACTGAAGAGTCTTATGTCGTTGCTGATACAAAACGCCGTCTGTACTTTCACCCGTTGTAGTTGCAGTTTTAACAACAATCTATTTTGCTATCAAATTTTAAATTGATAACATTTTTCTACGAAAAGATTTGTCTGTATGATTTGTTTAGTCCCGATTAATGTTAAACTGATGATTATAAAATAAATATCTAGTATTTTACCTCATATAATTCACACTCAGAATCTTAATTGAGTGCATATAATTTAAGGTCAACTTAGCTTTTTTGCAAGCATAAACGGCAAGCAAGAACCAGGCATACTGAAGAGAACTTAGTCCTTGCTAATACGAAACACCTTTTGCACTTAGGTCAGAGTCTTCCGCCATGTTGGATTAAAGGTACAAACAATTGGTTTTTTTCAAAATAATTTCTCAATGCTTGATTCTACAACAACAAGATTAATAAATTCCTTACATCTTTTGCATAAATACTTTTTTTGTAAGTCTGATGTGTAACAAGTTCAGCGAAAAAATCATCCAATTTCTCGTTTTTCTCCTTTTAAGAAATAATTTGTAGTTATTCATTATACATTGTACATGTAAATTTGAAGTCAACTCATTTCCAGCCGGATGGATTTTTTTGGATTCCACACTACTGTTAGACTTAGTGGTAGATCCTAATCGCATGATACCGTGCAGCACCCTTCGTTGGTGTTAAAAAAGCTAGATTGAAGGTTCTTTTTATTGTCGATTTTGCGAAACGTTGGTAGCGGACTTTTTCCAACGTTTCATCTTACATGTTGTCACCATACAAAGCAAGAAGAAAGAGCGCTCCAGCATCTGCGATATCTTCTGGTTTGGAAATCTGATCCTTGACGATACCAGTGACAGCAATGAATATTTTGATTTTTTTTGACAAGCGAAACCTTTGTTGAAGAGGGATGATGTTGTATCACAGCCGCTAACAGCATGTAAAAACAGGATGTTTTCGTTTGCTTTTTTCACTTGCAAACTATTCTTGGAATACACTATTTTAGCATTTTGCCTTTCCCCGGTTTGCGAAGGTAGATGTTTATTTTGAATGCTCCTAATGCTGTAAGCAAAACTTAAAAAGATTGACGCCTTCGCCAACGGTAAAAAAAGCTTCGAACGATGAGCAGAAGGAAATCGCTGTGTTGATAATCAAGACATCAGCATCTTTGTCAACCAGGCTCGACAGTAAAAGCAGCCTGATCGAATTCTTTTAACAGCATCTTATTGGAAGCTTATCTCATGTAACATAAAATATTACTTCAACTTAAATTTTAAGGAAACAAAATTAAGAAATTTGTGTCTACACATCTCTAGAAGTGGGTATGCGGGAGAGATAAAAGACTACAAATACTGTATTGTCACCTATTTCTGTTCTGTATATTCATTTGAAAAATCAATTGAATTATGGTGGATTTCATATAGAACTTATTATTTGAAGTTCAGCGGAATAAAGTAGGCGAACCAAAAAAGGAAAACTATAAAAAAGTGACCCCTTATTCAAGAAAAAATATAGTTAAATTAATGAAATAATTAATAATCTTATCGTACGCCTATCACAGTCGAAGATTTTGCAACAACAATTTTCATTAAGTTGGGTATGTACTCTCTGACCTCAACCATTCCACTAAAGTCGATCTTGATTTCCTAAGAAGATGGTGAAGCGGTTGGAAATTTAGATGATTTAGGTGAGAGTTGGAGCTACTTTCGCGGTTCTAGTCATTATAAGGACATTTATGACCCCGTGGTCTTTCAAATCTCTTCATTCATGTATAAAGTAAGATATCTACTATAAAGAGTGCCTTTGCTCTAACTGTATGAATTTGCAGAAACTGTCTGAACAAAGATGAAGGGTTTAAGCTTGCAATTGTTACAATGTGGGAACAGAAATAAAACGTAAGAAGCATAAAATGCAAGCTTGCAAGTGCCAAAATATCAAAATAAAGACAAAATTCTTCTGAAGTGTTTCAATTACATGCGATAATTCAAGAATTTGAGTTTTTCTTTTCCCCAATGCACGCATGCTAGTAAAAGTAAAACTTAATTAAAAGTTGGTGCTATGTGAATTTTGCTTGATTACTTTAAAGATATTTTTTTTTCAGTAATTTTTATGTAATTAGAAAATGTGTGTTCATGTGTAATATGTGGGTGTTAGCTTTTTACTCACTGAATCGTGCTTTTTGCCCATGGTATCATAGATGCCGTCAGATCGAAGATGAGTAGGTTATTCTAAGTAATAATTACCTCTACCTCATTTAAGTGATTTGTACTCATGTCACAATTTTAAACTTTTCTGGATTGTTTACAAACATATTTTGCTCACGTCAGTGTTTTTAGAATCCTTGAAAAATTTCCTGTGAGGGTTGCTTTCACCACAGTCTTGATATTTTTAGCTCGGTGACATCAGCCTCAGCTAGAGGTGTTAATGGCTAATTAGTTAAAAATGATTGGAACTCAACATGCCAAAGTCTTCCGGATTAAAAAGTTGTACAGCACAGGGTCGAGGCTCAGCACTGTTTCAATTTCTATCAACAGCGTAATCATCCCTCCATATGTGAATACTGTTTTTTCAGTGAATATTTTTAGATGCCATTTCATAGCTTTAACAAAGTGAGGAGATCCTAGCTAGAGAATTTGGGTTGAATTAAATTTTATTATTGTGAGCAAAATTGAGCAATTAATAGGTTTGTGCTACAATATAAATCAATGTAGCTCATTCATTTCGTTGATGGATTTTTTTGCACCTATAATAATGTTAATGTTAAGAGTAGGGGCGACTAGGCCTCCAGGACCCTGCGGATACCGCGACCATAGTTGGTCTATTATGCCTTCCCCTAAAGTGGTTAGGCAAAATAGAGTGTTTTAACTCGAGCTCGTTATTTCTTTTGGAGTTAGATAAGAGACATTATTTGCAGGTTTAGACCTACAAGTGCTGGGCACTTACATATAACGTGCATCGAGCTTTTATGTTCCTCTTCGTACAGTCGACATAGTTCACTGTCGGATTTGCCTATCTTCTTCAGGAATTGATGGAAGGGCCGATGGCCAGTGACTGTATTAGCAAATAATCTGAGCGACTGTCTGCTAAGTCCAATAAGTTGGCGCGTCTGGTAATGAGAGTAGTTGAAGAATTTCTTCGCCTGCCTCATACCGAGCGCGCTACGCCAAAGGAGATCCAGTTGCCTGTTTTGCCAACTAAGCAGTTCCCCTAAAGTGGCTTTTTGGTAGGCCAAATGTCGTGTAGTGAGCAGTATACGGACATTCAGCTCCGGTTTTACCCAGTTCGTCGGCTTTTTCATTTCCGTTCACTCCTTCATGTCCAGGCACCCAAACTAAATTTACTTGATTGTCCCTAGACAGTAGTTGGAGTTTCTAGTAGCAGCTCCAGACTAATTTCGACTCAAAAACTTGAGAGGAAACAGCTAGGAGCGCAGCACCGGTGTCTGAGCAAATGTAGATATTGGAGTTCTTGCAGCCCTTATTTAGGCTTTTCTGAATTCAAACCTCTATAGCATAGACTTCCGCCTGAAAATTGGAAGGTGAGGCACCAAGCGGAATGAATAGTTCCACATCTGGACCAGTCACCACAGCGCCTGTTTTCCCGTCCTTCCGGGATCCGTCAGTATACCAGATTTGGGCCCGTTTCGGAAGCTGGAGTCCTCAGTCAAGTATCTGGCTTCTTTCATTTATGTTTACCTTGTAACCTCTTTCAAAAGAAAGTCTCTTGGCCATATTATCTGTTGGAGGTTCTAGGTCGTTAATATTGACCTGGTTGAAGATACTGAGATGACCCACCCTGGAAGAGGTGCGCTCACTGTACTTTCCTTTCGAAGCATACTAGTCGCTGCTTCCCTCTGAATAAAGAGGTAGAGAGGGTGTAATTGTCAAGTGCACGTTGAGGAGACAATGTAAAGGTACCAGTGCCGCCTAAACATGCCATCTTTTGCACCTTATCAAGGTTTCTCCTGGTAGCTGTCTGCAATGTTTTAGGCCACCACACATTCGTGCTAAAAGAAAGTATAGATCTGACTATGCCCTGGAAGATCCATAAAGTCATTTTGGGGTTCAGACCCTACTTTTTCCCGAAAAGCCTGTGGCAAGAACTAAAGGCTCACATAGCTTTGTTAGTTATCCTCTCCATATGAAGATTCCATGTAAGCTTGCTGTCTAGGATTATTCTCAGATATTTGACTGCTTTGGAATATTCTATGAAAGACTCCTTTTCCTAGTAAATGGAACTAGCACTGTTTTACCTGGATGTATTGATAGTCCCATGTTCTGGCACCAGCTGCTAACGATGCTAAAAGCAGTTTGCATAGGCTGAGAGCTGTAGAGCTGATTCAAACTTTCCTTTAACATAGATGACAATGTCATCAGCGAGCCCTTGGGCCTTAGAACCAGCCTCTTTGAGTAAATTTAATAACTCATCCACAACTAGGAGCCATAAGAGTGGTGATAGAGTATTATCGAATGCGCCTTGTATGTCCATAAAGGAACATATAAGGACCTCTTTTCCTGTGAGGCTTTCTCGATAGCCTTTACCAGACTGCTGAGAGAGTCCACGGTGGATTTTCCGGATTGGTAGGCATATTAATTGGCATTGAGTAGACGGCTTTTGATGGACGTCATCAGCATGTGGCTGTCTATTATTTGCTCTAGAGTCTTCAGGAGAAATGATGCCAGACTGATTAGCCGGTATAGTTTTGCCTCGCAGGCGGCTTTATACCCTATTTTGGAATAAATACAATCTTGGTTAGTCTCCATGCCTTGAGCACATATCCCGTACACAGGTTAGCCCTAAATATGTCGGTGATAAGGGGCGTTGTGTAATCCAGCGATTCTTGCAGTAATGCCGGAAATATGCCATCACCGCCAGGAGCTTTAAAAGGTTTGAAGGACTTGACAGCCCATTTCACCTTTACTTCGGCGACAATATTCTTTCCTGATCGGTAATCCCTTTTGAGGATCACTGTTGTCACTGGGGATCTGGTGTCTACGTCGGGCTCCTCGATCAGAAAGTTACAGAGTTGGAAGTGTATTTTGAGTAGGCTCTCTAGCGTTCCCTCGGTATTACAGGAAAGGCTTCCATCACAGTGGTTGAGGGAGCCATTACCGTTGCTCTGATCCTTGGAGAAGGCTTTTTGGAGTCGCGAAGCTTTTGAGGTGCTCTCAATTTCATCCCAAAAGTTATTCCAGCTCTTTCTTTTGGATCTCCTGAGCTCTTTGTTGTATTCGGTTAGAAATTTTTTTATATTTTTTATATGCCTCCCATTGTTGAGCGTCCTTAGATCTGTTGAGCTGCTTTTTCAGGCTTTTCCTTAATTCACCTAGCTGACTGTTCCACCAACGAACATCATTTTTCTTTTGTATGGTGGTAATAATGTGAAGGTTAATCTGGACACATATAATATTTGTAGCCTAACATTGTTCGAGGGGGTCCAAAGGGGGGATCCCTCTCGATGTGAATGATTTGGCCTGCACCTATATTACTACAAAATGTTTTTCATGAAATTCCGCCCCAAGAGACGAATCGATGAACGCACCCTTACTTCTGTATAAAGCTACTAACTTCTTCAATATTCAATGTTTTTAGTTTCCATACAAATAAAAAAAAATAGTTTTTTATTAAAGTTTTTAAGCACCGCTGCCTGTGTTTGTACAGAGGGTCCGTGATTCAGGATAATCTCCAACAGACCTTATAGAATAGTTTTGAAGCTGTTATTTGAGCTTTAAGTAAGTTTCTAATTTGCTGGAAGGTTCTAGTCACTTTTTATTTGAAGTCTACGATGCATCTATGATATCTCGAATACCACTGAACCAGCACCTTTGTCTGATAACTGCTGAAGGTACTTACACGATTGGGTCTAGATGTAGGTACTTTGTGAAATTTAGAAACTAGATATAGATGATTGTATATGGGTTAGGGGGTTGATCAAGGATTCTTGTAGATAAAAGAAATATTAGATGAGCAATTTTTAGAAATGGAATGTATTTTCTTTAGTGGGCTCTTGATGAATCTACAACTGTGGATGATTAATGCAGTGGAATTTTACATATAGTTCCAACACAAAATTTTTGTTTTAATGTCATTTTTTCCGAACTTTTTTCTTGTTGCTCTATAATCTCTATACTAATTTTTTTAAATGTCGAGCCAAAAGAGATCACATTTATATTCATTTTTATAGTAACAAGTATATAAAATTAAATCTATAATAGAAATTCATTTAAAGAATCATTTTTATTCTTTAGTCATTAGCAGGTGTTGTAGACGACTACAGACAACTACAAACAATATTCGAAATAAAATGGAAAAGCTTGATATGGCTTTAAAAAAGACTCATTAGCATAGGGACTTTTAACTGTATAAGAGATCTTTGACGTCGTGCAGTGATTTTAACCAAATGGTTTTAGTATAATACTCTGGAAATCGTGAGACGGGTTATAGTTTTACTATTGTCGGCACACATATCATCGACATTTCGTGCAACAGTGATTGTAAGAAATAGTTAATGTTAAACTGAGAATTGTGTACTGATCAGAATCAATTACGCGAGAGTATTATATAATTATCGCATCCATCGCATTGTTACATTTTGCCTACATTCAAAAAAATATGGTTGCAATTGTTCAGTACTCTTCTGAAGACCCAAGAGCACAAAAATCAATTCATTTTTTTGCCAAATTGTGTAGATGATGTCTAAATTGTATCTTTTTATTTTAAGGAACTGAGTTTTTTTTTATAATTGAGCCTTTGTTTGTGCTCTGTTGCTTTTCTATATACGGAATTCGAAAGTTTTTTCAAAATTTCCTAATTTTTGCTTTTAAATGTTCCAAGCATTAACAAATACAAGCCTTTTTTGTTTACCATTTTTGTGGGTTACTTACTTTGTTTATGCTCTTATTATTACACAGTAAAATTTTACAAGAACTCACACCTTGAAACAATTTTGATAATTGTATAATTACACCAGTTTATCATCAATACTCCATTTGTTCTAAATGGAGCATTATGATTTTAAATCGAATCGGCCTGCTAGTTCTCAAAGGATAAAGAATTAAAGTTATCGTGGCGATCTATCTAGCCAATACAATTTCGTTAGAAAGACCGAGTTGCTCCATTGAATTTATAGTCTGCTATAGTTATGAAAAAGTTGGCCTAGCAGCACTATTTCCAGGGAATTAAAAAGTTAATTTTATTTTATCTTCTCATTACTTCAGAACTAATGCAAGAGAAGATAGGGTGTATCGAGAGGAAGAAAAAAATTGTATGGAATATGTGAGGTAATATGAGTGGGAGGTATCAACTTATTTTACGAATAATACCTCAAACAGGATGTTCACAAAATCGTGCACTATTTCTAAGGATATAATAGCTGGGCTGCGGATAAGACAAACATTTTAAGTCGAAGGAAGGGTAAGGTAAATTGTTTCGGTGGTGACTAGATTTTATAATTTGAGATAGTTTTGCGATTATCATATTCTGTAACTTTTAAGAATAGTTAAGGCGTCAAGACTAAGCTTTCCGAAAAATACTCAATTATCTCTCCACTTATGTTTTGTTAGGAGTTATCGTAGGTACATCAAACTCAACAAATTTCAATAATAGTCTTTATTTTAAAAAAGGTTTATTCTTTTGCTTCTAAAATGAATGGTAAGCACATTACTTTCGAGTAAGATTTGTAATTTTTTTTTTCAGAGGACTCTGCAAACATACAACCGTTTTGATGATATATTTTTTTTATTAATCATAAATTTATGAATTTTACTCTAAACCCAGATATACTTAAATTTATTTAGTCATTATTTTATTATAAAATAAATGTGGATTAACTCAAACAAGCCTACGCCTAAAGTGTTAATTCCTATATCAAGAGATCACTCAGAACAATCATCTCCTATGCGTACCTACAGTAAAATCTAGATTGAAACAAACTTTTGTACTTCTTGTAGGTAAACAGTAACCTACTGATATATTATGGTTGCAAGATGAGGAAGATGACCCAATTCATTACAGGCAAATTGCAGCTGCTTGATTTGTTGATAGGATTCTATACCAAACCTTTAAAATTTTCTGGTGTGATCAAGTCCAAAGGAATAACTATCTAGATAGCCGGATTGAAAATTCGTATTTCCCGGATAAATACTATCTCATGATCAATTAAATACAATAAAAACGACAGGAAACGAGAAGAGAAATATTAACTGGAGGTCTTCTGGCAATATTGAGCGTTATCAAATACATTTGTAATCACATTAATAATCATGATTACATCGAGTAGGTGATCTTAGGAAAATGTAACTATAATCATGTATACATGATTAAAAATGAAACTTTTCAAGAGATCTTAAAACTTAGCTCTAGAAAAAGAATGTAAGTGTATCTGTTGATAGGATAGAGTTTTGCACTTATCGGATCATCAACTTTAATTCGGGGATCTTATATTTGTTCGAAAAGATTAGATTAGATTGGGTTAGATTTCTGGTGCATATAAGAAAGTCGTTGAATACGGGAAATGCAATAATTCTTTTTAAAACTTTAATCTCGCCACAATTTTCATATTGCTCCACATTGTTATATGCTAGTTCGAATGAGTCCAAGGAGAGACTGCAACTGTTGCAGAATAAAGCAATGCGATTTACTATGCAGCATATACATATATATAAATTTTATTTATTTCAATCTTGTCCCATACTTACTTATATGTACATATTTTTGTGTAATATTTATTTACTTTTATTTTACTACATACGGGGTTCAAGCACCAGAGGAGGCGGTTGCTATCACCTATATATTTATTGATTTGATTTAGAATTGTAAAAATAAAAAGATCCCTAAAATTTGTCTAATCCATATATACACCAGTTAGAAGCATGTCAGAAGCGCTAGAATCGTTAAATATCATTGACATGACAGCAAGAGTGATTCACCAACTACTACGTAACAAAACATTACAGTATTGTTTTTGATGTTACTAAGAAGGTTCTGACTCTGATAGCGAAGCAGTAAATGAAATGTTGCCTTTCTTAATTTTTATTAGCAAGTAATACCGTTTACTAATCCACAGCCATCAGATATTCAATTACCATTCCACTACAGATATATACTTACAAACATTAGTTTATGTGCCACTACCGGAAAAGAAATAGAGCAATTCCTGTTTTCTTTTAACAACAATTTTAAAACTCTTGCAAATTTGTAATCTAAAAATGTCGTCATGTAATCATTATTTCCAATTACAGATTGTAATCGTAATAATTAATCATCAATTAGATTACATTTTGCCTAGCACTGTCTTCTGGTAAGCCAATAGCAGTCGTACAAAACCAGGTTTACTGGGGGACTACCGTTTTTCTTTTGATTTCGTAGGAGGGAAGTTAGTAGAATTTTTCAGAAATCTGTTCGTATACAATTTCATTGAGACTGAGACATGATATAATGTAAACAAAATTGGTTCTACTAGACGAGAGAAATGGAGTATTACGTACTCTCATATTTCGTACATCTGTCGCAACCGATTCTCCATACATGAAAACTACCGCATGTGTGCTGGATCCTACAGCTTCAAAACCTATGTTCCTTTATATTCTCTAGGTAAAGTAGATCAATTAGTTCACAAAGTTAATAAAATTGAAACGTAGTGATATTATTTATAATATTACCCATTATTAACACAGGTATAACATTTATATATTTTGATATGCTACTGATTGCGCTTTATAATGACATTTATATATATATATAAATCAATTTGAATTATGATCACAAAATTTAGAAGCGTAATCGACACAAAACAATAACTACCCTAGATTTTAATATGAAAGTTAGATGAAGCGAACGTATAATAAATATTTCTCCTAAGATTGGAGGGCAAGATTACTCTTCAATATAAATATAATGTTTCCTCTACTGTACAAAACGACATAGCAGATATTCTAAATTTTTGAGATCTATATATTGTGCCTCAAATTGCATATTATAATTAATTTACATTAATTGGTTGTGATATTACGACCCTCAAACAAGATTCTGATCGTCAACCTGGAATAAATGTTCTAACATAGCGGCGAAAAGTACACAAACAGAACATTCTATGTAAGTATAGTAGTCCCAAGCAGAACTATACACGCACGCTTTGGTAGAATGCTGTTTATAATTATAATTCGTTTTTATATTAATAAGGGATAGGATAGATATTTATTTATTATTTCATAATTAATTAAAAATACTTACCACACAATTTAAAAAAATGTATTGTGGAAAAACTTTGGCATTATATTTTTTTGTTGGTAGTGTAAGGAAGGACCAAGTCAAATTCAAATTTCAGAGTAATAATTCTGCCTTTATATAGTTTACTAGAAATAATTCAAAACAGGATCTTGTAATCCTTGGCGCTATTTTAAGAAAAAACTACTACCAGTAGAATAGTATTAAACTAAAATAAAAGTGCAGTATCTAATTTAGTATTAGCTTGGTTGCGCGTTTTTAGAATGGGATTCCCCCGTGAGTTGATAAAACATAACAATAATAAAAAAACGTGCTGAGAATCGAACGCATTATAGACAAGCAGCCAGACAGACAGACACAGTCTGGGCTTTCCTTAAGTTTATTTCAGTGTTCTTACCTGTTTGGATATTTACGTCGCCTTTAATACTTTATCTGTATAATTAAAAAAGCAAAAAAAATATCGAAAATATAGTCCAAAAAGAGAAGCATTTCTTCAATAATTTAGATTTTATTACAAGAATAAATAAGTTATATAAATAATCTATAAATAATAAACACATTTGTTCACTAACAGTACATTTAAAATGAAAAGAATCTAGAAGGAATCTCTGTATATGTATATCATTGTCCATAAAGAACACACTACCCCTTAGGTAACTGATAAAGTATGCACAAAATACTTCCAAAAATATTCATGAACTATATAAATTTAAAGCTATATACAAAAAGAGAGACTCCTTTCTATATCAATCATATTTAAAAAAAAAAAAAAAAATAAAACGTCCGAATGAGATGTTGACAAATACTTATCTAGTTTAAAGTCTTAAACCTATTGCTCCTTTTTATATGCACTGTATGCCAAATCTTGGGCAGTATCTAGTGATCGTCTATCCCAACCACCATGTCCACCTCCTGATGACCATCCACCAGAACCACCACCACCACCAGACCAACCGGCACTTCCACCACCTGAGGCTATTCCGCCTCCACCGCCATTACCACGTCCAGATAAAATTTTCTTGAGACCAACAATTGCAGCTAACAGCAGAGCTATTTTTGAAATGATCAGGGCTTTTCCCGCCAAAACGTACAGAGCAGCAATTGCAACCGGTATTAAACCAACTAATTTCATTGCCATTCCCATCATCATCATGCCCATCATTTTCTTCATTTTACCACGACCTAAATAATAAGAATAGTTAATTATATGTTCAAAACATAAATAATATGTTAAATTTAACACAATACACACCTTCCTCTAGTCCTCGACCTATCTCTTCTGATGTCACCTTAGGGAAGTTAACTTGTAGGGTATGTCCATTGAAAAATTTCGAAACTCGTTCAATCAGAAGATTTGTTAGAGTAATATCCCGGTCATCGATTCCTCGCGGTAAAGTATCTTCTAATTCATTTTCACTTACAGCTGGATTTGCCGGTGTATCAATCACTCGTAGCACTTTTATTCCATCCCCAATACTGATAGCATCAATTAAGGATATTTTGTCCAGGAAAGAGATCGCTTTCTTTTTCAGACATGGCACAAAACCACCCTCTGCTTTAGAACACTCGTCATAAACTCTTATCACTGTACGTAATCCAGGGCTCGAATAATCCTCGATTGCATAAGCATGTTGCAGCAATAGCACCATTAACAGAACACAAAATATTTTAACCACCATTTTTTATATATTTATATTTTTGTTTTTAATTTGTTTGTTTGTTTTTTTTTATTAATAACCGTTTTGCGATATTACACGAAATTCGGAACCGTTTCCACCGCGTCCACCTAAGTCTCTTCTGGTGGTATGATCGTGCGGCAACACTGCTTCAAGATAACTGATGTTCAATGATATCAAACGTCATTCTTTTATATAGCCCGTTGGATAAACCGAACTTCAACGGGAATACTTAAACTTAAGCTCATGTGTGTGAGCATCAAACAGTTTACGATACATCCCCGAGAGTCGTGCCGCTACTTATACAATACAGAGGCCACATTAACAGGTGATCAGAAAACAACACAAAACACAAATATATATATATATATATATACATACATACGACACAAGAAGAGGTACTCCAGAAGTTCCAACCAACCGCGCTACAACTATGAATATTTGAAAATTTGAGGGGGCATCAGAAATATCTCGAAATGGAAAGCTAGAAAAGACTTATGACCGCCACGCGACATTTTAAGTCAACAGTCATTCCATGAGGTCTGCAGATATACTTGCTACTCGTATATGAGAACTGAGGTAAACTGGGGTCGAATTTTCGATTTCTATTCAACCACAACAACAAGAAGCGTGAACTAGGTACTCCACTTCATGAAATTCCCATATACCTCGACACTTTGTTGCTGCAATTGAAGATGTTCTCGTTAAGGTTACCTGTTAACGTTCCTACTGCCGGTTTTCGCCTCTATTTTCTTCTACATACCACTTGTGTCAGTCTCGGAAATATCTAGGCACCGAATAACATAAACAACGTGCTAAAGAAGAATATTATTATCATACCCTACTATAGTTGTAGCCGCTGTTGGCCTCATACTATATAAAACTGCGGAAGAAAAAGCTATCAAGAGAGACCGCAACAAAAGCAGCAATACAAAGCCATCCCAAGCAAGAAACTCGGAACGAACTCCTGAGATAGATTTGTCCCGGTTTTGGTGTGACCTTTCTTTATGTTAATGGATTATCGAGATGTGATCACATCGTCGAAGAAATTAGTTAATAAACACGGTAGGATAGCGGCTAGCTATAGATGGTTACCATCATAGCCGAGATGCCGAGACGACGTGCTTTAAAACTAATCAAAACATCTATAGAGAATCGTTCATGCCTGGATAGTATAACGTGACAGAACTCTACTTCAATGCAGTACAGATACTTTTTTTCATCAAGCATAAGAAGTACACATTTTGTGTTGTGCAAAAATACCTTCTCTGTTATGTATGTTTTAGGAACAAACAGCTGCTGCTGCTGACATTACCTTCTCACAATGCTTCACAAGTATTCATGGTGAAATTTTGAGTATTCATTGTGGTTTCAAAGTCGGACATTCCTCAAATTCTAATTAACCGAACCTAGCAATGACACACAGAGCTGTAAATTCGCATAAAATTTACGATCAGAAAAAGAAACTTTCATCAAATTATCTAGTCATTGGACAGATCAATGTGTTGTTGTCTTGAATGGCTGCTGAGAAGAATGCGAGGAAAGCATTCATAACATTGGAAACGAAAAAAAACATATATATTTAAATTTAACGCGCTTAAATCCATTGCTTATGTTTACATTATAAGATGCTCACGGGAGAGAAATTTTTAAATCAAAACGAAACCGAATGCTTCAAACCACAAACATATTGCCGAACAAAACGTATTTAAGTAGATATCTTTGGGTATTATGTCTATTGAATTGTTTTAAATTCAATTATGCTATGCCGCGCTTAATGACGCTCAGAAAATCGTAACCGATTTAGAATTGTCAATTAAGCAAAAAAAAATGTATGGACCGGCAAATAGTTTTCGTAAGAGTTCAAAGAAGATTTACTGTCTATCGTAGGCAATTTGGCACCTTTCAATCATTAAATGTTCGGTTCGAGTTACCTTTTCATTAGGCTAATGCGATATTAACGCATATAAAGTGGTAAAAGATTCGTGTATTCTTTAATTTTAAAATTTGTCAGATATTTGATATATGTGCGGTACATATTTCAGATATCTACACAGTAAAAAGTAATTCTCTAAAGTGAGTGGCAACAATTTGTGCCACAAAGGTTAGGTATTTGTCAATAAGATTAGGGAAAGCTCCACCTAGGAAAACGCAGATTAAGTTTTTATCCCTAAATTGTAGGGAATTTATTTTTTTTCCCTATGATGGCACCACACTCCACCATAGATTATAGAACACTTTCTTATGGTCCATACTATTAAGTAGTACGGAAGTTAAGTTTTTGCGCTGGGCACGCTCGAACAAAATATTGAAAAACAATATATCACTTGTTTTCAAAAACAATGTGTGAATTACATAAACGAAAATATATTTCCTTAAAAAATGTAGCGTAATTCCTAATTTATTGACTGTTCTCTTCCTTATATCCAGAGAGCTTAATATTTCGGGAATTTTATGTACTTTATAGGGTTTCTGGTTCCAAATACCTAAATTTGTTGAATGTTCCATTAATTTAGGGAAACTAAAATAACTTTCCCTTTATATCAGAGAAAATTACATTTACTTTAAGGAAAGACGTGGAGGAACTGGAACTGGAACTGGATTCAACGGACACGTTCCGTCGCTCCTTTCATAATTTAGTTCAAAGAAAAATCTTGTGAGTTCAGTTAATTTTTCATAACGTTTTCACAGAGAAGTAATACTTTCACATATGAAAAGTTTTTTTTTCGAAAATTTGTTAAAGCGAAGGTAAACTGATTTATTTATAAAAACATAATTTGTAGAAGTTAATTTATTTCCTTTTTTGTTATGATTTGTTCAGTTTTTTTAACAGGCCACGAGTAAAAATCTTGTCAGTGGAATAAAAAGCTAGAACAACCACATATTATGATACTCGTAGCGGCCCTTTTAGTGCGAGAGCTAGCAACGTCACGAAAAAAGAACTTTAGTTCGGCTGATTCTTTGCTATCTCCCCTCTTTCACCATCTTTTCACCCATTTGGCTGGTGAAAGGGGTTGCGTTTACCTGTGCGCATTCCGTTCCACAGGAAAAAAAATGGTTTTCAAAATATAATAATTAAATAAATATTTCTTTATTAAAGGTAAATTCAATACTAAAAGAAAATTATGAGTCACACAAAAATGTCGTTATACGTTAATCTATGTTGCACTTACTATAATTAAAACTAGAGAAGGATATACACATATTAAAAGAGTTAAACCATTGTGTTTAGAGTATATAGTGAACGCAGAGGCAATGAGTTCACAACTCAATAGATGGCTCTAGATGTACCGAAGCGAAGAAATTCTCAGTTCACATTAAATGTGAGGATATAAATTTACTCTTTGGTTCTTGTTCGTGCTGCAGTGCAGCTAGATTTGCGCATCGCGTCACTGTTTATTGGATATTCTTCTCGTTCGTTGTTGCCTTCCCGTACCATAGGCGCTGTTTCGTGTTTGTGTGGTGGCTTCACCCATCACTTACTTTGCATAGAATAAGATTGGTGGGCGAAACGGGCAGGCTGCTATGATTAATTTAGCTATGCATTGATGTGGCGGATTTTTGGGATCACTGACTTTTTCATAATTATGTACTAAGAAAAACAGAGGAGTAAATGTATGTTTTCTTAGATCAATTATTAAGATCCAATTAAGGGTTTCTTTTCTATTGAAGGAAGCATGATAAGCAAATATACATTTACGTAGATAGACCTGGGGATTACACAAGGAAGTAAAGCTTGTATGCAAGCCTCCCTTCCATCGCGTTTTTAAAATTGACAGAAGAAGCAAGTTTGATTGATATTTTATCAGCTTGTATGGATAATCCTTTAGAAAAATGGCATTGAGACAAAGTTTTATGTATGTCGGCGGAAGTCGCTTTTGCAAACTTTGATATTAGAAAATTTTCTGGAATTTAAGAAAATAATTTTTGTGTATAAAATTTTCATGAGTTGCTTGAATTTCTTGTGTCAGAACATTGTTGAATAAATTATCTATATCTATGATGCAAACTATCCCCCATATGCTCGGGCTCGGCTCAGTTTCCAATCTCCGAAATATTTCTAGTTTACCTATATTTTACCAAAAAGATTATCTAAGCATTTACGTACATATATTAACAAAAAACAATAAAAATGGGAAAGCAGAATGTGAGTACGAGCAAGAACAGAGGAAAAAATTGGTATATTCATAAATTATTCCAAGAAGGAAGTCATGGATTCTCTTCTAACGAAACAGCGTTGCAAACAAAATTACAGCAATTCAACGGCCGACAAAATTCATCACATAATCTGACATATTATTGTTTGCCCGTCTCGTCACTATTCCATGCAAAGTAGAAAACGAAGCCACGCAAACACCGCTGACAAACGACGGTACGAGAACGCCACGAAATATGTGCCGAAGTGTGAGCCAGCCAGCTGGTTGGGTGCAGTGAATAGGCTTCAGTCTCGGATAGTACAGCGACGTGGCGCCTCTAGCGAGCAGTGTACCCAACAGCCGATTTGCATTCTTGCGTTCACTAGCAAATGTTAGAAATGTGAGAAAGATAATATTATCACGCAAATAATTGGGGCACATAGAATTTACTATCCTGAACATCATATAGGCAATTCTAAATCGAGTATAATTATCAAGCATGCAACCCAGTATACTTTTGGAGTATTCAGAAATATGTTCACGTCGACGAAGCCCATAAATGTACCTTGCACATGAATTATATGCAACATTTATCCTATTACGACATATACCTACTATTCAAGTTTCCTAGAACTTTATAGCCATAAGTTATATTTGGTAGTAATAGAGGCTTCACAAGACGAATCTTTGTATCTCTAGGAATGTAGGATGCATGTCGCCATAAGCCCTTTAATAAACCACCATAAATTTTTCCAACCTGAACATTTGTGTGCTTTTTCTAATTAAGAGATTCATCAAAATAAATACACCCCAAGATACCGAACTGAGTAAGCGAATGTAATACGCACATCATTAAGAGACATGCAAGGCAGATGAGACGTATCGACGTGATCTTTAAAAATAACAGTTGATTTAGACTAAGCAGGATTAAGAGAAAGATTATTCATTTTTGCCCAGCTAGAAATAAGTTCCAAAGACATATGGCTTTGGTACAATTTAGTAGGTGACTGGGTGGGAGTAGTAGAGAAGCAGCAGTAGGAAGCCGTGCGGAACAGAATTCTTTCGCAGAACTAAAATATATCTGAAGAAATTTTCTAAAGGATCCACGTTTTCCCGACAAAATGGCTGAGACAATCTTTGAATTTTCAGAAGCAGAACATCTATGCTTGTAATAAGCACAACTGGACATCATCAGCATAAAGTTTAAGGGAACAATGCCTAGGAATTTTCACCAGGTAGTTTATATAGAGACAAAACAGTAGAGGACCCAAAATTGACCCTTGCGGTACCTCCAAGTATAATGTTTTATGCTGGGAACACTTCATTCCTTTTACAACCGCCCGTTGCCTGCCCGATTGCTATGAGTGCATAAACTTTAGCGTGGGGCTTGAAAGCTTATATTCTGTTTTGAATTTATTGCACAATATATTAAAATTTATCGAATCAAAATCTTTACTGAAATCAAGCAGATCTAAAATTGTTACCATATCATTCTCTGTATTATTCCTAATATCTTCAACTAAATTTAGCAAGGCTGAGACTGTACTGTGCTTGGCACGAAATTCAGATTGGGCAGAGCTTAAGAGTCTATACACTTCAATATAACCTCAAGCTGGTAAAAAAGAAGCCTTTCAAGGACTTTTGATAAAACAGGTAAAATTCTAATAGGTCTATAATCAGACGGTAGATTTGCTTTAGGTAGTTTTTTCACTGCAGCTTAGTTCTGTCAAAAGTAATTTGGCGCTTTACTTTTCAGTTCGCATCGTGAAAGTTTTAAGCATAAATTTTAAATAAAAGTTGTGATTAAAGCATTTCAAATGGATAAGGGTGAAATGTCTATATTTAAACTTCTGCTATTTGAAACATACTTATTTAAAAGGAAAAAATAAAAGAAGGTGCTGGGTGCGACCTTTATATCAGCAAAGGAGTTGTTCGGGTTTTTTCGAAACAACTTTGAAATATATAAAGCAACACGATGATTCTTCAAGGCTACGAGAAGGAGCAAAGTCCAGTATGAATTGCTGTTGAGCTTAATAAAAAATAATCTGAAAAACACATGCACTATGAAACCCATGGAATCAGAATGCAGGCTTGCTTTAGCTTTAATGTAAGAGAAACGTATGTAAATTTCCTAACAGATTGATTGCTAATATTTACAAAAATCTAGATATTTGTCACAAGGAGTATACAGACATTATTTAGCTTGAAGCTTCCGGATTGGCGTGTCCACTGTAAGAGAAATGATAGCAGAAGTTTGCGAGGTATTATGGAAATTGTTGTCGCCTGTGTATATGACTAAGCTAAATGCAATGGATTGGAAAAATGTTAGCGAAGACTTTAATGACAACTGGAAAATGCCCAGTTGGGCATCGACGAGAGTATCAAAAAAAATGCCCTACCAAATTAGGGTTCAAGTTTTATAATTACATTCTATTGCTTGCATTCTGCGATGCAAATTATATTTTCACTGCTGTGGATATGGGAGCTTTTGGTAGCTAAAGCTACGGCGGAGGGATATTCCAAAATTCCGTGGTTGGCAAAAAAATTTGGGCAGATGAAATCAATCTACAACCACCAACAAACCTTCCTAATTCTAGATAGGTTGTGCCATATTATTCAGTTGGCGATAATGCCTTTCCTCTTCGAAAAAATTTAATGAGACCATATCCCGCGCATAGTTGAGAATGCATTCGGTGTTCTGGTAACACGATGGCGAGTGCTCCTCAGCTGTATAGAGTTCCATCCTAAAAATGCAGATAAGGTAGTTCTTGTATGTGTCATATTACACAATTTTTTGAAAATTACAGATAAATTGTATGATTGCAATTCGTATTATCCACAAAATTATTGCGATTACTCAAACGACAATAATGTAATCATTGAAGGCCTTTGGCGACAAGAAAATATACAGCTGAAGTCAATACGCACACTTAAAAACAACAACAGCACACGTGAAGCCTTTGAAGTTCGTCGTACATTGACGGAATACTTTATGTGTGAGGGGAAAGTATCTTTCCAACCGTCATAAAACTTATTACAGTTTAAATAGTTTTAGCACTCTTGTAGAGTAAAGATTGATGTAGTAAATAAAATATAAAATTAAAAACATCATTGTAGTTTATAAAAAAAAGAAATTTGTTTATTATTTTGTCTACATCTACCGCACATAGCGGAAATATTTTTATTTTTGCAACAAGAGATTTCAGAACAATTCATCCTCATCTTCGTCATGTGAGACAGGTAAAATATTTCCAGCACAATAATTTTGGATTGACGCCATTGTGTTGAGTAAACCATTCTCTATTATATTGTCAGTTTTGCGTGGTAGTTTTCTGCAACCACTATTGCTGGCGGACTTGAAGGCAAATTGTGAATTAGCTGTCGACTTTGGTTTGTTGTTATCGCTTTCCTGACTCGGGCTTATTGAGAAAAATTCTACGGCTCCTTGTGACGATAGATTATTTGAACACAATATAGATTCCTCTAAGATGCAACTTACGTCGATCGAAATCGCACTTATTCGATACATCTCTTGAAGTGGAAGCTCCAAAGTTGAAAGCTTTATTTAACGAAACTCCCGAATTCAGACATCTTCTTCGCCCTCAACATTTTGCTCCCCGGATAAATCATTCTCATCTGCGTAATTTGATTTGGATCTGTAGGTACCTATATTAAATTTCTTTTGGATCTAAGTGAAAAAGTAAGTCAGCACAATGGCTTACGGTCTCGGCTATATGTGATCAGCAAGAAATTCCATAAGGGTGTAATATTTCTACCCACTTTCGACATAATCGGCTTCTTGCCCAGAAATTCGCCTCCAATTATTTTTCTCTCTGGAGTCTGAATCAGGCAACCTCTTCCACTTTTTCTTGCATAATTCAGCTAAAGGAAAATTTTAATTTTATGTAATTTTAATTAAAACGAATTACCACAAATCAACTTACCACTTACTTTAAACTCCTCTGATATTTGTTTTTCATATTTCAGCTTTTTAGGGTTCCGTACCCAAAGGGTAACAACGGAAACACTAAGACTTCGCTGTCCATTCGTCCGTCACCGGGTTGTATTTCATGAACCGTAATAGGTAGACAGTTGAAATATTCACAGAGTGTGTATTTCTATTCGCGATATAACAACAAATAATAAAAAAATAAAGGGGGTCCCCAGGCATTCAATATTATTATCATAAGTAGGCATTTTTTTTAAATGACGCTTCAAATTGGCAAATGTCATCCCTGGCGCGCACCAAACATTAAAATTTGTCAAAAGTGCGCAAAGCTATCACCGAATTCTACAAGGGATAAGGCTAGAAATTTCGTCAGAGCAATTACCATAGAAGTAGCGATAAAAGAGAGACAGACATCCGACATTATGTCGGTGCTCTAGGGAATCAATAGTTGCTATTCATATGTCATCGTCAATAAGACGGAAGGCCTTCTTTTGGACTTTGTTTAGCTCGGACAATGCAGTGCGTCCAGCCCCTGCCCAAATATGGGAATTATATTCTAATCTATGCCTGATATGAGACTTGTAGATTTGCGCCAAGTCTAATGGAGTAAAATATTTCTTGCATCTTTGCGTGAAGCCCAGACATTTTATCGCGTTTTTGACAATACCAAACATGTGATCGGACCAACTAAGATTGTTGGGTATTTCAATGCCTAAGATGTTAAGAGATGGTGAATTCGAGATATCTTCTCCATCCACGGAAATGGGTTGAGCCGATTCGCTCTGCCCCAAGCGAGTCTTTTTGTGAGGTCATAGTTTAGTGAACGGAACATGTGGCTTCGTTTGTCGGCTATAATATTCACACAGGAATCAGCTATAGAGTCGGACGAGTACACGAAATCAAGGGTGCTGTTGGCCGCAAAACTATGAATAGGATTGAAAGTGCGAGCTAGCAGATCAATAATAAATATGAGGAAGAGAGTAGGAAAGAGTACAGGTGAAATGGTGTGCGTAGGGTTTTGGCTAAAGAAGAGGCGCAGCACTTGAGTACCAGGGGCGAAATACCATCAGGCCCAGCGACCTTAGACACATTCAGACTTGCGAGCACTTTGAAGACCTTCCTCGTGCGGAAATGTAACGGTCTTTGCCTGCTGTACATTTATATTATTATCTGTAGCCAGGAGGATTATTGAAAACGTATTCGATATACCATCTGTAAAATTTCGAGTTTTGCGAAAGCCTATTGAATTAGATGCAGAACAAATTAAAAAACTTGTGCTAGCAACTTGTGCTTTACACAATTTTCTTATTAGTATATATAATATATATATATTATATAAAAATATTTCCGCCTAAAATATAATAAAATGACTTACGAAATTACTAGTAGTTGTTGCTGAAACTGATCGTTTTCATAAGAACAGCATTTTAAAATATTTCCATTTTGGGTGTAACCTTCATCTGCACTTTGGCCGCTTTTCCTTTCTGTCTTCTGCCTAAGTTTACTTTTAAAAGTAACCCTCAAATTTTATTACTTCATTCGTATTTCTTCAGGTGTATTTTTTATTGCTTTCTGCATTTCCACTAACAAATTTCTCCTCTTATTTCTGTACCTATATTGCTCCAAAGTTTCGTTTGCAAATGTAGAACTGGGACATTTTGGCTCCCGCTTCCTTCTTGGCTTCGTCTTGTTTTCGTCTGTTAGTTATGTATATTTATTTTATTTATATACTGTATACTTCTGGTAGATATTATAATATATGATTATTTAATAAAATACAAACCTTGTATGAACTTGACTCCTGCAGTCTGCTCTATACTCCTATCACTACGTGCACAAAACTATTTTTTTTTAACGGATAAACTAGACACAGTTAAAAACTTACTGGGCAGATTAGTATACGATGCTCAAAAATCTGTCAGATAAAAAAAATTGTGGATTAAACGTGCGGCAGACGTCTGGACATTTTGAGAACCAGACGTTGTCGCCAGATATTTGTCCACATCTACAACCGTAATTATACGTATATCTACCTACACAATTTAGATCGGTTAGGAGCATCATGAAGACTAAAAAAAAATCCTAAAAATATATTGGAATACTACATATTAACCTATATGATGAGTGCAGTGATAGTGCTATCAATGGTGTCTTGTCCACATTTGTTTGAAATTATTTTAGTTCCAATCAAATATTTTCTGGAAAACCCAGCTCATAATTCGATTTTTTTTTCCATAATAAAAGCAAAAGCGCTTTTTTCACACTAGGAAAGCGCTCAGTCGAAGCTCTAAGCCGTGTACAACTGAGTTCTTGATTTATGGTGAAGACACAGGCAGACAGACAGAAGGACAGACTTTCAGGGCAGGTTTAGAGACGAACCTGCAAAAATCAATATAACCTTTAATATTATTCGTAGGTGTCCAATGCATTTTTCTCTACCATCATTATTTCGGAATAACATGCTTAGAAGGGGCACACGGAACATAACGGTGTACCGTGGCACAACGGGGCAGGGGTAATTTTCTATGACCGAAAAAACTTAACGCAAAGCCAAATTCTAATCACTTGCACTCTTACATTCATTGCCATCGGACGTGGTATAAGCTGTGTGCAGTCTGCTATCGACAAAAACTAGTGGGATAGTAAAAGCTGAGATAACTTACAACTAGATGTGCAAAACTCCATATAAACCCGGAACACTTTTTGAAAGCTCTTTAACTTTTTATTCAACCAAACAAAGCTATCACTGCGAAGAGTTTATGTGGCATAATACATCAAGAGAGAGAGAGAGAGAGAATGTGTACAGCTTTCTATTAGAAGGCCATTAGCTCGTTTAACTTGGACCGCGTTTTTGTGAGGTTTTGCACATCTAGATGTAAGCTGTCTCAGGTAAAAGGTAGGTTCAACCATTAAGGAGCTTTTACAATGGCAGAGTAGAGTGGAGTCAGCAGATCGCATTGTCTCTCCTTGTCTCAAGCGTGCACTCTAATATAAGTTCTTCGCGCTTCCTACCCAGAGTGGATTTCACAGAGTAGCGTCAGATTTGAAAAATTCCTTATCTGACGTTGGTGGGATAATGAGAGAAAATGCAATCTGGTGACTCCACTCTACTCTGCCATTGTAAACGCTGCTTTAAGGTTTCCGACATTTGTGATTTATGTACAGTATATAAAAAATAGCTGTTTTTTTGTTTTTATTAGTATTGTGCAGTATTCACTGAGCTGAGATTCAGATTAAGTTTTTCAAATAATATTTTTTTCCAAACACAAGTCAAGGGGAAACAAGGGATATAGTGCAATGCAAGGGGCATAACGGAGTCCTTTTTTCTGAGTAATTTGGGGCATAATGGGGTACCCCTCTTCACCCCTTTTCATGTGTTTACTTTAGTTTTGTTAACTAATTTTATGTGTAGTACTATTGAACTAAATGTTTGCTTTGTGCAAGCCTGAAGAATGAATTTGAACTGTTCTTAATAAATGAAACCAAACCTCATTCTGTCTCAATGTAAACCCCATTATGCCCCAAGTGCGAGGCAAAACGGGGCAAATGACTTATTTTTCTTATTAATATTATTATTTAAGAAGACTTTGTTTATTTACTTCCTTATTGAGACGAAATTGTTAACTGTTAATATGGCTTTGTATTAAAAAAAAATAGTTTAACTTATTTATGATGCTAAGTTTTCAATATAGTCCCTTGCATACCTTTACCTATACCTTATAGATTTCATCTAGTGTATAATGACTTTTATGCTTTTTGCAAATTCATTTTTCTAATTATTTTACAACATTTCGAATTTCTTTTCATGATTCGACACTTCTGAGCTGTTTCAATTCGTGATTGCTTTTGCGATTATATCTCTGATTTTATACTGGTGGGCTTTATGATTACTTTCCGCGGTTGCGAATGAAAATATAAATTCTGATTTATTGTAAGCTTTATTTGTATTATTTGTAAACTAAATTTTTAATGAAAACATCGGAGAATGTTTGTTAAGATATGAAAAAGTATTCGAACATTTATCATGGATGCTCGCTAACTTACTTTTCCTAAGAGTCAATGTTTCGAAGATGAAAAGCAAGTAAAAAGCAACAAAAGTTGTTGTTAGCGATCTAGTCTAATTAAAAACAAATGAAAGTCATCTGATAACTGTTCTAACTGACCGTAAATATAAAAAAATAAATTTAAATCTGGGCTTTATTAGTTATACAATTAAAACGGATTGGGTCCCGATTAACCTGAGCTCCAACAAAATAATACAAACCTTTGTAATCATTGTGCCAATATCTTAATATGGCTAAAAGTCAGCCGTTTTCAAATCACTTTATATCACGAGTATGCGATTCTACATAGGTGGTATTCTTCCCCATCAGTATCACAATGGATTAAATTTTTATTACACCTTATGCATACTTTGCGGTTATTCTCAGTGATATTTAAAATAATTCTTGTTATTAGTGACTTTGATGTCCAATTATATATAGATCGATTCAAGTTTAATGGCTTTCCCATATTTAACGAAATGCTCTACCTTAGAATTGTCATAGCACGTTTCTGTAAATATTGGATGTTGTTTTATCTTACATGAGATATCTTACCTTGAATTAAAAGTGCAAGCACTCAGACCCAGTAATAGTCTCATATGAAATTGTATGTTATAGTCTGTAATATGGCTTTCTGAAACAAGTTTTAACAGGAGCATAATAGCATGATGCACTTAATAAAAATAATTAGATAATATCACCTTTTTGCTATTTTGTTAGGTAATATGGTACACACTATGGTTTACGGTCTGTCTTAGCAGCAGCTAAAACCGTTCAGAAATCGCTGCCTATTCATTATTTTCTTTAATTGTACATCCGGATTATATAAAATTAGTATGCTATTATGTGCATTGAATTTCAGTCTTAAGTTTTTGTAGCAGGAAAGTTTTTAGTCTCACCCATCCTTCAGACAAAGGCTGCAGCTGTGATCGGAATCCACGCCAATAATGGCAAGGTGCTTCCCTGTCCGGTAATCAGATTAGTTTAGAGAGCCAAATATTTGTTTTACTGTACCTTAGAAGCCCCCTTGCAATTTCTATTGATTGTATCCACATTAAACGCTTGGCACGATTCTATGTCGCGATGATACACACTGCTCCTCTGTGATGCACGTGTCTCTATGGCTCCCTTTGCAAGAGAGGCTTTTATTGCTAAGAGTTTTTTTTAGATTCACATAGGTGCGATAGCAAGGCATAAGCCTTGGCCTGAATCACTATAGCGTGGCTCTCATAATCAATGATAACTCTCTCAGTCTCAAGCCTAGGTTAGACACTATGAAGTTAAATGTCTCTTCATCAAGCTCTATATTGTCACAAATCACGGAAATGAACAAATTGTCAACATTCACGTCAATTTTTAAAACACCTTAAAAAACACGTATTCAAGAATATTCACATACATCAAATTTTCACTTTACACGCACTAATGAAATCAAAAAAATTTATTTCACCATCACTCTGAAATAACGGTCTTTAAACTTTTTCCCTCCTCCTCTCCTTTTTGAGGTTATATGGCTCAAGAAATTTAAAATGTCGTAATTTGCACAAGCTTTTTTTTATTTTACTACTATTTTTATCAAAAACGACGAAATCATCAATATGGAAAGTTATTGGATTTTAAAAGCCCAAAAGCTTAGCTTTAAAATGACCCATCCAACTCTGTACCGAAAATGTAACCCTTTCTGAATTTTTTGCACTTTTTATTGAACATACCCAGCGAAAATGGCTGAAAAAGTCCAATAAGTGCTAGAAAGTAGGCAATTATGTTTTGGAAATGACCCTTTTCAGCCATTTTCGCTGGATATGCTTAAGAAAATGTGCAATAAACGTAGAAAGGGGTAAATTTTGGGTATAAAGTCTGATAGATCATTTTAAAGCTAATCTTTTGGCCTTCTTAAATCCAATATGGAAAATTAGTTCTGATAATGTTTTTTGATAAAAATTATAGTTCAATAAAAAAATCGAGTAAAAATTCCGAAAATTTAAATTTGTTGAGCCATAACTTCGAAAAGGAGAGGAAGAGGGAAAAAATCGAGCGACCGTTGGAAAGGCTGAACGATTATCTATCTCCCAAAGTTTACATTATCTTCATAACGTGTAACTTTCAGAAATTACGGGGTGATCTATAAAAAAATACCGAAATATCTTTAAGTCCCGTTATCTCGGAAACCGTTAGGATTCCCCTTCCCCCAACCCATACAAAGTTTTGCTCGTCTAAGCATGTCCTATCCATAGCTCTTGGGTACCAGTCCACATACGGGACACCCTGTATAAAAACGAAAAACGTAATATTACGGGAAAATTTCAAAAAGAGGGAGAGCGTGAAAGGAAAACACGATGGAAAAGCAAAACGAAAATAGTTGAACACAATCAGATTAGTAATTTGTGTTAAAAAAAAAACCATTATAAGTTGTTTAAATTCCCTGACAAATGTAACATCTTGTGCAGAGATAGGTAATTTCAAAGGTCTATAACCAGGACAAAGTAAGATCCTTCCAGGATATATGAATTAAAACGTGAAATCAGAAGTTTACGTCCTCTCAAGGACTCAAGAGATTTCACTTTACTAACAAGATAGTTTGGCTCACCTGAACGAATAAGATTATGTAGAAACACTAACGTCTTACCCTTTATGCACGACTCTAAGGCATAATCCAAGATTGATGGTACTTAAGATGTTATATGAGTAGAACGACACAATTCAAAGGCAAATCGTCATTGAAGGCAACTTCAAGCTTTCGAATGCAAACCGAGTAAAGACTCATTTAGATTAAACTGTCATAAGTAAAATGAGGCACTTCGAGTAGCCTAACTGGTCTCAAAAGCAAATCAGTGGGACGTACATTGGCATATAACTATGTATAGTCTTCTTATCCCACCATAAATTTTACCTATCGTAGTTTTTATATAATCACAGCACCTCCAACGAGAAATGATTTTCACCTCTAAGTTTGGTTATAAAATTTACAGAAGGTAGTTTCACTTCATTAATCATAATTAGAGGATGATCCTCAATATCAAGGTCAAAATTAAAGAGGGCTAGGCATTGCGATTTATTGGTGTTAAGAGTATTTAGCTGATTTACAATAGACCACATATAAATTTTTGCAAGATTATCATTTATCTATAAAGCTGTACACCATCTGCATACACGTGCAGCTGGACATCACCCAGCAGGAAATATCCGCATTCATGAAAATTGACTTTATGACTACATCGATGAACATAGTAAAAATAGAACCGAAGAATAGTCGCTTCAGGGTTAATTAAACAGCAAGCGAGCAACGGGTCTTCCTCTGAAGTGATATGTAGAATAGCAGACAATAAGTTACTGAGAACGATGTTTCTTCCGTTAGTAAGTCACACCTAAGTTATAGTTCATGTTGCAAGTATTAGTGAGCAGGTGAGCTGGGTGCTATGATGATGATTTTGTTCAAATTGAGCTTGATTTATCTATAACTTCGAGTCTAACATTAAAAGAAAAATGGAGAACTTGGTATCATGTTTACCATCTGCCTAGGGAAAGTTTCCGAGATCTATTACGAATATTAAATGAGGAAAAATTGAAAATGCCGCAAAAGCTTTACGGGAATAATAGGAAAAATTTCAAAAATCATCAAAAGAAAAGTAGGTTCTGGACACTACTGTCAATTTGGTATACAAAAAACAAAAAAACAGCAGTTGGGCAATTACTGAATATTGAAATTTTAAATATAATGCTGACTGGAGCTTATGTTGGAAAAAGAAAACCACACAAAAAGACAATTACCTTGCAATTGGAAATTAAAATTCTTGCCAGCTTTGGGAAAAACTGTGAAATTCAAAATTAGAAATTTTATATATGACGCAGATAGTGTAATTGTTTATCATAATTCATTTCACGGTTGTACCAAGTGTACTCAGGTAGCGAAGAAAATTGAATATGTTGTTATGTGCAGCACTACAGTTTCTACTTCTACTGTATCTAGATACAGTAAGCGCTACGCGTTTTGGTTGAGGCACCAATTCGTTGCGTTTATGATAAAATTAGAGGCACGCGTTTTTTGTATACTTGACAGTCCTCGGAGAAAAATGAACGTGTCAAATTGAACGAAATCTTTTTTCAAACCCAGCGATTTCGAGTTCAGAACGGCGCCAATGGCCCTTAACGTTTGTTTTAATACTTTGTAAACTATGAGCGTTTACGCATACGTATCCTGATTGCAAAAATATTCGCATCAAACAACCTTTTGTTCATTTCAATCATAAAATGCTCAAGAAATGGAATATTTCTCTCATGCAAATTGATTTTCATAAACGTTCAAAATTCAAACGTTTAAAAATATTCACATCAAATAACCTTACGTTCATTTCAACAATATAAACTGTTACAAAACTTTAAAATGTTTTCAATTTTTCGAGTTCTAATTGAAAACTTGAGTTTTTTTTTTTTATAAAATTTCTCATATTTATTATAAAGTACCACTATAAGTGTTTCACTAAAAATATGTTGACGGCAAATGAGTTGATGGTAATTGATTAAAGCAACTAAGGGAAGTCCCGGTATCATCAGTTCAAATATCCGGCTGTAATTTATATGATGAAGAAATACACAATATTATTTAATATTTAAATTCCAAGAATTCACACCTACTTACAATTGAACCAAATTATTTTCTGCCACCAATTCAATTTTATATAAAAATATCGGCAATCTGCGTTTAGATGATGAACTCTAGCACTTCTATTCAAAGTTCAGTTTCTAGAAGGGTATTCAAATGAGTGAACATAGTCGACACAACAAAAATTAAAAGAACAACCTTAAAGTTGCGACAAGCAGACTCCACACTTGAAATGTTAAAACGAACTGAAACAAAGCAACAAAATTAACAATATGTAAATTAAACTGTGTTGAAATCAAGATGAAGGCGTTTTACTTTCAAAATGAAGAACAGACGGATTAATGTAGATCTAAATGCATTAGCAACTATACTGAAGTCAAAGTATTAAATATGAATTATTTTCTTATTTAACGGTGAATTGTTAAATTGAAAGCGTTTTTTAAACGCGCAGACATTCACGGGCGTTTGGAAAATTCTTTCAATTTAAATATGTTTTCGTTTGATTTTATAGAAAAGCAATTAAATGAAAAATTCTATCGAATGTGCATTTTAAGCGCGGCGTGCGTTTGTTGTGAATTTCAATTTTTCTCTCCTTGTATGAACTTATCTCAGGTGTGTTGATTCACTAGTTTATACGGTTTATATACCTTCATTGAATTATGCCAATTCCCATAGATTTAGAGGTGCTAAGTCCAGGAAAAATAATAAGAAAAATATTCTGTCACGTCACATTAAGAAAATATTTATTAAAATTCAAATTCAAAAACACTAGCCAAAATGAGTAATTTTACTCTTCTTTTTATAACTTTCTGGATCAGTTTCCCTTAAAACAGACCAACAATAGTCTCCTAACATACTTTCATCCCAAAAACCCTTGTGCCGATCTTCAAAAATTTTCAGGTCTTGGTGAAAACGCTCGCCCTGCTCGTCACTCACACTCCCTAAGTTTTCAGGAAAGAAGTCCAGGTGTAAATGAAGGAAATATATCTCAAGCGACATACAACTTTTACGAATAAAGACAAAAAATGTGAAGGTGCACATTACATGCAACGAAATAAAATGGCAAATAATTCATTTTCGTAAATAAGTGAGAAGGGTCAGATAATTCAGATTTTACTCTCATAAAATGATCCAGCGCTTTTGTGAAAACAGGTTTTTCTGAAATATTGATAAAGTTGGTCCCAAAGTTTTTGCTGTAATCCTATGTTATTTGAACGCACGTGCTTCTATTTACATTCGTTTTGCTCTGAAGAGATTAAGTGGGAGAAACTCATGCTGGATTCTCAGTTGTACAAATACTACTATCGTAGTACAAACGACAGCGCTGAAACTCATGCTGGATTCTCTGATATTTTCGGGGAAAATGAGAATTTCATTTGAGAGGAATTTTACATCTCTTTTCAGCACCTTGGCCAAAGCGAAATTTATCTGTTTCTTAAAAAATTCAGGTACTGTGCCCCGATGTACATTATTATGAATAGTTTGAAAGGTTTTGAAGGCATTCAATAAGATTTTATCATTCGAGTAATCCTACGTTCTCGCAGATACTGGTTTTAACTCGTTGCCTCATGCGGACTACAATAGTACATTGTGCATAGCCAAGCTATTTCCTTCATTCATGCAAAAGACGAAAGTATGACATTATTTGTTTCTTTCTAGAAAACAAGGAAAATTTCCAATTTTGTTCTTATTAGGTTATCTTTGCTATTGGTCTATTGCTAACAATAAAAATTACAATTATGATCTGTGAATCCAAGTGATCAGCGCGGTTAGGCAAAAAAAGAGTAACGTTCGTAATAACAAAATGAGATGTGATAGCAAATTTTCAATTACCGTTTTAAATTAGTAGAAGCTAACTGAATAAAAATATAACGGTTTCATCTGAGGTATATAAAAAATGTAAATATTTGTAAACCAGTGTTATTTTGTTAAAATTGTGAACTGTTGAATATGAATAAAAAAAAAATTAAGGATAATAATTACAGAAATTATCTTGCCCTTAAAGTTTATGAAAAAACTGAAAAGAGAAGTGTCAATAATTCCCATTTTGTTCTCATATTATGAAAGAAGCAAACGTAGAAAGAAACAAGTAAAAAATGCTTATGATAATGCCATTTTGTATGATCACCTATTTGTGAAAGTTTGTTTTTTGAAGTCCGAAGTAACATTGGAGGTTGAATTTCCTATCTTTGAGAGCAGATCGACCTATTCAGGTTAAAATTACATAAATTAGACTTAAGAAATTTAACCGCAAGGCCCACTCTCCTTAAGGTTAATTAGGAAGGAAATTTTACTTAATAGATCAACAAATTAAGTACTCATAGTAATTTTGACTCTGTAGTTAATTATTAGAGAATAATAACGTAATAATTCCTTTTTAATTTACCTCGTAGGATTCGATTGTGTTCGCCATCAAAGTCCAAATTCCCAAAAAAGTCAACCTCAAAGTAAATTGGACTAAATGGCCACGTTTAGGGAAATCTCCATTAGTTTAAATTATGTAATAATACAACGAAAAATTAATGAACTCCTCCCATTGAATTGGTTCATCAAGATGTTGCTCCTTTTTACGACACATTGGAACCCGTCAGGTTCTCGAATACTATTTGATAGACTTGATTATTTGCTTCCCAACCATGCGAAATATACGCATATTCAACTGCGTTTGCATTCACGTGCTTTTTAACAAAACTTGTATCCAAATGATGATGCTAATGACATGGTTTACTATTTATATAGATGTAAATTAAATATAGTAATTAGTAATACCGTCAATCTGTTTGACAATCAATTGAATTCTTTTTATTGTCATATCCAACTTTTACCTATTTAAGGCGAAATTCCATAATTTAGGGCGAAATAACTATTTTAAGTCGAAATTTCTTTACCTAAACATGGATTTTTGTCCTCATAGTCGATAATTTTGTTTATTTCGCCTTACCGTCCAGGAAAGTTGTCGTATAAGGAAGAATTTTAAGTGAAACTAACTTTTATTTCAAGAGATGTAATATGCATCATATTTTTTTAACAAAACATGCCTGCCATATTTTAAAGGAATGAGTAGAAAAATTGCATGTGATACCTTAATTTACTTTTTTCCATAGTTACTGAAGAAAACAACCAAATAAATGAATTTTTCTTAATTTCAGAACGATTGCAGAATATTTAAATTAATTTCAAGCTTCTAAATGGCAAACCAGAGAATAATTAAAAAAACTTTAAAATTATTACGTTTTGCATTTACAGTATTATTAAAGGCGTCGGTGTTTTTCGAAAAATTATTTCAATATTTATCAATAAAATTTTTCTCGTTTTAAATTGAACGCTTGTTTATTAGCTGCAAGAATGGAATTTGAATAAACCCACAGCAATACTTCTCATAATCACTCAAGTTGAAGTTATGTGCCTAGTTCATAATATTTACATTACCTCCTGGGGACAATATACACATACAATTCTTATAAAATTAAATTCATTCTACAGAAAATAGGTCGAGATTAAGGAAAAATTACGTAAATTCGACGTGAAATTCTCTTTAAATTTACCAAATCAAGAAAATGAGTCATGTGCCCTATAGGGAAATATTCCATAACTTCCCTAATATTTACGTCGGTACGACGTCCTCTCATTCTCCATTTACGTAAGTCGGACGTAAATATTAGGTAATCTTAACTTAACCATAATTAATCGCTGCCCTAATTTACGGGAATAGACGTAAACTCGACCTGAAAAATAGGGGAAATGTTACTTGGGGTGGTTTTTCGTGTAGAATGGTTCGTCGGACAGAAAAAATTATTATGACCAATTTTATAGGATTTCATATTCTAGAGAGCTTTTCAGTACATTACAACCGTCTAGGATTGATCGTGCCCACAAATATAAATAAAAATCCTAAATTTTTATATGGCAACACCAAGAAGGAGTTACCCGATTTAGTCCATTTTTGAAATTATATTTTTTATTTTCATGAAAATCCTAATGTACAACATTTGAACTCTATACGTTGATGCGTTCTCAGGTAATGCCCAAATATGTAGGGAGAAACGAAATTTTTGTATGGGAACCCTACGAAAGAGTTACATTATTTGTTCCATTTTCGTACTTAATTTTACTTTTTTTTTTGTCAAGCGTATGTGCAAGATTTTAGCTCTCTAAATCTATGCGTTCTCGAGTTATCGGGAGAATGGACGGACAGAGGGACATGCAAAAATGAGACTTTTCAGGCGGTGTCCAAATATGTATATAGTGGAAAACGAAATTTTGTATGGCAACCCCACGAAGGAGTTGCCCGACTTATGTCATTTTCGAACTTAGTACCC
This sequence comes from Dioctria linearis, assembly GCA_963930735.1. Classification (NCBI taxonomy): domain Eukaryota; kingdom Metazoa; phylum Arthropoda; class Insecta; order Diptera; family Asilidae; genus Dioctria; species Dioctria linearis. The sequence continues at coordinate 240,438,649 of OZ005741.1, forward strand.
CTTTTTTCTTAAGTCCGTGTACAAAAAAACGGACAGACGGACGGACATGCAAAAATCGAAATAGCTTTTACTTTTATGCATGGATGTCGAATCCATTTTGCTCTATCATTATTATTTCTGTGCGTTACAAATGGAATGACAAACTTAGTATACGCTACAAATTTCGTCTAGGGTATAACAACGCGCCACAATTTTTAACGTTCAGTCAAAAGTTAAACGCCACAAAATGGTGTGGCTTATTGTATTTAACCTTAGAATCGTCCTTGGGGCACTGAATGCCCGAGCGAATTTCAACACTAGGTGAACCGCCAATCACCAATTAATTTATAAAATTTGTGGTTTATTATTTTTGAATTTATAACATATTTATATTGCCAAATAAAATCATATCATACAAGGTACACTAAGTCTTTCATACAAAATACACTAAGGGCACTGAGTGCCCCAAAAGGCGGCATTAAGTTCTTGAAGGCATGTACGGTTCTAAGGAAGCCTTAATAACAGATGAAGATTTTACCAAGAGGACAAATTGTGACATCAAAGCAAGATATTTAGAACCAGAAAAAAATTATTGAAAATTGCTGACATTAGAATGGTGCCGTAATTCGAAATGCTCATTGTAGACTAACCTGAAAACCAGTTTCATTCGGTTTCTACTTCATAAAAACATGAAATTATTAGAGCATCAATGAAAAAATCTTATTTCACTAATGATGGTTGCATATTTTGTAATCAGGGAAAATACTGATTACCACGTAATACAGGAAGTAACAATTACGGCTACTGCCCTATGACATCGCAATGTATATATAAGTGATGAAATCAGACAAAATGTAGCTATTTTAGCCATATTCATTGAGGAGAGCATTTATTCTTTCACTGATGGTGTCGCTGTTGGGCATGTACGAGTATGTACCTACCGCATCACATAAATCGCTTCTATACAGACTAAAGAGGAGAAGTTCTAAGCTTGGGGAGCTCCAAAGGACAAAAGCATTTCAGAAAATGGAACTCTATTTATGACCACCTGTTGACACCTATTTGAGATAAAATCATTTTAACAGCAGAAGAGAAGAAGTAAAATCTGGCGTACAATTTATGGAGCAGTTTTTCATGTATAACGCAATCAAATCCCATTGAAAGTCTGACAAAATAATGCATGCAATTTACCGCAGAAAAAAAAATTCTTAAAATCAAATCGTTTCTTTTTTCTTTTCAAGGGAAATACTTTATAATGCAAATGTGTCAGAGAGTTACGCCTAGCAATCTTGAACCATAAAAGTTAAAGGAAAGCATATTGTAACGCAGCCTGATGATCTTTAACCTGCACACGAATCTTCTGAATAATTCATCGGGGAACCAATGTCTTCTTAAGTATAAAATAAAAATTCAATAAAACTTTAGAAACACTTTTTAAATCTTACCTCAATAAACTCACCCTAATAAATCTTTTACGTTTGTACGTTTGCGTGGTCCATTTTTAGTATGTTATAAAAATTCCATAAATTTCATAGCGAAATACTAAGGCTGGGTAATAACAACAAAAAAACCTCACAAAATGTAAATAATTTTGCATATAAAATGCTAAACTAGTTTCATTTAATTTAACTCAATAAATTCTGAAAATTAATCGCTTGTCTGCGTTGATTTTCTGGTGAGAACTGTAATTCTTATTCTAGGTAGGAAATCATAATTTAGAGAACTACAAAATTTACAGTACCGGAAAGCTGCGTGATTAATGTACCTTAAAGTTAATAAAACAAAGTCACCATAGCTTGAAAGTCAAGAGATTTTACCAACATTAATTTGCATACGCATAATATGAGTGAAATTATCATAAGACTCAGGTCCAGGAGATTTTAGAAATTTGAATGGGCTCTTAAACTCGGGTGCTTAGATGAATGGCAACAGATGAAAACAAACGAAAAGGTAGCCTTCATGCTTGAAAGATTATTTAAAAACTTTTACTTTTAACGGATTTGAAGTATAAACAAACCTACAACTATAATAAGAAACTTTCACTCTCGTTTTACGATTTTAAGAATTTTTAAGATCTAGATGAACCATCTGGATCCAACCAATAGCGAAATATATAGGATTTTTTTTTTTTAGATTGTATTGAATATGGGGTCTGGATTGAAAAGGTTTTGACAACATTCATAAAATTATCTAACTTTTGATAATTCGACAAATGTAAATATGCATATACATATGAGTTTAAAATATTAATTAACTTTCCCAAGAAAAAATGAAGATGGCCAATATTCATCATTATTACTGTATTACGTGTACTATAAGTTTTCAACCAAGAAAGCTTTGGGAACTTAATACTCTTAACTCGACAGATGTACGTTTCATTGTCTTAGGTTAGACGGATCTAAAAGTATACTCAATCTTAGCTCTCAGCAGCACACAGCAGGTAAGTATCATCCACGGTATACAGGAAACATGGTATGACATACTCTGAAAATCTTTCGCAATATTGTCGGCATTTAAGTATTATTGTTTTTGTAAATTTAATTGCTCTCCATAAATAAATCTGACAGTTAGCTACCGTCTAAGACGAGAAGGCAGCTCAGTTAAATTACGTCACAATAGTAGATAAGTTTGGCTTAAGTCCAGAAGTCCTCCCAAGTTCACACATCCTCTTGGGCAAATTTAACTGAAACCATATTCCATCTTAGTATGTAGAACAGCACAGGTACGTCAAAAATGACCTCGTAACTGAACTTTTCTAAGTAATCTTTATTTTAATTGTGAGATGTGGCGGATCATAAATAACCCAGTTTTATTTGTTCGCATACAAATAACACAAGGTTTAGCCAAATGAGCTGTAAAATGCTGTGTGGTGCTTTTTTCTGGCTATTCCACGTGTTGTGTGTTACCAATGTTAATTTTAAATTAACTTCTGATTAAAGTATATACATTTTTTTTTGTATTTATTTCAAAATTTATTTTCTTCATTTCTACATTTCTTGCTTGACCAAATGGTTCAACGGACTAAACTAAAATTTCCTATTCATGTATTTATGTACATTTTTGCTATGGATATACCCAAATGAATTTACATATTTCTAAAGTTATTTTTAATCGACAGTCGAAAGCAACATCCAGAAGTAGAGATTTTTGTCTGGGTAAAAATTAATCAAATTAATATAATCCCTCGACAATGGTGAAGCCGTACCTACCTGTAATTTTTCTCTGTGACTTTTCAATGAGCAGACAAAATTACACTACTTGAACTCTTTTTCTGAAATGCTGTTGCTTTATTATTTGGCATATCCTTTTAAATTTTGGCAAAACCGGAGAGACAGTCTTTCTGAGGATATAAAACAAAGGGGGCGAATGAGTTTCGAAAGGTTGGCATTGAAAACTATATAGGCATTGTTCACAACAAATACTTGTGCTTTTAGAAAACATAGTTATTTCAATGTCTAACCTACCCCTCCACTAGCTTGGTCTTCCCTCACCGTTTAATGATCTAAATGCAGTTTTTCCCCATCGCAAATACCTAAGAGAAATTTCTTACGTCGTAATCCAACTTTGTGAATCATTTTCTCAAAACTTGATTAAAATTAACATCGAACGAATTCAAGAATGTCATGAGGTAAGAGGCTCAGAGTCTTGATGGCTTTTATTTCTTGGCGCTCCATGCTGAAATGGTACAAAGTTTTTGAATAATCTGTTTCATACCAGTGTACCAGTGTAGCTCTGAGAGCTTTTTTGAAATTTCTCTGTGTAATATTTTAAATCGAGGGGATAATCCCCAGCTATGTACTATAGCTCAGAAACGATAAATGGAAGCGTCTGACAATGCTTTCAATGACATTTAGAGTAGTCAATATCTGACAGGTGGGATGACTTTATTACTGAGCTGGGACTTCAGACAGGTTCTACCTATTGTGCTTAAAAGCCTGCCTCAAGTTTTCCTACCTGTAACTTTAAGTACAAATCTGATTCTTGCGGGTCAATATTAGAGTAAATCTCCAAGGTGATTTTACGACAGATTAGTTTCCAAACGGGGTTCTAGAAATTAATAATGGAATGTGACACAACGCCGCAACAAAAATTAATGATTCGTTATTTGCTGAACTTCCTACTGAGATGGTGAGATATCAGTTTGTGCAGACTAGTTTTATATTTGAAAATTCCGGGGATATCTGCGCAGATCCCTCCAGTATCCGTATAGACCATATGGACCGTCATTTCACCTTTAAATAATTTATTCAAATGACAAAAAATTTAGCCTTAATGGCACAGATAGCCTGCATGGACTTTTGAGGCATATTATTGAGCGTATGGAACGCCTTTAGAGATCATGGAACCACAGAATGGGCCCTTATTTCCTATCGTATAAATACCCGAAAGTCCTCACACAAAAACACCATTTAATTTATCAACAGGATAACGCTAAAATCCACATAAGAAACACCACGAAAGATGTTTCTTGGGGGTACACCATCAACCTTCTCGGCTGTTCGACCCATTCTCCTGATGAAAACTGTATGGGGGATAGTCAGTTCAGTTCCAACAGTTTATAAAGATGCTAATGTATTTAACACCATCGTGGAGCTTAACGATGCCGTTGAAGCTGCTTGGCTAATCGTGACTCCAAAATGTGTAGATCCTTCGTGGAATCAATGCCAAAAGCCTTATGAACATCGTGGCGAACAAACGTGGAACTACTGATTATTAATAAAATATATGTTTTTAGTTTTGTAAAATCTTAGTATTGTTAAATTATATGAAGTTAAGTGCATCTATAATAATGCAACACACATTTTGCTCATTCCTACAACTTTATATCAAATTACTCCACAAATACAGCTCTAACTGTAAATCTTTTCTTGGTGTCAGCGATAATAACAAGACAGATGTGTATTGCCATCACATATTACCCTATTTCTTGCTACAGAGATTGGCTCCCGCAATATTGCATGGTTCGTCTATAAAAGTGCAACGCGCTGTATTTATGGACATATGCCAATGACTAAGGCCAATGGAGAGTCCAAAAACCACTTAAAATCCCACTCGTCTTAACTCATTGTACTACGACTTTAATTTTTTTTCTGCTGAATAAAACCGAGTAAAACGTTTTGATATTCTTACATCGTTGCTGTCCAACAAAAGCATACCAAAGGATTGAAAGTGTTTCCTATACAAATGACGTATATAATATCACTTGATATACATACGTAGTATGTATATTACAAGATATATTTAATATAAATATATTTCTGTCAAAATAAACCTTTTCGAGTTATATTGAAAAGGAGAAAGCAAGCTACATAAAGAATCCAGGGATATCTGAGGTAAATCCAAAGTAAACCTGCCCAACTTCAAAATAGTGAATTACATCCATACACACCTCTCTCAAGGTTCAAAAGATATGCACTTTAAATCGATATCAAAAACGACAAAAAATCTATGTTTTCATTTTTGCTGTCTTATTATTTTTTATGTCTGTCTTCTTAAAAGAATAAACATGGTTACAATAATATCAGATTCAAGCAAAACTTAATGTTAACAACAATTTTTGTTGTACATATATGCTAGCTTAAGAGTAGATACATGTTCTTACAGCCTAGAATTTCTGGTAGCAGTATCTCCTTCCATGAGATGTTTAGAAGAAGAAAATTCTTTGTCTGTCTTTTCCCATTATTGTAGTTTTCATATTTCCCATTTTAACTTTTTCATTATCTATTGTTTTCGAGCAGTTGCACTGGGAAACAGCCTTTTTACATTTCGTATCCGATTCAGTCCATGATAGCGTTTTCCTATTTTCTGGGTTAGTTTACTTTACTTTATTCGTTGTAAACCAACTGTAATGGTATCTACATACATAAGTACATTAGACGCAGAGCTGGAAACGAAAATATTTATGTCCTTTCATAAACAAAGTTTTCCATGTTATCATACTCTCTTGAGGAGTCAGTAACAAGATTTGCAAGTTTCATACATTTTTCAATTCGAATTTCTGGCAAACTATTTGTGGCAGAATAATGATTTATATTTTAAATTAAAGGTAACGAAGAAGTCTAGTAAATAACGTCGGCAAGTATTAAAAAAAGTCTATTGGAATGGAGATATTAGCTCGGAGACTTGTAAAAAATAGTAAAAACTGAAGTTTTTAAATCAATCCTGTTAGTAGGTATTCTCATTTCTTTAGATTGTGACTATTTTGGAAAGATAAAGCCTAGATCTAGCAAATCACGTCGAATTTATTCATTTGTAGTGGCGCTTTTCTTAATTATTTGACTCTAATAATAATGGTTTTTCCTCCCGATATTTCAACGACGATAAATTGCAATATTTCATTGAAAGTTGCTGACATACAAGGCAAAATAGTATATTTAAGTATATTTAACAATTATGTGCAAAAAAAATTTAGGAGAGTTAATGCTCTTTAAACAAATTTTCATTTTTCGTCTTAAATTGTCGTATGTCGGGTTTCTGTCTTCTACGCTAGATGTCTCTAATGTAACTTGTGGTCTAGGTCCAGTCTAATTTTGTATGAATTTTCTCACTTTCAGGACATAAACCTTCGTATAGCAAATTTTATTACCTACAGGCTCGCTGGTATCTAAATTGAAACTTTTGCTGAGTACTAACTCCTCTTAGCATCGTTGATAGCTTATTCGGAAGTCAGCCTGGCGGGTGCTGCGGGACTGCCGCGCAAGTTTAAAAAAAAATCGATTGAAAAACGTTACTTCATAGAGGCACCAAAAGGGTGACCATTGGAAATTTCGTTTTTCACTATATATTTGGACACTGCCTGAGAACACGTTGACGTAGAGAGCTGAAATTTGGTACATGGTGGTATCATAGCATTAGAAATTCAAAAATTGATCAAATTGGGCAATTGCTTAAATGTAGTCTACTTTTCGTTATTCTAGAAAAAGATTTATTTTAAATGTTCCAAATTGGATAATTTTTAGTAGGTTTATGTTGACTTGATGTAAAATGCTCTTCTTTGTATCAAGTCAGTGATAATTTTCTTATCAGAAGAAGAATATTTTTTAAAACTAGAAGTGTTTCTGCATGTATTAATTAAATTTGGCTTCCGTTGGATCTACGGTTTTATTGCCATTAGGAGAAGTTTTTTTCTTTCTGTCAAAGTTTTCTCACTCCAGTAGAAATCGTAATGCTCCCGTTTTAATAACAGGTTGTTCACTGAGTGTCTGTACTCATATTATTATTATATTATCTTCTGTTTAAAACGAGATAAATATCGGATGATCTGATGATGGCTCGCCAAAGATATGAATTCATTCGTGTTTTGGTTAGGTATAGATGTCAGCAAATTATTCAATTTTCATTACCTGCCGGTGTGTTTTCTCTTTAAACCAAAGACTTTGTTTTTTTTTAATGTATAGATGTACATATATGTACCTATGTAATTCAAATTTGACAACTTCAAAAAATAAATCTAAAATTACGTCGCAGTTTTTAGTTTGAGATGAATCTAATGCCAGAGCTGACGTGACATACATAACCTTTTTCTTAATAGCACAAAGTATTTATGTAAGACTTAGTTATAATCTGGCCTCCTCTTTTCGGAACTCTTGTGTTAACTTAATCGTTAGGAATTTAATTGAGGATTTCCTGTTATACTATTCATCCCTACCTCAGATAAATCATTTGAACAACAAACATTTAGATTCGTTGAGAAATTGTACAAATGGATGAATTAGTGAAAATAGCTTCTTTTAATTTATGCTGAGGAAGTAGGGAGTTTTTCCAGTGTTTTAATAGAAATTTATTAAATATACAACATATGCATAATACATACCTACATATCTCTCATCCATTGCGGAGGATTCTTCAGATGTCAGCAGTTGCTTGACCGTATAAAACTTCGTCATTGTCACGGTCAATGTAAACTATTAATTCACCAAGGTATGCTTAACGGCCAGTGCGCCGTGCTCTAGAGTGAAAGTTATATCTTTTGATTGAATCATCTTGAAAAAAAGTTTACACTGCGTGTTTGCATATTTTTTTTTTAATCTGATTATAAAATTCAACAGGTTAACGCGCTCTCTTTCGAATTGGAGCTCTTTGCAATTGAAACATTTTCCGATGAAAGTCGGCTTCGTTTGTTATGAATGAATTTTTGGGAATTTTCTTTTTACAGTTTCTCAGAATCTATTCGAATCAATAAAGGTATTTTCCATCGGAAAGCACGTAAGTTGCTAAGTTGCTGGTACCTTTCCATACAAAAGAGATTTATATATTTCTATTTATTAAACGAAAATTTATGCAGAACTAAGCTTCAGTTTATTTTTATAGAGTAAGTAATATCAATTCAGGCAAAGGTGTGTCGAGAAGTAACTTGAGCTTAATAGGCAAAATACTTTCGCAACCTCTGAATTTGCAAATCTATATAGTTAAGAAGTATGCTGGCAATATTAACCCCACTTGAAATATGTCTGTCGAAATAGAATTAATTCAACATGAGTGGAATATATCAGTTATTATGGTAACGATGCCCTAATTTATAGTATAGGTGGCTGTCATGGATACGTTAGTAGATGTGGGTATGTATGTACTCTTAATAGAAGCCACGAATGATAAGTTTTTCTTTCCTTTCAAACTAGGAAATTTCTTAGATATCTGAACTTGAGTATATTTGTGGTTGTTGGTTAATTTTCTACTTTGAAGTTTCATTGATTCAGTGGAATTTGATTGCTTCGCTTGCATAGTTTACTTGATGTAAACAAGAAATGTGTAATGAATCTACGCAGTTCTTACATTTGTGTTTATCCGGGAAGAAAGATGTAGGTACATATAAAAAATTATCCCATAAATCTTAAACATTTTCATAATGCCATCGATTTTAGCATTTTAACAATTTTACCATCTACCACTATTGCATTAAGGACAACTGTTGTTCCGAAATTCCGTCTTGGCAGGAGATTTCAATGTCCAAAATATATTCTGGCTCATCCAAGATGCTTCCATAAGCCATTTGGGCATTTTTCTTTGTCTGTTCAGACTACTGATTACTCACGACCCAATTGATCACCGTGCTCAGGCCAATTCGTTCCCTACAAGCAACGTTGCCAGATTGACGATTTCTGCATCGAGAATTTTAATGCCGATTTTGCTTCAGAAAAAGGACGATTTTATGACAATTTAGTCATTTTTGTACAGAACAAATTTTTGACTTTGAAGTATATACCGAAATAAAGTGATTCATCTGAGAGTACCGTACGTACATACCAAAATATAAAGTTTTTGACCTGGAAATACATTCCGAAATTATAATAATAATGCGTAGCATTTATGATTACGATTTAATTTACCATTTAGTGAGAAACAGCAGTACCAGCAACATGTCGAAGGGAATACAAAAATATTTCAAAATAATAGATAAATTCTTAATTTCTACAAGTTTTGATATTCTCGAAATATGTTTGTAAAATAAGAATATTACGTCGACGAATTCTGCAAATGATTTGGATGATTTTGATATGAGTCCACGTACTCATAAATAATACTAATAAATAAATATTAATACTAAACTGCATCTACCACTCCATAGCTTTGTGCTCAACCTTATGCGTGCTTTAAATTGCTTTCTGCAGTTGAAGCAATGGTACGTGATATTTATAATAATGTTTCAAGCAGCCCAAAAAGAAGTCAGAAGAAGGCAGTTCAAGGATATACTCATCCTGTTAGATTACAGTCCCAAGAAATTATTACACCTATTTCAAACGAAATTTGCTTTGTAAAACCAGAATGTCTAAAAATTAAACGTATTAGCTTGATAGAATTCAAATTTCCACATAACTTGAGCAATCGCGAAAAGTTTATTTAGGTATTTTTGTCAAAAATAAGTTAGCATTACTCCATATATATATATATATATATATATATATATATATCAAGACATTAAAACTTTTATTAACAACTGCGTATTTTTTTATATTGAATTATCCAAACAAATTTTCAAACGATTTGATTTTTCAAATCCAATCTTATTTCGTTAATTGATCCGGTAAAAATTATCAATAGACAAACAGATTCTGTATTGCCCTTAATTCGTGAATTTTCAAGTTTTATTTTTCATGAAGGATATAGATAATGCTAAGGACTACCAGACCATGTTAACTTTCGATGAAAGTGTTAACATATCAGTCAAACATTTATGGAAATCTATTTCCAATTTAAAACGGAATGGCGGCTGAAAATTATTTCCAAAACTTGAAAAATGTGTGTCTGCACTTTTAACTCTTCCAAATTCGTCAGCAAATGTTGAGCGCATATTTTAATAATTAATAAATTAATAAAAGTAAAACTCGCATTCAACTTTATACAGATTCTTTACATAGAATTTTATTTACGCGGAATTATATGAATTTATTTTTAGATAACGATTTACTTAACAAATTTAACTCTACAATGTTCATAAAAAAAATCATTTGGTGATATAATTTTTTGCCAATTTTATTTCTAAAAATATTAGTGAAGCAATTCCTAAGTTCAGTTTTTCTATATATATTTTGTTGTTATTCTCAATTGTTTCCGTATCCTTAATAAAGTGCATAAGTTAAAGGATGCATTTCATTTAATATGTATGACGATTTTAAGTCCCATTTGATGATTTTTTAACACGCAACATGTGGCTGCGGTTCTATGCTCAATTTTTTAACTAAGAATGTCAAACTTTCGTTTTGTAATTCTGTTTCAATAGACATCTCATTTCGTTAATTTTTTTTTCTTTTTATCGTTAATACCTTGTTATGTTTCCGAGCAATAGTTCAGGAAGGTGTTGAAATTGTAAAAAAGTTTGTTTTTGCAAAAGATAGTATTAATGTCAGAGAAGTCTTGTTTTGATTAATTGAACACAAGCTGCAAATATAAAACTTCGAAGCGAGAGTTGTAAAAGTCAATATATGATGAAATATAAAAGAAGTTTAAATGAATGTAAACTAATTGAAAAAATAAATTCAAAAGTCAAAAGTGACATTCGGGAATATTTTCCCCAAAATAAAGAAAAAAATTTTAGTGTAGCTTCCAGCAGGTCCGCCAAGATTATTTTAATCGGAAGCAGCAGATCCAGTAACAGGATAAATTGTAGAAGTTTCAAGAAGAGGAAACATTTTTTGTTCTCTTTTCTTTTTAATACAGTGAAAACTCTCTACAAAGTAAACACTAGGCAAATTTGTTTGGTTCGTCTACGAATCAATAATTAATTTATTCTCTATAACGAACTGACTCAATGTGTATAGCGAAGAAATCCGCAAAACAATGTTTGTTATAGGCTACCAGATGATCCGAAATTTTTAGTTCAGGCAACCATATTTGCGTTGTGGAGAGGGGTACATGGCTGGTTGAGCAGTCGCTGGAAAGACTGCATACAAAGAGCTCTTGACGGTGACCGTACGCCATGTATCTACAAGATGTTTTTTGAAAAACTAGGTTTTTTTAATCACCCTGTAACTCCAAAACGGTTGATGCTCCCCCACCACCTTCCATACAGTTTTTTGTTTATATGGTTAGTACTATACCTTCTGCTCTATTGACCACCTGGACGGAAATACCGTGTGTATATATAGCCCGTGGCCTGCTCCACCCCAGAGTTATGACGCTTCAATTTCAAAATTTCAGTTTTTTTTTTTTAATTTTTTGGTTTTTGTTTTTAAATACCGCCAATAACATACACATTTTTCAAAAAAAATTCGAAAGCCCAGAGTCTCTTCTTTAATTTGATAAAAAGGTTTTTTTTTGTTAAACTATTAAACAACTCATAAAATTATCCAAGCGTCCCTCTGTTATTATTATTAACTTATCATAAGAAAATGTTGATTAGATTTGAATATACAGACTTAAATTCGGTCTATCGACTGTTCGTTGATAAAGTTCCAGTACGGAACCCTGATTGCGTGAGCCCGACTCTATCTTAACTCAATTATTCAGCAAGCTGCACGGCGCTAACGACATTGGGAAGCCATACCGCATTTGTGGGGTTTTTAGTTAAACACATCGAACGAAAGCCACCTTGAGAGCTGGAAAAGTTGTGTGTAAGTAGGCCACGTTAGAAGTGGTTTTAAAAAAATATAATACGAAAAAGTTAGTCGGTCCCCTGTCAATCAGTTAAAGAGTTAAGGCCGAAACACAGTGCTAGCTTTTCCAACCTCGACCTCAGTATAACTTTAAGAACCTCAACCTGATGAGCCTTGCAAACTTTTGCAGCTCACAATACGAACTTTGACAACTTCTGTATGATAGGAGTTAATTGGGCTATTGGCTTAAAAATTGAAATTATCTTGTAATATTTTACTACAGCAGGAACAAATTTTCACGTTAAATATGTTTCCTAAACTTTTTTTCACCAAATTTCCTTGACACTTTTTCCAGTAAACAATGCTGACATCAATTGATTACAAAAATTAGCTGTCAAAGCTGACAAAGTTCCAGCAGAGTAGAAAGTAGACCTACTCGAGTTCAGCCTCAACCTGGCCGGCCTCAACAATTTTGCCATTGGGAGTTTAATAACTTGATCTCATATATTCTACAGAACTGTCAAAGTTGGTGAGGCCGGCCAGGTTGGAAAAGCCAGCACTGTGTTTCACGCTTTAAGACTCTTGTTCTGACGAGCTTTACGGTGGAAATTCTACTTTATGATACGCTGAACTTAAAGAACACATGTAATTCAAAGACATAAAGCAAGCGGAATTATGAAGAGGGAAGTCATTTGTCGTTGAAGGAGGATTCATCCGAACGTTCAGGTTCCCATTGATGCTTCCATTTATTCCCATATGTGAAATCATTTCCTTTATTATAGTGTTGCATTGTATAGTTTTCCAAATTGTGTCTGATCAGTGGTACCTCTGGGGGGCTGAGTCTGATTTTTTGTCGTACTTTAATGTCAAAACTTACGCCAAAATGAATTGAAATTTTCTACTGATTTTTTCGTGTTTTTGTTCAGCTCAGAAAGCCTTGCATTACGTAAGATGAACTGAAATATTGTTTCGAATTTAAGCACTTGTATTGCACTATATAGGTGTAAAATATCAATTTACTACAGTTTAAAATTTTTGTAGCAACCTCGCAATCAGTTTACTAATTTGCCGTACTTTTAGGTGTGTATTCTGACATTAATTCATCATTGCAAATTCATTTTAATTTCTTTTGTGATTAACGAAAAATATTAATCAAAATGAATATGGTGAATATAAAAGTACTACAAATTTCAGGTGAAATGTCAAAATATGTGACTAAAATATGCGCCTAAGCTACGACAAAGAGATCTGAATCACCCCCCCCCCCCCACTGGGTCTAACGTGAACCCATTGTAAGGAGACGAGCTTATGACTTAGTCCACACCTGTGGGATTGCAGCTCCGACTTACACGCCGTGTCAGAATAGAGTCGACTGGTGTAGGTTACAACACGGTACAAAATAAGAGTCGCAGCTACGAATTTTTCATCAAGAGATTACCCTTCATGGTCCGTCATAAGAATAGATCGTATCTCATGTTAAAATAGCTTGTACTTACTTTCCTTTTTACTTGTCTCTCACCTGCCTTTTAGATGCATGTGAGTTTCAGCAGACGCTCCTATACTGTCTTCCCAGTACACAGAGGTTTCAGGTGCAGCAGGGCTTGGCTCTACATATCCTAAAGCATTGAGGTTTATCACCAAAACCTCTTACGTATATCTTGCCATTTGACACCAATTGTGCCATACTGGATATATTTGAAAAAAAATTCTTGACTTTCAAGTCTTCTGTTTTTTTTTCCTTTTATTAATTCGATTCCAGATGCATGTTGCAACTGCAGGGTAATTTATCGTATTGAAATGAAAAATCTGTGACATTTGAGTTGTGGTAGTTACTAGTTTTTTTGAAACTAGCATTCCAAGAAAGCTTTTCACAAATCAACTAATATTGTTAGGGTTACAGCTACACAGATCAGTATGCTACTCCCAGCGGGGAAAATTCCAAGCGCTTCGACAAAAAGCTGATTGGAAGCGCTTGTAGCCTGCTAAAATAGTGCTTCTCTGAAAGCAATCTGGAGCAATTTCGAAGCAAATATTGAATGCGAAGGTGATCATGCAAGTTTCTCATGTTGACGCCATACGGTTAGTCATTGTGATTCGCAGAGTTTTAGAAGATATTTGCTTTGTCAAGTTGAATATTTATAAAATATGTTAAACTTTAAACTATGTGATTATCTTTTACTTCACACAATCATAATCGTCAAACTTTAAATTTTCTGTAATTAAAAGAGAAACAATGATTACTATTTATTCCGACACTGTAGCAGCTGAAATTGTGCAGAGCTTCCAATTAGCTTCACACAATGTGCCAGCGATTAAAAGGAAGCTAAAAGGAAGTGCTTGTTTCTGTGGACATGCAAAGTTAAAATTTATATGAAACTGAAGCACAATCGTAGCGCTTTGTGCTTCCGTAGAAGCGCTTAAAAGGGACTTTTAAAGCGCTTTTTCTCCCGCTAGGATATGTTTCATCTGGACGCGCTACTGACAGGTGACTGACAGTGCAGTGTGCTGCAATGTTCCATGAGACTGTGTAACCGACATCTTGCTGGCAGACTCTAAACGGCGCGTTCGATGGCAGAATCGAAGAAGAAGATTTTAACTCAATTTTGTCCATTGAATAAATAGCTAATAAGGAAGCTGGGCTATGTGCGAATACAGTTTACGTGAGTTAGCAATTCAATGACAGTCAAACACATAGAGGGGGGGGGGGGGGGGGGGAGAGAAATGATAACAGGGCTGGTCGCTATTTGAAAATTCTGCCTAATTTCTGACATTTCATTATGACAAGTCCTTTAAATTATCATAGACAACGCCAAGAAATATTATCTGAAAATAAGGGGGCCCTAAAAATTTGTTTATTTTACATAGTAATTTGGATTATAAAATATGTCCCCCTTCAAAATTTCACGGTTTCACTACTGCCATGACGAAACGAATAGAAACACAGCACACCAATACATTTCGCCGAGTGGCTTAGCTTTTCACCTGATATGCCGTTTCCTTATTAGTTATTTATTCACTGATTTTGTCACATCATTGATTTTTTTGCAAGAGAAATGGACAAAAAGTGGCACGAGATAATGATTCAGTTCTGAGAACTCAGAGGAAAAGAATTATAATTGAAAGTTGGAAAAGTAAATAAATCGAGAATCAAGTAAAAGGCATTATTTTTTTTAGAAATAGAAATCAGCGAAATTAAATAAAACGAGAGAGCGTAAAGAAATTATATTCAACGAAAAAAATTAAATAAGAGAAAAGTGACGTGAAAATCATCGGCATGGGCGATGTTTCTAGGGCTCTAAAGGGCCCAAGGAAATTCTATGAAACCAGCGCCAATTAAAATGAGAAGAAACTGAGGTTAAAGGATACAGCAATAATGAAGCGATATCAAAGAAGGCCGGAACGTTCTTTTTCTAGGTTAGAATAGCATTGTGCCTAGCTAGAGCACATCGTGCCCAGCAAATCTCTAAAATACTGAGGCCATCCAGCCACAGGTGCTCACCTAATACAATTATTGACGTATGGGAAATCCACTTCTCTTAGTCAATTTCTAACTCCGGAACGTTCATGAGAGTACGCTACCTAGCTTAATACGCTCCACCCTCGTGGTCTGACAGGAATCATTGAAGCATGATGAAAACGGAGTAAAGGCCCCTAAAGTTATTATATAGACTTCGACGGCAAAAAGCTTAAGGATTTTGAAGGGATTATACATTATAAAGTTTCACCACGCCTTGCAGTCTAAGGATATGTGCACAACAAGGCAAGGCTAGGCGAGGCGAGGAGAGGCTAATCAGTTGAGCGAGGAGAAGTGAACATACATCTCGAGGTGTACTGTTCACAACAAGTCATTCAGTTTCTTGGTAAATCGCGAACTTATAGCATAAATTATGTCATCAGACTCTGAAGAGAAAATTTTCTGTTGTGCAACACATGGCATTTTTCACATAAGTGTATTTGCCACTATTTTGCTTGCAACCCGATAAATACGAAAGGTCTGGAATTTGTCAAATTTTATGCACATATGTAAAGATTTACATCCTGAGCTTCATAGATTCTTCCAGAATATATGAGATTGAGTAAAACACCCTTCGATCATATCAAACAGAAACTTCAAGGCATATGCCAGCTATACTAATTAGCGCGCTGCATCTCACAAAAAAATGAAAAATGCCATTCTCGTGTGAGATACTTCGAGGTGTCTCGCCATATGCAAATTTAGACGAAAGTTTGTTTGAGCTAGCTTCACGACGTAGGTGCATATAAGTACAAGTATAGCTTTAAATCCTTGCGAAGCCAAGTGACGAGATTTTTCCGCCATATGAGCGAGGTCAGGCCTCAGAAATAATTAAACAAAAAGATTTTAATGCAGAATTTTGCTAGATCTCAGTACATGTGTTTGTCAGTTTTTTCTAGTATGTCGGTTCTATAACTTATGATTTTACTGGTCGTTTTTTGTTCATATCTACTTACGTTGACCTCAGACCTCGATTCTTTTTGTCTCGAATTTTACTAAAATTAAATTCAATAACTCAGACCTATTACCGTTCCTGAGTCAAGTCATCTAGGGTAGCTATCTAGCAAAATTTAACTGTTTATGTCTCCCATACAGGTACTCATGGCGGCTGGAGCGCTTCAATCCGTTGGAGAGAGAAAGTATTGTAAGTACGTGCGAATCTCGATTTTCACTTAAATAAAAAGAGTAGAATATTTTCGCTCTCTTTAGATCGCCCTTGGCCCTCAAGTTAAGCATGATGATCTAACCAGATATAAGTATGTACCTAATAACAGAGAGACAGGCGCGAATCTGGCATTGAAATTATGGGGGCACCACTTGTCCAGCGCCGTATGTCGCTTAGTTTAGCATCGCAGTACTGTAGTAAGGTACTAGGAAGATTGACGCATTAATAAGTGTTTTTAGTATACTTTTTTACAAAAAGTAATTTTTTAATAGATTAGTAGTTTGGGGTGCAAACTGCAGGAGTCATTTAAACCAAACTTTTGTCAGTTTTACACAGTGGCATATAAAATATGGACTGCTCGATATCCTACTTCTTGGGGGTACTATCTTTTGTATCGAAAATAGTTCTTCGTCGGTGCTAACATGGAAAAAACCATTGAAAAGTGATTTTAATAAAACCTTTTGAATTTCTGTTGAGTATCTTTGAATATATTGCCTTTGGTAAAACATCTTTTATAACTAATTAACCTAAATAAATAATTTAAAAACATTTATTTCGACGAACCCACTTATTTATTTGTTGTTTATAGTTCTCTCTCACTTAGTACTTGGCGTTTAAACAAAAAAAGGTAGCTATATAGAAGTGAGCCCATTTTCTGCAATGTATATCTATGGACGTAGTCAGTCCATATTATACATGTCAGTGGTCTTACGTAAGAATGCTGCAAATATTCATTGAATTTTATTTTTCCAAGTTTTGGAATACAAATATTTTGTTTTTGTTTTGAATTATATAAATAAAAAAAAAATTAATAAAAAATATATTTTTTCGAATAACTCAATTAATTAAATATTTTTAATTTAATTTTTTAGGGGTGGAGGTGATGACCACCCTAGGACCACCCCCCCCCCCCCCCCCCTAGAATCACCACTGTAGAGAGATGTGCCTAGAGTAACGATCATATCTAGAATGGTGTGACATATCTTAGTCCTAAGTACCAGAAAGTATTATCATCTTTTGAAATTGAATTGAACTTTCCAATCCAGGGCTGGATTCTGATCAGAAAAAAATGACAAGTGACAATGATATCGTGACTTTTTTCCGAAAATGCGATTCTTACAACATGACTTCA
Organism: Dioctria linearis; assembly: GCA_963930735.1. NCBI lineage: Eukaryota > Metazoa > Arthropoda > Insecta > Diptera > Asilidae > Dioctria > Dioctria linearis. Next base: position 240,456,468 of record OZ005741.1, read on the forward strand.
TCCATATAAAATTACATTTAGCGTTAAAATGTGACTTATTTTTCAATAGGCCGATTCCTAAACAACTGGATGACATGACAAATTACTTTTTCTCATGACAGTTTTTGCAACCAAAGTCACTCAGCCCTTGCCGCTGTGATTTTTATCATATTCAAGTGATATGTATACCTCCATAGTACAAGTGATATCAAATATGTCAAGTGAGTATAAAAATAATAAATATTTGTATTTATTAGCAAACCGCAAAAGGACACGTTACTTTCGTTATAACATTTCAGCGATAGTTTTATATACTGCCTCCTTCATTGGATACGCTTTCGCAATAAAATGTGCTCTATTACTTTGTTGTTCGGAATATATTCAAATACTGCGCAATTGTCAAATTGTCACTGCTATAATTTAAGATACATCTCATGACATGCAACAATGAGAATTCAAAATTGTCGCAGAGTGACATTGTCCTTCCTTCGAAGTCATTTTGTCATTTAATCCTTTCAGAATCCAGCCCCCGATGAATAGATTAAAATTCTTTGATTGGGAGATAAACGTCGAACAACAACGTTCAGTGTAGGAATAACAGACTAGATGAATATGGCGCTACATAACACATAATTGTGCAAATAATCTATTTTCCGATCGTTATCAATTTGTATTTTTATTAATGACATATTGGACATAATTTGAGAGTAACTACATTCCCTTTCCATGAAGTGAAAGTTTTCTTTGACTTTTCTCAATATAAACTGAAGATTTTACTTACATCTTTCGTATAACTAAAAGGTGGTTATATACAAAATTGGCATTAATCGTCTAAGAAATTACTTAAGTCAGTACTTATACATAAATTGTTTCCATCTACACGCAGTCTACAATGAAATCACTGAGAAAATTCACACGATCAAAATAATACTTACTCAAATGCAATAGTCATTGCACAAAACTATGTACTTGCTGATTTTCACCTGAATGAAGATGTATCAGAGAGATTAGGTAGCTAAGTATATTAAGAAATTGAAGAAAGTTTTCTTCGTTCATTTTTCATTGCCAATCTTTTGGTTAACTAGCTCTTTTCTCAGTAATAATGTTCTTTTCCTGCTGAAGAGGTCGTGCTTGACTTCTTCTTCAAGCACAATTCATGTCATACCTTTAATCTGTAGCTCATAGAAGAAAGTTGCTTATGAAAATTTCTCATTTCCTTTTGTCATTTTTCTTGTGCATGTCAAAGGTGATGAAAATCTGTTCGGAAATAATTTTCCAGTAATAAAGTTTACGTTTCCAGACATCCGTATATATATACGATGGATTTTTATATAGTTGGTATGGCGAGTGCATAGAGGGATAAATGGCAACCAATTAATATTATAAATTGAAAAATATGAGTAGGAGAAATTTCGCTACTAATAAAATCCTTTGATTTTAAAAAACAATTTGAAAGAAGTTTTATTTTCATACCTAGTATTAATTTTCGTATGTTTGCAACTAATTAATGGATCGCACTGAAGTTAGTATTAGTTCTGAATTTCCTTGTGTGTAATTGCACATATCAAACATTTTTATTTTCGCATTCTTATGACAGCGAAACAGGTTCACTACCTGACCTTGTTTCAGGCCATTATTTCACTTTTGTACAGATATTTTCACTTTCGCCTCTCTTTTGTTGTTTTGTGTTGTTCTCCAAGTCAGAATTGATCTATTAAGTCCTCTCCTAAAGTGGTTAGGTAGGCTAAGTCTAGCCTCGTTATGAGCTCGACTATTGCTTTGGAGGTTAGGTTGGAAACCTTTTTTGGAGTGATAATTGCTTTTCACTGATTTGCAAGTTTAACCTCTGGAACAGGCATAGCAACTAATCATCACGCATGAGTAAGTTATAAGGCAATGTCATTAAGTGATTGCAATGAACGTAGGCATCGGGAACCATCACCCAGAAGTTGGCTGACTTTCAACTTACCGAAATTATCCTACTTGACATTTCACAGTTGATTAATATTTTAGTTGTTTTAAAATTTTCTGTTTAGATAATAGAAGAATTTTAAGAACTTTTCTTTTTAACGATTCTAAATCAATCCATAAATACAAGAGGAAAAAAACAACCGCCTCATCAGAGGTTTGAGGCCGGGACCTTATGCTTTCCAGGCGGCTGCTCTGACCACTGAGGTAACAAGACTGATGATTCTAACCCCGGACGAGGCGGTTGATTTTTCCTCTTAATATAGAATCATTAAAAATCAGAGTTCTTAAAATTATTCTATAATCTCCACCTTTGTGGGTTCGATTCCCGTCCGGGAAAAATAATTTTTTTTTGTTGAACGTCATGAGTTTCGAAGAACATTTAATTATGGAATGGTGAAAAAATTAAAAATTATAATTTCGTGATCTCAATTTATTAGTAATACAGTTAAAAAAAACTCACTGAAATTTCATCTTGACGCAGTTACCAATGGGCATTCTATTTTCAGCAGGTTGGTTGGTGGCTACGATTTTCACACTTCATCGCCGAATTGAGCGGGGTAGTTGCGTTCCATTCTGTTCTAAGCTTAACAGTATGTTGCAACTTAACTCGGGAATAATCTTTTCTCCTAGCAAACGTGCAACGTAATCTTTACTTTCTTTGTCTTTAAATACTTGGCTCTTCGTATGGGGTTTTAAATAAGTAACTCCACTTTTCTTTTGTACTTTCACTTCCACAACTTCAATGTAATTTCTTGAATTACAATGTACAGAATGCTATATTACTAGACTTTAAAATTATTTTTTTACACTTGTTTTTCACTGGAAAAACACTGGAGGCCTTACCTTAGGTAGGGGGACTTTCCAGGTTGAACTAAAGAAAACTCCTCTTTCCGGGCTTCGCTTCAACAGCATATTTATTTGAAATTGAACCAATTCCTTAACCAATCAGAATTGGTCGATTATGTATTTTCCTATTTGGTGGGAATTGTCGGGTAGAAAATATCACAAAAACAATCAAAGACAATTCTCAGGGTCACCAGTAGCATATGAAAAATGATAAACTGACACGAAATTACACAAGTAGTACTCCGCCGGTGAGTACTCAGTAGGGATCGTATATCACGTTTTCGTTCTGGTGAATGGTAACGGTGACGTGTCTATTTTATTGTCTTGCGGGTGCCCCGAGGAATGTTGAGACATGACACCTGTTTCTGAGTGTGGGAATGGGTTAAGGTTTTTTGTGTATGATTTATTTTTAGGTTTTTGTGATATGTGTGATATCCGATAATGATGCATTTGGGCAGTTAGGCAATGCATTCATGGCCAGTTTCACAGTCGAGTTGAAACCATCTCTCATATCTGTTCAAGCCGGACCTAAAATGGGCATCGCCTTTCAAGCGATTTGGATATTAGTGAATTTCTCCTAATTCCATTTCATTCTAAAATAGTGGGATTGTCCTCCCAAATCAAGAATGTTTGAGCGCTCTAATTTCTTTTTTGTTGTTTGTATATATTGTTATCGAACTGAAATTGTCATGATATTTTAACTTATGGTCCTCTCTTTAAGTTCTTCGTAAAAAGTTGTATAACATTTCTGCCGAATAAACATGTTGATGCATGGCAAAGGACAAACTAGATTTCCATTATTTATAATCAATAACTACGTGTACGAAAGACTTAATGGTCACCATAAATATTTGTTGAAACTTTGTGCACCGATAACAGAACCAGAAAGAGCATCGCGTATACCACGGTTATAACTAATTTCTATTATTTATGTAATTAGCTATTATTAAAACATTTAGAATATAATATCTACGAATGCTATTTTTTACCCTTTCCTTATGCTTGTTAGCTCCTTCCTGTTTTTTTTCTCCAAGCTCAGAATTTGGAAGAATGAAGAAAGTGGTGGAGGTGCCAATTCATGCCGTTGTTAAACTTTCTGAGATTTTAAAAGCAGAAAAAGATGGTAAACTGTTCCTCATTCGTATTGTACAGAATTAGTTTCTTCAAATTTAACTGTTCTTACGTCCGAAAATATTTTCTGTAGAATAATGAACAGCTCTTTTTCAAGGCTAACAGAGTTTACAAATTGTATTACTAATTACTTCTAATTTAATTTGGAGCCCATTTGAAAAATCAGAAACCAATTGAGCCGAATTACGCATACGCTCATTTTACCATCAATAGATCTTTTAAGTTCCTTAGTCTATGTTTAACACCAATATGTTGAAGAATACATTGTATTCTATCGATTATAATGAACTATCTTTTACGTTCAACGAATCCTTTTTATACAACTATACACTAAACAAAATGTACGGAGAAGAGAAAATACACTGTGAATTTTGACAGCTTAATTCGTTATGACTATCTTCATTCAATTTGACTGGACTTACTGGCTGTCAAGTGTGATAATTTATGTATTCATTTTGAATACTTTTTTAAGTCCTATTTATAGCAATTAAGATACAAAGATGAAGTGTCTAATATCTCAGTTTTTCAATGGATGCGATCACATTTCATTTGAACTGAGATCTCCAAACATTGGTATGTTGCTTTAAGATTTTTGATGAACTTTATACCCCTGAAGCACTAAATACGAAATTCAGAATTTCAATCTAAATTTTTACTTACAACCTAATACATTTCCTTTTTAAATTTATATGTCAAAAATTTAAATAAAGATTCAAACTTAGTTTAAAATTTAATCCACCAAGAATAGGGGAGGTTTCTGAAATATGACAACGTTAATGTTAAAAGATAATAAAAAGTGAAGAAAATTATTGACGGAAAGTAGAATATTCAACTTCCAACTTTACTATTTTACTCAAAATTGAGTTTGATGAACGACGTTTCCAAAATAAATTGAAATATTCTAAATTTCGTGTTTAGTTTGTCTGAGTAAACAGAAAGCCATTGACTTCTTTTTAAGGGGAGATTATCGTCGAGAGGCATGAAAAATGCATGAACTTTGGAATTTCTTTTTACATACAATAAATACTTTTGGAAATGGGGTTCAACGTGTTTTTATTCTTGTGTCAATGGAGAGTAAATTTATTTAAAAAAAATATATCCAAAATGGCGGCTTCAGCTCCAATCAAACAAAACCGTACATGGCGTATTTTGGTCTACGCGGGGCGCTCCACAGCTCTGCCAGTTCATCCGAAAGAAATAGGATAAAAACTGATTAAACTAGGTAAAATGTGGGTTTAAACGTAGTTTAAATCAAATCAGGTTTCACAGTGCATTCTTTTAGTAACGTTGGTAGTACTAATTAAATTGTGAACGAAATTTGTTATCACCTCCATTGTGAAGCAATTTTGCTATTAATCGGAAAAAGTAAACAGATCAGAAAGTAAAAAACTAAAAAATATGTAGCTATATTTGCTAATTTTAAAGATAGCAACATTCAAATATAATGCAAATTTTAGCATAAGTGAAGTTGAGCCTTCCTGCCTTCCTTAGTGCATAAAAAAAGATATATAATAGAGCGCAAGAAAACTGACAAGAATAGCTTCGAAGGCAAAGTGACAAAGTTCTTTACTTAAACGGAGCCTAGCATAAAATCAACCTCGTCCTACTCATTAAAATAATTTGACCGATTTCTAATTACTCTCAGTCGTCGGCAGAGTTATAAATTTTACTCAAAAAAATCTTTTTCATCGCTAGAAATGGCTAAATCTAAATGCATGAAGAAATTATTTGCTTGATACAAACAAACAATGCTACTGTCAAAATATAATTATCTTGAGTTTAAACCGAGGGATGGCACGTTTTAAACTCTAGTTTAAACCGGGGTTTAAACCAAACTTTGAAATTCATTCGTCGAGTTTAAACTAAATATTTCGTTTAAACTCCGACTGTGAAACTGCCCATTAGGCAGTTAGAGAATGCAATTATTAGAATGTGAGTTATGAATCTAAAGGACGTGATGTGGATTCATGACACTTACTTCCTAAAGGAAAATTTTGTATTTCTTGAAAAAAATTAGAAACTTTTGTTAGGATATTTTTGGTTAGCATTATATAGTCCTATCTTTTGTTTGGTGATTACAATATTAATATAGGTATGTATTATGTATATTATTTAATACTTTCTATATTTTATTCTGTTATGTATTTTATTTAAAGTATTGTTACGTGCCACAAAGTAACACAAGCGACATCTGTTGGAAATGGAAGCAACTTAAGGCTAGTGACATCTTAGTAAACCTTGGGTTCGGAACACGGAATATTCAGGAAAGTTCTAGTATAATTTGTAGAGTATAAATACGGCGCTTCTCACATCCAGGAGGCGGGGTATTATTTCAGATAGTGAAGTGAACGGAAGTAAGCTATTTGTGTTGTGATAATTAGAAGTACAGTACTAGCGATAACTATAAAGAGCTGATTTGATAATTATTTGTGAATTGTGAGAGTAAACAGTAAGGTTAAATACAGAAAGAACTTTTGAATTGTATCTGAAATATTGTGTTTTAAATAACGAACTAAAACCACGCTCGTAACAGTATTATAGATCAAAAATAATATATTTTAATTTCCCTTACTCTGTGAGTATACCCCGTTTTTTTTTACATATATATATTAAAGGATAGAAAAATGTCTTACACTCGTATGTACTATTAGAACACAAATTTAGGTGATTTTTATACTAAGCAATAGTCGTAGTTAAAGAGATTTTACTAGAAGAGGAATCTACTTGGCTTGACTTGATTCATTTTCGATGGTTTCTAATGTAACAGGTTTCTTCTTAATATAGTTCTTAATTACTATTAATACAATAATAATCAAAGCTATTACTACCAAACAGTATATGTATGAGTAAATAATGATGTACGTCATGTAGGGTGACGTTTTTTAACTTAATATTTTCTTTACCTCTAAGGGATTTAATATTTTAGTTGATTTCAAAAAGCTCTTGATGGTTATTGTTTCTTATCGTAATCTCTTGTGGTATATTTAAGTTAATGCTTTCCATCATGGATGTGATATTAGTTAGGTTAATTAACGGTAAATCAAATTTATCAAGTGTTGTTGTTCTTTCGGAAGGGTCTCCGTAAAGTCTTTGGGAGTCGCTTCGAATATAGCAGGAGAGTCGGATTATATTTTTTATATTTTATATGCAACGGTAAAAAGTGAGTTTGCATGATAATGCGAAGAATATAATTGGTCCGATCCACCTGACCTATGGAAAAACGGATGAATAGTTCGTGATTAGTCGATGAATAACTTCAAATGGTTAGTATGAATTCGTTTATTTTTGTTTTTAATTCTGTCGATGGAGTTCTCGAACGAAGGAGTCTCTACTATTTCGTATGGTCCTCCCCATACCGGTGATAACTTTTTTTTTCTGGTATGATTTTTAACTAAGACTTTATCGCCTATTGCCAAAGAACATCTAACCCAAAGAATACTCATCTCATATATTGAAAAGTTTTATATGGCGGGTCGTTCCATTACGACCCGCTCTCACAAACTGTATGAAAACTCTCTGCTTGTTAACGATCCGCCACTCACCGCTGGTGATATTACGACCCGCTTTCACAAATTATACGAAAAGTCTGCTTTGAATGACGGCCCGCCGCCAGTTACCAGTGATGAGTGGCTGCTGGCGGGTCGTCATCGTCAAAGCACCAGCACATCACCAGAGCCAGAGGTCAGAGCCTGCACTCCACATCATGTCGATGCATTGCATTACGTGTTTTCTTTGATTTTTTTACCTCTTCTCTAAGAAACCGCTTTCATCAAGAGTACTTTGATTGAGATAATTTTCATTTATATTTCATTGCAGCGAGAAGAGTAAGATGAGCGAATAGGATTGGAATAGGTGGGTGACAAGCATTCTAGTCACACTCACAGTCAGTTACTTTGATTCGTGTGCTTGATCTAAACATTTTCATGTATGTAGGTAGCCAAAATATGCTGTGCAAAATTTCTTAGTAAAAATTGTCGAGTACCTAAATTAAAAAAAAAACCGGCTCGCATTTTCAGCTAGGCAGCATAGTTAAACATAAAATTGTGCATGGCTGCTGGCGTCGGCGTGTGAATAGCTGTGGGATGGTAGAGAACAGAGAGAACAGAGCAGTATTCTCTCAGTCTCAAAACATTGCTTCTTCCCGTCTGTTTCCCCCCAACCGCAACTATAAATAACCATACAACTTGTGCATTTTTAGACGCCAGATGAAGCTTCTTGTTAATATATATGTTATTTGCTATTACAAACTTGTTTGGTTTGGATGACTGATCATAAAATGTCTTGGATTTTTCCTTATTTCTTATGAAAGTGTTGAAGTCGAGCTTTTAGTTTGCTAGCATAATTGTGGGAATTATACGCAACTTCAGGATCTTTTTTCAATAACGTTGGGATTTCGGTGTGAAATCCATACAATAAGTTATGCGGCGTGTAGCCTATGCTTGAATGAATGGAGTGTTTATATCAGTGGATCCGTTGACACATAGTGTCGAATATATTCAGCTAAAGCTCCATTTGTTTCTTAGTATCACGAGTCTCTAGATGATTTTTCGTGTTTTCTTCTACATAAGTCGATGTCGCATTATGGTTCTCCTCCTTTTAGGACTCGATTTTAGCCTTAGCCTGACTTCTAGATACAGCTTGTATTGTTCTGCGAGAAGTAGGGTCTTTCAGGTTCATGAGCCTCATGAGGGGCTAATGATCTGTGATGATAGTGAACTGTTTACCGTCTAGATAAGGCGATTTTGTTCGACGACAAAATTTTTTAGCTAGTTATTGATTTCTATGGTGGAATATCTTGTCTCGGCTTGCTTAAGGGCTTTACTTCCAAAACAGATTTGTTTATCTTCACCGATTTTTCCTTGATATAATACACTATCTATAGCGTAGTCACTTGCGTCTGAAGTTACTAAGAATTCTTTATCGAAACATGGAAATTTTAATATAGGAGCGTTATTTAATTGTTTCTTTAATGAATGGAAAGCTTCATCGCGAAAGGCATCCCATTTAAAAGATCTGTTAAAGGTTTGGTTAATTTTGCAAAATTTTGAATAGTAGCCGACTAATCCTAGGACAGATTTAACATCTTTCTCCTTTTTAGGAATAGGATATTTAGTAACTTCTTCGAGCTTAGCGGGATCTGGTGATACTCGGTTTTTTGTTATGATATGACTTAAATATGCTATCTCCTTATTCAGAAAGTGACATTTCTCGGGTTGTAACTTGAGATAATGTTTTCGAAGCCTGTCCAAAACATTCTGAAGTCTAGAATTATGTTCTGTCAGATTGTAGTCGTATATAATAATGTCGTCCATATGAACAAAGCATTCTATGCCTTGGAGACCGACTGGAATATTATTCATCAGCCTTTGAAAAGTGGATGTCGCTCGCTTTAAACCAAATGGCATGCGGTTATAGTGGTAATGACCATCATAGGGTGTACTAAAAGTAGTTTTTTCTCTGTCGCTTTCACTCTCACTCTGGTGACAGCCGTTGGCTAAATCCAACGTGCTAAAATATTTGGCTTTTCTTAATTGATCTAAGATGTCCGTTATATTTAGCCGATAGCTATGTCATTTAGACGTCTGAAATCAACGACTACTATCTATCTTTTGTTGTCATCTGCATATAGTTTTTTGGGAACCAACAATAGTGTTGAGCTCCCAGGGCTAATTTCGTCTTCTAACATTTTATTAATTTGATTATTGATTTCTTCATGCTGAGCTTTAGGTGATCATTAATATTTTACATTTACGGTAGACTTTCCAGCAAAATAGTAATCCTAGTAAGCCTCTCTTGGATGGGATAGTTTTGAGGAATTAGTTTTATAATATTAAATTTATTAAATTCATGTATGTGAAGTCTTATGTCCGTTTTCGTAATATGAACGTCAGTTTAATTGGAATTGAGGATAAGAATATTCCCTTGACCGTTTTTATCTGGTTCTATAAGCATATTCTTAAATATCACTCCTGATTCCAATTCTTCGTGTTGGCAGAAAAAGGTGCCTCTTCGATTCATGGCGATCGTAGCAATTATCTGTGTACGTGCTGGTATGTTTACATTGTCAGCATCGCACTTACCTCTATTTGATTTCTTTGCTTTATTATGTTGTATTCTATTGTCTTCTTTAGAGACATTATTGAAATTTGGCCTGACGTGTTGGCTTGGGTCATTCAAGTCTCCATACCTTGTGTCTGACTTAACTGGAAATAGTTCTGAGCTTGGGTCTTTCAAATTCAATATTCGATACTATTCCTGCAATTGAATTTCTTATTTCAGTGTCGTTTGGGGACACGTTATTTTTTTTAAGTGTTAATATTTTAGTCTCGTAATTAACTTGTCTAGAAAATGTAGTGTGCGCTGGGATTTGGCCTTGCCTATCTATCTGTCGAAAATTTTGAGCACTTATGGGTTGCTGCTGTTGAAGAATCCTATTGGATTGAAAATGTTGAGGCCTTCTCTGTGCGAGGCTAGTGGAAGGTATAGCAAAAGATTGCTGTTGAAATAACCTTTTTCTGCACTGACTAATGTGATGATTCGATGTTTTACAATATGCGCATATAACGTGTCTTCCGCTGTAATTCTGGATATTACGCAAGATTGCTCTATGGCAAGTTTTGTTGAATCTTTTTGATCAGTGCAGCCTTTAGCCTTGGTTAGCAGACGAACATGGCCATGTCTTAAAAAATCAAATCAAAAGCTCTGATAACCATCCTTTTATTTTCCTCAAACAAAAGATTTTTTAAAGTCTGTTCGTTTGTCAGACCTGAAGTAGCTTCATAATAGACGGCCAAAATTTGTTGAGCTCGAAAAGCATATTCCTTAGGGTCTTTCTTAGGCTGTTGCTTTAATGATAGAACTTCATTCTAAATAGACATTCTAGAGTGAGTTGCCATGAATTGTTCTTGGAGAGCAAATTGCAATTCTTTCCAAGAATTAATATCATCGTATGCTTTGCCGATAAGTGTAGCCTTTATAATGTGAAGGTATAGCGCTTTATCTGATTCGGCAGTATCTTGTTTTTGGAATAGGTTACATATTTTTAAGAACTGGTGGAGGTTCTCTGGATTTCCATCGAATTCTGAAATGAGGCTCTTGGCATGGTCAAGAGTTAATTGTTCTGTTGCGTTATTAGACATTGTTCGTTGTTGTTTAGGAGTAGGATTCTTCTTCTGTATAATGAGATCTGGTAAATGCGTGCGCGTACACCGTAATGTTTTGAAGATCTGGTGTGAAAATGCTTGCGCGAATCTACCTCAAATTTTAAGTTCATCGTAGTTTCCAGTGAGAAAAAAGAGTTGGAGAAGAGAAGCAGAAATAAGCTTGTAAACTTTTTAACACTAAAAAAAAAGACTTTATTTTGTAAAAATTTCACTAGAACTCAAAATGAAATGTATATAACCGTGAAGAGAAAAGACGCAAGATTATAAAAAATGATCAAATAAATTGTTTAAAAAAAAATAAGTTTGTAGTGCATACCTATTGAAAAATGTGTTAATTTTATAAATATATGTAATATGTATATATATAAATTATAAAATGTAAGTTATCATTTAGCTTAACTAATGAAAAGTCTGCACTTACTTAATTATTATATAGATTTGCTGGCTATCGCTGCCTGGATTGTTGGACGAGTCTAGACACCAATTGGTTTACGTGATCTTCTGTGAATCCCCCGTTGGTAAGTAGGTGTCGTATAATCGGCTCGGTTGTGCGAGTTATGGTTAGTTCCAGGGTCATGCTGATCTATGTCGATGAGTGAGATGAGCAGTTGCAACCCTTGGAGTATCCTGGCCTGTGGGGTTTGGTCAATTTCGTCGTGGAAGCTTCTGCCTCTAGGTAGAGCCTTACGTGCTGAATGGACTCGCTTGCTCAAATATGTGGAATTCTTCTAGCAAAACACATCTAGTGGTGATATCGTTCGTAAATTGATGTTTCCTAGATCTTTCAAACCTTTACGAAGTTCTACCGCTGCGACCAGTTTTTGTTGGAACTTTACTCGGAAATAATCATTTCTTCTAGCAAACGTGCAACTTTATCTTTGCTTGATTTCCCTTTAGGTACTTGGGTCTTTGTATGGGGTTTTAAATATCAAAGTCCACTTTTCTTTTGTATAAAAACATCTTACTTTACTTTCACTTCCACAACTTCAATGTAATTTCTTGATGGTCCATACAGCAAGAGGTGATAGCGCTCACCTAGTCAGACAAAAAAATTTATGGGAGGGGATCCATATCAACCGTTTTGGAGTTACAGGGTGATCAAGAAAACAACCAATTTTTAAAAACACCCTGTATCTTAAATTGTACGGGCTGAACGGTCACCGTTTAAAACTGATTGTATGCAGAGCCTCATGGCCTTTCCAACGACTTCAACCAGCCCCGTATTCCAGTCTTCACAAGAGTTATTGTGGTCTAAACTAAAAATTTCGAATTGTGTTATCCTTTTGGTTTTTTTTTTAAATAGACCTCTATTTTTTTTTTGCCAAAAAGAGAGGAGTACAGGGCTGGTTTAGTAGTCGTTGGAAATACCATGAAGTTCTACATACAATTAGCTTTAGACAGTGGCTGGACACCGTGTACTTTTTAGATACAGGGGTTTTGTGAATACCGAGTTTTTTCTCATTCCCCCTGTAACTCCGAAACGGTTTATATGGACCCTCCCATCCTGCCTTATAATTTTTTATTTGTGCATCACCGCCTGCTCTATGGACCACCTAGGTGGAAACACCCTGTATATGAATATGCATTACAAAGGCAACGTGTACTCATATGCATGCACCCAAACTGATTGCATAATTCTTATGAAATAATTTTTTTAGTCTAGACGCTAGGTAAGCAATCTGTAAGTTCACATAATGTTTGCTTAGAGAAGTAATTTTAGAAAGGTAAGAATTATGTGAATAAAATGTAGAGTACTCGGAATTCGAAGCCGAGAGATAATAAAGGTTAAACGGATAGTGTCACGAGGAGTGTTTCTAGGCGTCTGCATTACCACATGAACTATGCAAAATGTTCGCGCGTCATTTGAAATTAGAAGCATAAAAACACTTTACATATGGTGAAAAATTTATAAATTATGAACACGCATGGGATGTTGATAGTGCAGATACGCCAGAGAAGAAATCTTTGGGATACTGGTAACGAAATATACAAAGATCATAATAAGACCTACGACAACCGTTAAGAAAAATTTCAGAAAATTCCTTTAATTTAGGATGTGTCAAATAAAAAAGCCCGATAAAATATCTCTCGTTGATTAGTGCAACCAAAAGTTCTTTAATTTTTTTTTACAAATTTTGCCACATAACAAAATAAAAATAATTGTGAACATTAATTTTGATCAAAAGTAAAAATAGAAAAGAGTAACATAATTTTCCGTGCAACAAATAAAATGACGCTCGTATGACAACAGCGCGTTTTTCATTGTGCCACGCGGAAGATTGGACGCGCAGTCATTTTGAAGCTCATCTCATCATTTATTGAATAAATTGTTAGTGCTTGATCTTGATATACGATCTAAAATGTTGGAAAATGTAAAAGTTGAAAATAAAATTACTTAAGTTTGATGGTCTTAGAGCAAAGTTCTATAGGTTAAATTTAAGTGCTGCGCTTTTCTCAATATATTAATTTCTTTCAATTATAATTTTAGTTTCAAAATTTATATGTACAGTGCTGTGCAAAAAAAAATAATTCTCACTCACGTATCACAGTTGATTTTCTTAACTAACCCCAAACGGTCCCTGATACCAAATTTAATGATTATTTCCAATATTCGGAGATAATTTAAAACCACTTAAGATCGATTGATAATAGCATAACAAAGGAAGTTTGTATGAACTGATAATCCTGCAGTCGGTCTTAGATTAGATTGCTAAAGGGGTGTGCAGGTGTTAACCTCGCAATCACTGCGACCTGAAAGATTTATTGTGAATCCCAGTTAATAAAGTCTAGAACCATTCTGGGATTGAGTTCCACACGTAGTTTGGTGGAGAATAAGCATGTTCGAGGTAGAGTAGTCTCCGCCGGACTAATGCATCGCAGTTGGCGAACAAGTGCTCCGAGGTTTCGTGAGCATCCTGACAGAAGTGGCGGGATGAAGTTTCAGACAAGCTCAGCTTGCTTAGCTGATTCGTTGAGTGGCAATGGCCTGTGAAGAGGTCAGTAATCATTTTGAGCTCTGTTCTTTAAAGGATTAGGAGTTATTTTGTTTTTCCGCACAGAGGAGTCGATAAGTAGACAGTCTGGGACTTTAAGGCCTTAAGGGTAGCTTGACTATCCGAAAGGATATTAATGGTTGAGCCATTTATGGCTTATTGGCGCATTCTTCTATAGCCAATACCTCGGCTTGAAATGCAGTAGGGGTATATGTTGCATTTGGGGCCGTATACGCCCAATCCGACTCCACTGATCATTTTTGAACTGCTTGTATACCACAACATCTACCCTTATTGGAAAGACGGTTTAATGGAACGCCATTGTTGTCGTTCACCAAGAACCACTTGGAATGGTCTTAAAAAATCCACTATGGGTGTGATTATATCAGATATTGTCGTCATTTGCTCGAAGCATATCTGTTTTAGGATACTTAAATGACCAACTAGATACCCTGGCTTTAACTGTTTCCTTTTCCTTTTGCACTCTAATATCACTGGAGACCGTCTCGTATTCACCTGCAAATGTAGAGCAGGAAGGTGTTATATGGCTGATGTAGACAGGGGCGGATTTCCCTATAGGCCGAGTCGGCCCGGGCCTAGGGCGGCAGATTTAGGGGGCGGCAAAACTTGGTGGGAATATTTTTTTTTTTGGGTATTTCATTACATTTTTATACTTTTTCGTTTTTTTAAATAAAATAATTCGTTGGAAAGTGTTATTTTTAATTCTACTCCGATTTATGAGGCAGCCTACTCCGTTAATTCTAGCCTGGGGTCCCTTCACTGGATATAGATCATTCAATTTTTCGAGTTTTACAGGTAGTAGGGGGGCGGCAATCTTCCATAGGCATAGGGCGGCCAAGTGATCAAATCCGCCCCTGGATGTAGAACAGGTTCTAATGGCACCAGTTATTTCTAGACAGGCAAGCCGCTGTTTTTTTAAGCAGACCCTCAGGCGTCTTTGGATTAGTTTTTGGCCATCATACGAGGGCCATTTGGGTGACCATGGGTCTAGCAAGCGTGGTGTATATCGAGTACATCATTTTCGGCTTCAGACTCCATGTTGTGCCAATAAAGCGACGACACATGTAGAGAGCTCCCACTGTTCTATCCGTCACTCTGGGCAGATGCGAATTCCAGGTAAGTTTCCTATCTAGAGTGACTCCCAGATAATTGACTTCGTCTGAAAATATCAATCCGCGTTATCCAGAAGAGTAGTCGTTAGTGAAAGCTTCGATCTTCTCCTAAACGGAACGACAACCGTTTTGTTCGCGTTTAAGCTAAGACTTTTGCTTAAACACCACGTGCGGACTTTGGAAAGAGCTTTTTACATGCGATCGAATATAACTTGATCATGCTTGCCCCGTATTGTGACTACTATGTCATGCATGTAGCCTTCTAGATTGAAACCCGAACAGATCAATTTCTCTAGCAGATCATCAATCACGATAGACCATCCATCTTGTGGGCAGTCTTTTGGCGCGCTGATTGTAGCTGAATAGTTCCCTTGAGTTGTGGTTATCTTACTGCTTCTAAGCATGGCTTCTGTCCAATTTACCGTGGAGGGCTCAAGGCCATTGTCCTTGGCAACTGCTTTAATTTCATCGAAGGATGTATTATCGAAGGCTCCTTCTATGTCCACAAATGCACATAAGGCCACCTTTTTTTTTTCTTCGAGAGTTTTTTGAGGTCTTTGACTAATGTGTGAATGGAAAATTCGGTAGACTTGCCAGCTTGATAAGCGAACTGCTTAGAATGAAGTGGTGATTTAATCAAAATTTCACTTCGAATGTGTACGTCTAGAATTTTTTCCATTGATTTAAGTAAGAATGAGGAGAGGCTGATGGGTCGGAACGATTTGGCTAGAGAACTAGCTCTTTTTCCTGCTTTGGGTATAAATACCATCCTGATGTCTCTCCAAAATTGGGGAACGTCCCCTAGAGCATAACTGGCTCGAAAGATTTTTTGTATGGGAAGGAGTATTTCTTCAACACCTTGCTGTAGAAAGGCGGGGAAGTTGCTGTCCCCTCCAACAGATTTAAAGGGTTTAAATTTTCCAATGGCCCATCTAACCTTGTTAGGAGTGATGATTCTACCCGCAAGGCTCTTGCTCCTGTCGGTCTTTGCTCATTAATCAAATGAAATATTTGAGCGACTTAAAGTTATTTAACAAAATAAATTTTACTTGAAGAGAAGGCTTAAATTAAAAAAGACCTTCGTATGGGGTAGATTGTTTCATGCATGAAGGACAGTGGAAAAATATTTTACTAATAAAAACAGTGTTGGGCAAAATGTAATCTGATTAATGATTAATAATTACAATTAACCATGTAATCTGTAATCAGATTACTTTGTAACAGATTACTAATGTAATCCATTTCCATAATTACATAATGTAATCGATTAACGTGTAATGTGATTACAAGTTAATCTGATTAAACATTAATCGATTACAAGTTAATCCCACTACATGTTAATCTAATTAATGTGATTACATTTAAGACATTTAAGATATTTAAGATATTTGTATTCTAATTCTTCATAAAACTCCCTAAAACTAATTTCGTACGAGAACAATACCATTTTCTTTCGATTCATTTCATTACATTATTAATTACTTTTAAGTAATCTACAAAGTAATCTGTTACAATGTAATTAGATTACAAAATAATCTAGTTATATTTTAACAGATTACACAATTGATAGATTACATATTCTCTCATAAGTAATCTGATTGATATGTAATCGAATACAATTTAATTAGATTACTTTGTAATTTGATTAAACTGTAATGGAATTATTAATTAAATTACACTGCAATCAGATTACGCCCCAAAAATATACTGCGCTTTATAAAAAAAAATAGCCGGGTTTTTTCACCGCTCTATTAAAAATAGTAGCATAGCTCAATGTATCTCCAGCACACCCGCTGGAACTATGTACTTCCTTTTCAGATGGAAGATCAAATATTATGAGTAGCCAGGATTTTATTGCACTTAAATGCTCTAAGAAAAATTTAATCTTCGCTCCCATCAAGAATATTATAAGGATAAAGTTAGAGCCTGAATTCATACAAACCAAATTTATTATCTGTCGGGTTACCCAAAACCAAATGATATACAATATTGTCGACACGGCCATGACAATTACATTAGCAAAGTACGAAACAAATTAAGTTCTGGACAGAATGGAACTATGCACAGGAGTAAAAACTTTTGTAGGCCAGCAATCAGTAACTACTATATGTACATACTTTGTCAAGGCACTGTTGGAGTGCCTGCTGGTACAAGGAAAACATTTTTCCGTTTGCCCATACATATCGACATATATGCATATATATATAGGTATACATTAAAATTGCGTTGGATAAGCGAAGATATTATGTTTTTGTGCGGCTATGGATACGATGTAAGGTATAGCTTTGCTGAAAGGGGCCATATATCGGATTAGGCTAATGGAAGAAGTAACCACATGATAAAGTTATTGCATACAATACAAAAGAAAATAAAAAGCAGTGAAATATTATCACTATGGGCAACTTAGTGAGTTTTTTTTATTTCACTGTACGAAAAAGTAATAAGTAATAAGAAATGACACATGGGAAAATTAATTTATAAGAAAAATTCAGGTATAAGCATAATAATTGCTCAATTACTTATTTCATATTACATTCCTTAATTTCTGGAATGAATAATTACCGGATGAGAATTTTAATTACTTTCCAAAATATTGATAAATCTTCAAAATTATTTTTGCAAATTGTTGTATTATATAATTTTCTAATCTACTCGTAGATTTCAGTGGGATTCCATACGAAATATAATCTAGCAGATATTCTACAACAACGGTTTTTTTTGCAATGGTCTTTAGTTGAAGCTTTGCCAATATAGTGTAGCTCTTACACAATTATATAAAATTAGATTAGCCTGGCATAAATAGAATAAAACAAATAAAATTCAAAGGTGGGTAAACCCAAGGAGCATAAGCGGTATTTAAATATAAAGCGGGAAATGCAGCACTTTTCTAAACTGGCCGACCTTACTAACTTTGACAGTTCTGTAGAATAGATGAGATCAGGTTATCATCCACGCCATGGAA
The DNA here is from genome assembly GCA_963930735.1 of Dioctria linearis. Classification (NCBI taxonomy): domain Eukaryota; kingdom Metazoa; phylum Arthropoda; class Insecta; order Diptera; family Asilidae; genus Dioctria; species Dioctria linearis. The sequence continues at coordinate 240,474,646 of OZ005741.1, forward strand.
AGTGAGCTATCAAGGTCACCTGATGGAAATTTGTAAGTTTGTAGCATTGTGCGTATTCCAACTATTGCTATTAAAAAAAAAATTAAATTTTGAAATACTCGATTACTATTTTATGTTATTGTAATTTTAATAAATATTTGTGACTTCATAATATTTTCTTTTCTTTCAGTCTTGCAAAAAAATTATTCATTATTAGTAAATTTCGTAATATAAATTGTAAAAGTAATTTGTAATTTTAATTTACAACCAGAATCAATATAAATTAGTTTGATGCGACAACATGAAGAACTTCAGAACTTTACTTTTTTTTTTTAACAAGTTTGTGTTTAAAATACACTTTTTTTTTTAACAAGTTTGTGTTTAAAATAAAACATTTAATGAGTTCAAGTTTAAATATCATAAATGGCTTCTGTCTAAACTGAAATGCGTTTGCCTTAATGAAAAGCGATTTTTTATAACCAAAGCCATGATCAGGGAATATCTGTAGCAAATTTCCAGATGTAATATTGGCATTAAAATTATAAAAATAAGCAAATTTATTTATAGATAATCTTTCTAACTAAAGCAACATGACATAAGTAATGTTTGCGTGATGTACTTTATCTGACTTTGTAGAAAATCAATAAAAGAACATAATTGAACAATCAACAAGTTATAAAATTTTTTTGGTTACCAAACATAAAAAATTGTAGAACGATGGCTTTTATTAGTCTAATGGCAAATTTACATTACTCGAAAATTGTTAGAAAACAGAGTAAGCAGGTTCCCCTTCTTTGAAAATACTTTAGAACGATAAGGACAAAAGATAATCCAGCAAAATTTTACTGAGTAAAATGACAAACTCACCGACGAAGGGGACGTTTTTACTGCCATAATTAGCCATAAAAAATTCTAGCCAAAAGTGTATTTTATGGCAATAAATTTTGCTATTATAGCAATAAACTCATACATATAACTACAAACGTGTACGAATATTATTGTTTACATCTACACAAAATAAAAGTATTTGAAGAAAGTCACAGCACATCAGCTGGAATGTGTCAAAGTTTTAAAGGGCATTTTTTGTATTCTCTATTGTATTCTGTATCTGTATTGTTTTTGAAAATAGTATGTACCTTTTTTGATCCCATTTTGTCGCTTTCATTAAATGGAGATACTTTAAAGGAATTTAAAAGGAACAACCGTACTATATCTGCGCTATTACCACAACGATCATTTTAAATAATATCCAGCAAATCAAGGTAGGACCCGACCCATGCAATTATGCCATGGCATATTGATTACTTGCCCAGGAAATCAAGAGGCTTAAGGTACAACGAATTATCTAAATAAAACAATAACGATTTCTAATTTGGTTTCACTTAAATTCATTTATTAAAATTCACATTAAACTGACTGGAATCTATAGTCACCCGTTATTATGTTTAACTTTGGCATCTTCTGAGACAACCTTGGCTCAATTTGTAGGCATAATTTATTTAATTTAATTTATTTATTTTTTATAAAGGGTACTTTTGGTTTACCCAAAATTCCTGGACAGCCGTATTCTCGTTCCATTCGTTCAGCACAAATTTCCAAATGCAATTCATCTGAAATATATACACATACTATCTAGTAATATCATATTACGATAAGAAATTGTTTCTAAAATTCTTACCCATTCTTGATATAATAGTCTCTTTATTATTGGCATCATAAAAGAACTGGGACGTAGGATCCTCCTTGATGAAACGTGCTATTGGTTTCGTCACAACCTACACCGAACAAAGCAACAAGTTTGCTATTGCACACGCTGTACTTCTTCATCAACTTTTAACGTCTAACTAATATTTGCAATTGACAATTTGATGAAATGTCACAAGGGACACTTCGCCATAAAAGAAATAATGGGAAATAATGTTTGACACTCTTTTATCCTCTTCCTTTTTTTTTCTAACAGTGCAAAGTAATGAGACCTTCTCACTCAATGTCTCAGCAAAATAACATGTTCGAGTAACGTAACTTAGCCATAAGCCTAGTCGTAATCGGGAGGAGTGCGGCAAACAGCCGCCAAAGCCTCTTGATGGTACCATAAACTTTATGTAAGATAGCATTGGCGTAAATGCAACAGGCCTGCCGTAATTTCCAAGTGAAATACAGCTGCCGGATAGTGTAGCCATATGTGTATTAACCCATTTGTTCCCAGCTAATTTTTTTTTTCAAAAGTAATTCATTTTTTGATATAATGGTAATATTTGATCCTTAAAAATATCTGCATGCTTTTTTTTTTTTTTTTGTAAGTAATAGTGGAGAAAATCAATGTTGCGAAAACGCAACGCTGGGAAAATGAGGGGTAAAATGATATAAAAATAAAATGACTCATGGAAGGAAAAACAATTTTTATTTAAATGTATTATTATATTTATGTTACATGAAAAAAAGTTATGCATAAAATTATTTTAAGTTGTCATGGTATAAGCTGAAGCACTTGTCATGCAAAGCGACATCGCATGTAGTACAACGCTTTACTGTTAGGCTTGAGCAGACTTGGCAGCGAATTCTTCTTTCTGACGTTGTTATAATATGCGATCCAGTTGGTGCATATGCACTTGGTTGTTTTTGACGTCTACTGTTACTATAAGCGCATGAGCAAGTCGGGGACGAAATTCTAGTGCGTCAAGCTGATATCCATAGTTTCTGGCTAAAATCCAAGAATTTATCGTTGCTACATCCAATAACCACATAAAAATCGGCGAGTACCATTTTTTTTCTACGGGCCGAGATTCTATAATTAGATATGTGGTTGTCTAACTCATCTACGCCCCCCATAAATCTGTTATAGACTTTGTTTATATGTGGCTGCGGAACATCACACCTCTGACCCAAGTGGAAACACCAAATGTGAATTGGACTTGAAAAAAATTTGTCGTAAAAAAAAAAATTGTAAATCCGGTACTCGTTTTTTCATTATTCGCGCGAAGTTAAGAATAACGTATTCTCCTAAACCAATAGTCCGTCTTTCCGATTTTACCTGGTAAATCTCGAACTGCAAGCAATAACCGAGACGATTAGCTGCAACCCACGCCTTGTATCCGAATCGAACGGGTTTGTTTCTAATGAATTGCTTGCAGCTATTCCTACCGAAGTATGGTATCATAGATTCGTCAACAGAGACACTCATTTCAAAAGGGGCAAAATCAAGAAACTTTTTGTTGAGGTGGCTCATAAAAGATCGTATTTTAGCCATTTTATCAGATGAATTAATGTCATCATTATCACAGAAATGTATGGCTGTAAATATTTCATCAAACCTGTTCCTGCGCATAGCTCTTGTCACCAAAACGATGTGGCTATCTTCATGATCTTCCCAGAGCATTCGTCGTCTTGGAACTGGAATATATCCCGTCAGAATGACGATTCCAAAAAACGTGTACAATTCTTGTGTAGTTACACCAAGCGTTTTGTTTTTCTGTTTTGTTGAGAAATTGTTGGTCCAATCAGCTACATGTTTCATAAATTCAATATCAATGAAGAGCTCAAAAAACTCCAATGGATCACTTTCTCTTCATAAAGTTAATGGGGGTAGTAGAGTATCTTCCCATGCTTTGAAACGATTTGTAATCGAATCTAATGGCTGCATTTCCTGATTTCCTTTTTCCATTCCTGTGTAATTTTCTCATATGGTGACCAAAAATTATGCTCACTTTCATCGTTCGATAGTTGCTCCTCATCTTCTTCAAATTCTTCAAAATCCAATTGAACCTCAGCCTCAGCCAGCAATTGATTGGAGTTTAACCTATTTGGATCATTACAATCTTCATCTCCAGAGTCTTCATCGGTACAGTATGCATTGTCTGGTGGTGTAATGATAATAGCTTCCGGTATATAAGATTCTGATGACTCACACAAATTCAAGTTTTTCTTCCTATAAAAAGAAAACCGAAAATGTAAGCTAATGCCCAGCGTTGCGTTATCGCAACATTGCTAATTCAGTCGAGATACTAATAACTTAAAATCAATTTTCGAAGAAATTAATTATTAAATGCAATATTTAATACTTAATTAACATAACAACATTAATTATAAAACAATAAACTTATTAGATTTTACTTACCGGAGGTTTATTCCTGCAGGGTTAATTTTCGTAAGTTCACTTCACTGTCTTTATGCACACACACACTAAACGCTATTTACTTTTCTCCGGGAGAAAAATGTATAAGTACCGTCAGAATAATTCCAGAGAAAAATAATACATAGAAAACCTGGAAAAGATGACTGTGACTTCTTAGAAATTCAAACACCGAAACAGTTTTTGCGTTGCGTTTTCGCAACGCGGGATAAAATGGGTTAATTGAAAGATATGTGGGCTTGTGTTCACTATCACGTTTATTTTTGATTAATTCACTTAGTTACACTTTTTAAATTTCGAATAACGTATATATATGGCGTGTACTAACAAGGGTGTCCATTTATTCTTTTCCTTAGCTATTATTAACTAATTCACTAATTATTCTTATTTTAGCTCAATTAAATTGTCTCTTCGCATGTGCAATTAAGATACCATATCTTGCCATTATGTTTAATTGGATACAAACCAGACTTTTTTGTTTAATTCGGAACTATTCTTTCGCATATTGAATTAGCTTAGCATATGCTTAATTCAAGGGTGGGTCAAAAGGGAGTGGCATGCGGGGGCACTTGCTCCGGGCGCTAGTTTAGTGGGGCAACAATACGAACTCATAACTGGGATTGGAACATTTTTTCGGATCATACTTTACACTTCAGTCTTATTTGTGGAGTCTAAAAGCTCCTTTGCTAACATCATACTTTGAATTATGCTTATACTTATACAGTCAATCAATTTACTGCCTATTCAATTTAAGTCTGTAAGCCTCTGTAAGTTAATTTAATTAAAAATTCCGCTAAACTCTCAAATTTTACCTTTGTATCATATATGAAATGAATTTAAAAAATGTACAATGAAGGATACAGAGAAAGAATAAGTTAAGTTACGTTTTTGTCTACATTAAGATAATGATACCGTTGAAAAGGTGAGACAAAGTACTTTAAGTACGTGCAACAAGAAACTTTGAAAATCGCACTTATAAGGACATGAAAAGATATTTAAAAATATTATAAAACCTAAGAGCAAGCTAAGTCTAATTTTGGTATGAAAAAAAATGTAAGTCCGGGGCAAGTTGTCAAGAAAATTTCACAAAGTGAAGATTCTAAGCCAATGGCAAAATATTTTCTTGTTTCATCTAATTTGTTTTTTTCTGTAAAACAACTTGACCCGATCGACATACGCATTGTGTTTTTACTACTTGCAAACTGTTACCAGTGCAACGGATCATCACATTTTTTATACTTAGATGGGCAAAGTGACTCTTTTCAGAGAGACAACTCATCGAATCTGACTCTTTTAAAAGAGCCGGCTCAATTAGTCGACTCAAAATGAGTTAGGTGGCGCTTCAGATCGCAAACTCATTTAATGAGTCCACAAGCTAATGTCTTGTTAACTCCCACTCAATCTGTAACTCAAACGCATTGCCAAGTGAGTCACTGTTGCACCTCTGCTTTTAGCTTAACTCGTTGATGAAGCTCAATAAGGGATTAGTCTACTTTGCACGCTACAAAAAAATCGTAGTTCACGACGAACTCACTGTTATACTTAATCTAATTCAATTTGATTTTTTTTATTTCAGATATTTCGTTCTAGCGATATAGCTCATGCAACCCAATTGTCTACTTTTTGAAACGTTACGATTGTCTATCAATATCAATATGTTTAAAATAAAAAAAATAAAATCTTTTTTCCTATAACTCGGAAGTGTATTTATTAAGCCTAACAACTTTTATATCAATACGTGTACCTACACCTACAAAAAAAAAATTAGTAAAAATGGCCTGTTTTTGTATCGCGCAAAGTAGACTAATCCCTTAATTTCTAAGAATTACCCTACTGCGATATAGCATAGAAAATCATATAATGGTCCATGGGAGACTTCTATCGTAAGAAATAAAATATCTGTTTGTTAAGCGAAGGGTTCTTTTATCGGCCGCTTTAGTTTTTCAGGGTGCAATACCATGACAATGATGATTTGATGCTTAGGTACAATACCTATGCACCTAGATTAACTCGGTTGATTTAAAAAGAAAACGACACTGTTAACTGGTCGATTTAAAAATTTCAAGTGCCCCCTCGGGATTCAATTTATTATTTATATATTACCATCACATAGTTGGATGGCTATTTACCCACACTCAAAGTCGAGTTGAGAGCAACACAGGACATTACATAATATTTTCATATTTTTAATTCACATTTTTACGTACGATCACAAATTTTCATCTGCGTAAGTATTTGTTGTTTTTAATTCAGAAATTTTCTCGCCGTGAGTAGGGTGGCTCCGATAACAAAAGCTTTTGCAGGTAAAACTTGTGTGCTCATAATTAGGCCTATGGAAAAACAAAGTTTCAGCAGAATTTTATTATTTTGGGTGAATTACTTATGTTTGACTATCGTAAATATTTCTAATTATGAAAATTGTATGATTTCTGAAAATATATCTCCGGCTATCGATGACGAGTCTCAACAATATCTTTAACAGATAATCGTCAGTACAACACCGGCAAACTTATATGAGAAAATCATGCGAATATCTTCAAGAAAATACAACAATTTGCAGGCTTTCAAAAAAAATTTTTAGGTGTGGCACAGATATTTTTCTAAGGTGTACCTCGTTCTGACAACACTCGAGATAATGAATAAAAAGGCCGAAATTAACTATTGAAGTATCGCCTGAAAAGTATTTAAGTTTAAACTACTTTCAACATTACAGGACTTGAATTGTTTTTCTTCTGTTGTTTTCCTTTTATGAAATGTACTTTTGTTTAAATAAATAAAATTTTATTTATTGTGAACAAACTATTTTGTTATTTTATTAAAGATAATTGCTTAAATTTTTCTTTTCTTCCAAAAATTAAAAAAAATTCATTAAATATTTTTTTTAGAGCTGAGTAATAAGTTTGAAACTTTTAGCATCTAATATCTCATTTTCAAGTAAGTGTGCTTACCTTGTTCTTTCTCTGTACCGTTCAAAACGTATTGCACTAAGGTGTCTGGCAACCCTATGTTCCCCATCATACACCAATTCTGTCTGGAATATGGACAGCATATAACACAGTATGCACAAGCACAAAATTGCCAGAAAATTATTTTTTATGTTAGCTAAATTTAGCCATTTTAGCCGGAGTTAAGGCTTTTGAATCCGGCTTAGAAGTTTCTTGAAACCGTCTCAAATTTTGGTAGTTTTAACCAAAAGATTCTCATTGAAAAGCGGCTCAAAAAAGAAACTAATCACCACCTTAGTAAAATCTTTATTTGTATTATTTGTGTTAATAAGTGCATTTATAATGATTTGAGTTTGAGATTCAAACGAAAATTAAAATTTATAATAGGCCATAATTTTTGTTGAATTTGAAATTATTTTTATTTAACAAACATTATTTTTTCAAATTCAAATTGTTTTTCTGGTTCTAGTTCCAGGGTATGCAATATGTAATAGGTCATCTATCATATACATATGGTGCCTATCCTGGAACTGTAATAAAATTTTCCCAAATAAAGATTGTTGTTAGAGGGGTGGCAAAGACGTTAGTTTGCTTCCCCTAAAAAATTTCTGAGATCCGTCACAGGCTTAATTTTTTGTGAAAGAACTTAATCTAAATACTGCAACCAAAATTTATTTTTAGTCCAATACAAAATATTTATCTTAAATTTCCATTCTCTTAACACCACTTGCACCAAAAACGTACCCGTTTGTACCTGCATAGATGGCACAAGAACTAGATGTCGCATGCAGTACCAAAAAAGTATACAAAATTTATATGACAGGTGGGTTCATTCCAAAATGAACCACAATATTTGAAATGATGTATACGTGAGTGATTCATATTTTTTCGTATCTTAAGTGTTGAGGAAGTCGATCAAATATATACAAAACTGTTATTATAAAAACATTTGCTTTCGGCACGCTCTAAAACATGTTATGTCCATTCCAGAATCCACTACCAATTTTACAATCATTATACTCTGCTTTAGTATGCCATGCGACATCTAGTTCTTGTGGTCCCTGTTATTCAATGCACTATTTGTTTTGCTAAAAACTTTCCACTGCTTTGATTTGATCCTATGATTATAGCGCGATCGCTGTCAAAAAACTGGGACTTTCCTAAAGCACTGGTCGCACTACCTTAGCATCATTAGAAATTGAACAAAAGAGAGCCTTCAAGCTCATTGGATAACTTAAAAATAACTTGTCATGACTCACTCGAGCACCGCCGCAATGTTGTATGAAGTTCGCTCCTTTATCGCTATATGCATGGCAAATTTACTGATGAAATATCTATGCTGATCTCTTGTAGATTGATTCCTGCACTCAACACACGTGCTGCAAAACCTAGCACATTCTGTCATCCTTCAAACTACTTTCGTCCGTGCAGTCAAATTTCGTGATGCTTTTTATTCCTAACTGTGCGAATGTAGAACATTCTGTTTTTCGTCCTGGCTTACAATCTCCGATAGTACATATATAGTACGAGAGCTAGCAACGTCAGGAGAAAAAGAATTTTAGTTTGGCTGGTCCTTTTATATCTCCCCTCTTTTACCATCTATGGTATGCGATCCATCCGAATGGTGAGAAGGGTTCCGTTTACCTGTGCTAATTCCGTTTCACAGGTAAAAAAACAGTTTTCAAAATGATATTAGTTCCGACGTTTTTTTATTAGTTTTTATAAACATTGAGCAATATAATTTAATTATTCCCAGACAGTTTCTTTGCTACTGTAGCAGCCAGACACTTTTTTTTTTCCACAAAAAAGAATTATTTTTTTATGGCTGTAATTTTTATACGAACTAGTTTAAATATAAAACCAAATGAAATTAATTTTCCAGGTAGAAATTCGGTTGGTTATCAATAACCAGATTGATTGATGTGTGATAGGGAGTTTTTGAAAAGAGTACGGCCGCCAAGACGTTGGTTTTTAACGAAAAAAAAAACTTCTAGAACGGTGCTAGCAACGAGGAAACAGTCTGGGAATAGTAAATTTATATTGTTCGATGTTGATGAATAAAAGATCGAACTAAAATAATTTTAGGAACAACTTTTTTCACCTGTGCAACGGAAAGGGCACAGATAAACGAAACAACCAGCCAGACAGACTGAATGACTATTGAGATACTGTAAGTAAAGGCATATAAAAAACTAGCCGAACTAAAGTAATTTCTCGAAAACGTTCCCAGATCTTACTATTAAGGGTGACACAAATATCAGCACCTAAGCCACTCTCCACAAGTTCCCTAATTTTTCTCCCCATATCCTTCCTTCCAAGGTGTGCCTTGCATCATAGGGTATCCCCTGAGCTTGACTTTATAATATGAAAAAAATACAAGCCTCGCTTTCATACCTTCATGGCGCCATTTTGTAACAAGTTCCACACGTAAATGGCATTTTTAGTATATTTTCCAAATTATGAAGACTTGTCTGAAAATTTATTTTTATTGATCTATGAATTTTGCTTGTCTATTAATAAGTTTTCTTAATTTTTTTAAATAATATCAATATGGCGGCTCTTTGCCATATCGTGATACTTTATGGTGTGGAAAATAAATTTTCTCTTATCGATTTCCACATATGCCTCTTTTGCATTTATTAGGTGAATTGATTTCTAAATTTTCGCGAATATCTATTTATCTAATTGATCTATTTATCAAATTTATTTTTCCACGTGTCATTTTGACAGTCTCGATGGTGTTTTATCAGTTCACTAGTATCGTGTTATTGTTGTGTTTTTCGGGCATTAACCGGATTAGTAATCCAGGTGAATGTTATTTACTGCTTTTTTATGTGTTTAATTATGTTTTCCAGCATGATCAATTCATAAATGTTTAGGTTTGTAAATTTATATTCTGATGGTGTACGAGATACGAAGGGCTACCTGCAGAAAATGCAAGATACTAATTTTTGACCATTTTTACTCATTTTTAGGGTTCCGTACCCAAAGGGTAACAACGGGAACCCTATTACTAAGACTTTGCTGTCCGTCCGTCCGTCACTAGGTTGTATATCATGAACCGTAATAGGAAGACAGTTGACATTTTCATTGACTCTGTATTTCTATAGGCGATATAATAACAAATAATAAAAATAAAGTTGGTGTGTAATGGGTCCTTCACGAAATTATGCATAGGTTTCTTGGGAATATATGATCCGGGTTGAAAAAGTTAAACACGTGTTGTGTTGTTCGTCCGATATATTTCGGTCATGGATTTTGACCATTCTCAAGGAGCCAGATGTAAAATATAATAATAGTAACAATACCTTAGGAATATCACTACATAGTGTGTTTTTCGATTATTATTTCGGGGCTATCTATAGCCTTTTGTCCCAAAGTTAGATTTAGAAAAATAATACGAAACGAGTAAACTGGGCAAACACTTGTGACAATAAATATCTAAAAACTATTAAAACATGTAAATAATAAATTATGTAAAACTGCACTGCAGTATGTTCTTATTAAAACTAAGGTAACTTGTGTTGTCTATGAGTGTCAATTATACTTTTGTACCCAGAATTGATGTACTGTGTCCATATTGAAGTTCGTGGTGTTAGGCTTTCTGGAGTAGCTTCCATGTTCTTTCGTTTTATCCAGGATTGTTCTTTCTGAAGTATGGTAGGGTTGTCATTGTTAAAATTATGTTTATTCTTGATGGCACGTGCTAAGAATGCTGTGTTATAATTGCGATCATGCATTTGTGTCTCAGTGTCGTTTGTGGTGAGTTCAGTTGCTCGACGGAATGAGTTGCAAATTTAACACATTATGGAAAATATCAGAGTGAACGTTTGCTGGACTTTTGGAATAATTTATGAAAGTTATTAGAACTTAATGTTCTTCTACAATTTTACATATGTTCTGGACCTCGTTGATGGTTGCAAAATTAAATTCATAGTTATTTATCTACTGGCCCAAAAAACCAGTGAAATACGGAATTAACCCTGAAAAACTCATATCATCTAAAAAATTACGTTAACGCTATCATGGGTGTAAATTCACTCCAGTAAATGAATTTAATTTTATAAATTTAATAAAGACATGTTAATGAGATTTGATATATTATAGGAATTATAAATTTCATTAAAATAATAAAATTTATTTCATACAGTTATTGCAAATAATGTTTTACAGGAAAGATCAGTATTTAGAATTCAGTTTTTTAAAAATATTATAAAAACAAATTTAAATGGGGTGATTTTTCACCCATGATACCTTTTATGGGTTAAGATAAGCTTCATCTCCGGAACTCACATAAATAACGAAATATTGAAGGTAATGAATATCGCTATTACATCGATAGAGTTATTTCCGATTCTCTTGGTACATAAATGAATATCAGCCAATAATAAACAAAGCAGGGATTGATTTTCCTTAAATATCCCAAATACGGAACTGTAATAAAATCTTAGAACTGAACAAAACTTTCCGCTGTTTAACTATAATTTGAAATAAGTGAAAGATGTGATAGGTTAGCCCATGACGCGCGATGCATTTGCAAACAGATTTGCGTTTGATAAGTTTATTCAAAAAATTTCTTAAGTAGTCCGAATCTCTACCGAATAATTGTGCATTCGTTCCTACTACGGCGATATGAAATGAAGCAAACAAAAGTGAGACACTTGAGTAGATCCCGCAAGGAGCCAGTCGAGCAGGGAGATCGAGTTGCACATCACCTGGGGAGGGACTCAAAGCTGTAACACCAAACTTAGATTCGATGGAAAGATACTATTGCCGCCCTGTATTCATCGAGGGAATAAAGGAGGTTGGTTAATGATTATATATTAATTTTTATTTTATTTCGTAATGTACTTACATATATGTAATGAACTATACATTTGTACATCCATCTAATAACACATTTAATAAAGTTTCTGCCATAGATAATGTTTGTTGAATGCCACGATGATGCAAAAATATAATCTTTACAAACTGTATATCAAGATATATTCGTGGATTGTGAAGAATGTGGATCTCCAATGGAGGAGGGATAGTATAAAGACGTCCCTATCTGGCTTGTTGTCATAGTTATAAGCCGAAGATTATTTTTAGAATATTCCATTATTAGTCTCACATCAACTACAGTTTCTTCAACGGTTGAAATAAGATGTGCTTAAGAGAAATGCATAACTCACAAAACTCAGGCCATTGTTTACATTGGTTTTTTATTGTGTTAAAATTATTTTTATTTCATTAAACATTAATTGTTAGTGACGCCTTTTAATTTTCTTATATTTTTACTTTCTGAATTTTAAAATGGCATGCGACACGCAACAATATTTAATAAAGCTTGAAATACATAATTTCTTTTTCAAAAACATCCGGCTTGAGACCAATGATTACAAGTGCAGCACCACTGACTTAATTGCATCGAACTTCTCTTAAGTGCAAATATTTTACTCAAGACAATCCGTTATAGATTCCACCTAACGACCGTGTAGATTCAGAAAATTTCAGAGTGCAACAAACATATGAAGAATTTTTTTTACAACCTTTTATTTTCATTATGTTTCTTACCTTCGTCTTCTTCACCCTACCCCATACTTTGAGCACTCACTGTTCTGTTCACACGACTTAAAATCTTGATATGATTTACACAGTCGGATTGGCAGTAATTAAGCATGTGAGACTGTGTGAACTTGATCGGTTTTACATATGTTTATATGCCTGTGCCAAATACGAAAATGGGAATAGTTCTTCGTAATTAGATGTTTATTTGCTTCGTGTATATGAAGAAAATTGGAGACCCGATTACTAAATGTGTTATGCCGAATTATCTGTGCCAGAAATTTTATGCACATATTTCCAAGAAGCTACACTACACGCTCTAAAACACTTGTAAGCTATGCGCATAGACGAGAAAGCGCATTAAATTCTGGTGCATTTGCAGACCAAACATCATTGGTATAAAACTGATTGAGGTGATCAGATAGTGGCCATTAACATTGATCCTCCATATCTAAAGGCTATTCCTTAAAAATGAGGATCATACTGGTTGTTCTGTGTATAGTGGGATTAACATATGGCAAAGATTTACCGGGTTTTTGGACTAATAACAGTGTTGTACGAATTTTAGGCCGGGTATATGAACAGTGTGACAACAGTAACGACATTATTAAGTGCTTCAAGGTTCAAGGTACCAAATTAGCTGGGCGTGCCTTAAAAGTGCAAAACATTAAAATAATCGACGGAATTTCAATAGTTAAAAGACCTGAATTGGATAGCAGTCCAAGATTAGCTAGTGATGGGTACATCAATAACAGTGACCTGGAAAAGTTATCCCCAAAAAGTTTGGATAGTGTTTTCTATGGAAGGCTACGGAAATTAATAGAGGATCATCAGATCCAAGTGAACATTCCGCGGTTGTTTTCTTTTGGACAACAGCAGAGTGCAGAATTTTTTGAGGAAAGAAAGAAAAAAGACGACAAAAAATTCTTAGGACCTTTTATCGCTGCTGTTATGCTTAAAGCTGGAATGTTAAAAATGGCATATCATTCAATTGCTATTGTTGCTGGGAAAGCCCTCATTGTTGGTAAAATTGCTTTGATTATAAGTGCAATTATAGGACTTAAAAAACTAGTTTCATCAGAGGGTCATGAAAAAACGACATATGAAATTGTTAAACATCCACACTATCAACAAAGTCACACTTATTCATCCAGTCATGGTGAATACGATCAAGGACATGATAGTGGAAACACATATCATAGAAGTATTGGTGAAGAAGAATTACTAATGCAGGATAAAGCTTATCGAGCGCATATACCACGCTCGTAACATTTCAAAATTTAGTCAGTGCTACCAAAGTTACAGAATTATTGTGAACATGCAAACCAATTAAATTTATATTTTAAATTTATATTTTAGAGACTAATCAATAGATGTATGTAAATGTAATTTATTTAATATAATAAATATTTATGAGATAAATAAATCTAAACGTAGAGATCAGTATTTAGTATTGTGGATTTGATGTTCCATCGTAATCCTCGTTGTTAGCAGGTGGAAGAATACTGCGTTGCCAACCACTATTATAGTCTCCATGTGAACTACCTCCTCCACTTCCATTAGCTTCAGAATAAATGACGTGATCCTTCGTAGAACCGCCACCAGTTGATTTTTTTAGAGAGCTCTGAAATGATTAGAAGTCAAATAATTAGGAACTGATTAATGATAGAAATAAAATATTTTGAGAAATTTCAGTATTAGATAAAAACGTAGTTTCTATTAATATTTCATTTATTCATTGATAGGTGGCATTGTACAAAAAGATACAAAATCTTATGTTAGTACAAGATTAATATGGAGGTACATTATCCAATAACTAATATTAAAAGTAAACTAGACTAATAACAAATCAAATAATTAGAACTAAAACATACAAAGGGAAAGAAAAAAAAAAAAAAAAAAAGAGATGAACCTTATACCTATTTCCAATGCAAGACCAATACTAAACTGACTTCAAGTGCTCGAAAACTTTGCACTTAAAATTACCAAACGTGCCCGACTCAAACAACAATCTCAAGTTTATTGGCAGAGAATTCCAAATATTAATGGACTGGATGAAGAATTGACGCCTAGATGTTAGACAATTATGCCTAGGTACTATTAAAGTAATAACTCGACTTGATCTCGCAATCTGAAGCATATCACATAGGTACCTGGGGTTCCGAGCCTTCAGAAACCTAGCCAAAAATATAACAGCGCGATACCTGAAATAGATCATAAGGCTGCAACCAAGGATGGAGTCAACGTAGGAAGAGACATGGTCAAAACGACGGAGACCAAAAACATATCTTATAGTAGCGTTGAATGCAGTATTTATCTTCCGAATAGATTCATAGTCAAGACAAGAAAATATTTCACACCCATAGGTAAAAAGAGGGACGAGAAGAGTCCTAACTAGCTTTAAGCGGGTTTCCACTGGAGTAAAATTACTAGTCGCCCAAAGTGAACGTAGTCCAGCATATACTTTCCTAATTAGGGCATTAATATGAAGGCCCCAGGAAAGAGTTCTATTGAAGATAATTCCCAGGTTAGAAGCGGAATCGACAACAGGAATTTGCGTTCCATTGATTAAGACAGGTGAGAAATAAGAAGTGTCAAAAATTGTTTTATATATAATTAAGCATTTAGTCTTGGTAGGGTTCAAGTGTAGCATGTTGCCAATGGTCCACAAATATATTGAATGGAGATCCTCATTAATGCAAAAAACACCATCCTCAGCTAATCCAATTGGTCTTGAGATGTACAGTTGAGCATCATCAGCATAAAGGTGCAGTTTGCTATACTTAACACAATGAAATAAGTCGTTGATGAAAAGAGAAAACAACAGAGGTCCCAAGATAGATCCTTGCGGTACACCTGAAGGTACCAGTTGAAAAGTGGAATATAAATTTTTAGAATACACAGATTGATACCGATCATTCAAGTAACTGCCGATAAGGTTTGCAGCCTGGGAAGAGAAATTAAATTGCGATATCAGTTTACTACATAGCTTGCTATGGTTCACCGAATCAAATGCCTTAGAGAAATCCAAAAGCACTAACATGGAGAACTCATCCCTATCAATAGCAATCCGTATGTCATTGGTTATTTTAATAAGAGCAGTAATACAGCTGTGCTCAGCTCTAAGCCCTGATTGTTCCTCATTTAGTAATTTATGATATGCAATGTATCTATTTATCTGGGCAGACATAATCTTTTCAATTACTTTAGATAAAAATGGTAAGATGCTTAAAGGTCTGAAATCGGTACTTGATGAATTTTTCGGAACTGGTATAACCTTTGAAAACTTCCATTGTTTCGGAAATCGAGATGACGTAAAACACGTATTGCAAATGTGTGTAATAGGAGAGAGAATATAGGGCAGAAGCATTTTAACAAATTTCGGGTTAATACCATCACACCTAGTGGTGTCAGATTTTATTTCACAAAAGGCCATCAGAACGTCATTAGTTGTTACCCGGGAAAAATTGAATGGAGAAAAGTTGTGCGAAATACTAGGATTAGGCAATTCAGGGCTGCTTTGCGAACTCTAGGTTATTGCAGGTACCATTAGGAATTTCTTGTTGAGTTCTTCCGGATCGATGTCAACATTATTTTTAGTGGAACAAACTAAGCCGGCAGAACGCAAGTTTTTCCATAATTTTTTTGGTGATAGTTCAGTATTAAGCAATGAAGAGAAATACCTCTTTTTGACCATTTTGATTTCGAATGTTGTTCTATTACGAAGAACACGATAGTCATTCCAGAGTGTAGCAGCTCTATATCGTTTCCACATGTCATATGCTCTATTCCTGCAATGAATGAGTCTCATAATTCTAGGAGAAAACCATGGACACACTGGGTTATATACAGTTTTGGTAACCAATGGGACATACTTTCCATGAAGATAACGAATGGCTTCAGTTATGAAGTCTGTTTGATCCTCAACGTCACATATAGTGTGAACATTATTCCAAGGAAGAGACTGAGCTTCATTATGTAGATCATCTAAATTTACTGCACTATAATTGAAAAATGAAAAGGTATTAGACTCCTGAACATAATGGGGTTGAAAATCAAAAATCAACATTATCATATCATGATCTGATATACCCGCAAGTGACATCTGATTCATGAATTTAATTTTAGCTGGACACGATGTGAGAAATATATCAAGAAGATATTCCCATGACTATAACCAACAGTTAATGGAAAGGATGAAATATTAGGGTTAGTTATAGTAGTTGATGAGAAATAACAAAATACTGCAGCTACTACATCTTTCTACATATATAATAACCGATGTCCTTTTTCTCCGAACAATTCGAATTCCTTCTAGTCAAGGTATAGAAACGTATGCTCATGAGCCCACACGAATAGAGTTACGAGCGCGAATAGAACCGCTTATGTATGTGTGCGTATGTATTATATTGCGAGCATAGTGAACTATTAATATTATTAAATTAAATTATTAAATTTAATCCAACCAAACCAACCAGCTCAGGCTGCTCTAGAGTGTTCCGGAGCAGTTTTCTAATCGCTCCGCTCCGACCCATCCTTTGCTAGTTTTTACCAATGCCAAGTCAACCAGTATTGATATAGTCCAATTATATTGAAACGTATTTTAGAAATTTGTCAAATATTCTCGAAACATTTTCTTAGTTTCTTGTTCAACTCACACTCTGCAAATTTGTCTGTATACATAAGGTCCAATCGTCATCAGTGGATATAATGACTGCGCTTTTAACATTCGACATTGCATAGTATTATAAAAATGCAATATTTAAACAGTTTTGTCGAATATCAGCAAAATATTTGTACATTTGTACATGCAAGTAAGCAAGCCAACATTTATGACTCGACTTCAAGTAATCTTCTAATCTGAATCTCTGCTTTACTATCTGACGACATGCAATTGTCTACTTACTTGTTCCCTCAGAAATATTTTTTTTATTATAGACCTATTAGAAGTCTATTCTGCGGAAGTTGTGTCCAATTCGTTCTATAAGAAATACTTGTTAACACTCCATTTATCTCCAGACACCGAGGTTGAAGATTATTAGATCTTTTGGTCAGTGCTGTGTGCCTGATCCTAGGATACTTTTTAAACCATAGGAAGCATTGCTTCCCTTGACAAAATTCAAAATTCCAAACATTTAAAAATAATATTGTAAACAAGGTCGACAATTTTTCCACCTCTGGCAGCATTAAATACAAGCGGAAACTTTTTGAACGAAACGCCCAATTTTTTCCTACAAACTAAAAATCTAGATATGTACTTATATTTCTATGGAACGCAAAACCTGCGACAAATAATACCCAAACCATGAAACAGAAATCGTCTGAGTCTCTAAAATATTTTATATTGATTCTTCCTCCACTGCATATCTGCTACCATATCCCTGAAGTAGACGCACTAACAAAATTACACAAGTGGGCGCATTGGTTCAGCGGTGACCCCAATTTCTTTCTAGAAATTTTAGTAAACCACAAAATATTTAAAAACAAGAAAAATGCAGTGAGATAACTAAATCTTATTGGTTTAACAAAAACTGAAAAACAAGTAACTTCTCTTGTAAGTTAACACAAAAATAAAATAACAATAATTTTATATTACATTCTGAGCAGCCTCTTGCCAGCCTTTATAGAAAAGTAAATAAATAAGAACCACTCTTCGGGCTAGAGTAGAAAGCTACACTATTCACTCGAAACTATAATCTCAACATACTGTTACGTGCAACAATGTGACACAAGCGACATCTGTTGGAAATAGAAACAATCTTAGGTTAGTGACGTCTTAGTAACCTTTGGGTTTGGAGAACGGAATATTCAGGAAGGTTGTAGGATAATTCGTAGAGTATAAATACGGTGCTTTCACATCCAGGCGGCGGAGTATTATTTCAGACAGTGAAATGAACGAAGTAAACTATTTGGATTACGATAAGATAATTAGAAGTACAGTACTAGCGATAATTATAAAGAGTTGATTTGATAATTGTTTGTGAATTGTGAGAGTAAACAGTAAAGTTAAATAAAGAAAGAACTTTTGAATTACATCTGGTATATTGTGTTTTAAATAACGAACTAAGGCCACGCTCGTAACAATACGTTTTATTTATATTCGCTAGAGCTCATCCGAAAATATTAAATAATGTCGAGATTTCGAAATAAATACCTAACAAAACGAAAAAATTACGTAAGTGGCGCAAGGGGGCAACACTTCACTAAAGTACAAAAGCATGCGTACGTTTCAGTGGCTCGAGTACGACGATTTTCAAAATAGTGTAATAAGATGAAAATCTACTGGAAGACGCAAGGTCGAGAAAGATTGCGTTCTACATTTTTTCCACGGTTAAAATTTCTCTGACCCCATGCGCCCGCTTAAGGGATATATGGTATAGAGCTTAAGCTACTACCTACATAAAAAAAAATTGTTTTTCAGTAATTTTAAGCTTTGCTCCTTACTTTCCAAAGGGCAACACTTCCGTATACCTTCTTAATAAAATATTAAACTAGTTTTGGTTAAAATCTAACCTTACATCTCATCTCAGTAAAATGTTTAGTTGCATGTGTACATGTCCGAATCTACGGGTAGATTCATTCACCTTCATTCCAGATGGACTATAAACAACTATCCACTTAGGATTAAGGAATTTGTGGTGGAATAATTTTTACTTTGCAAATCCTTACAAACGGAATGTGCTAGAACCGGAAAGGAATGAGTTCACTTTGATGAATAGTAAACGATAGAGAAATCATTAATTTCGAATTATCGATAACAGTATAATTTGTGGTGATCTTACGTTTTTGTTGTCTGAATCTTCATAATGTGACGAAGTTCAGTTGTTAAAGATCTTTCAACGAGTGCAAGTGCAAAGTATGAAATTTACATTTTATGAGACTGTAGGATTTACATACATTATTCTGGTACGTCGTTTCAGTTAATGGCTTATAAACTCGGAAATTTTCAGATTTCTGTTTAAAATTTTGCTATGGCATTCTTCTTTAAGAATTTCTAAAAAAAAATAAACAAAAAAATATTTTTTTCCTCAAAAGTACTAAAATATCCCTTAAGTTCACCTCTGAACCTTTTTTATCGAGAAGGTATGTATCTAGTTTTTTTTTTTTTTAGTTATTAATCACCCCTGAAATGAGACATTCTTACGAATTGGAAATGTATGCACTATGTTCGACATTTTCTGTCCTTCAGTGAATTAACCTGTCACTGGCAATGAGACATGTAAGAATTAACTTCAACAGGGTAATGTCATGTTAAAATTATCGTTTCTATCATCAGCTAGGTAAACGGTACTACTTGCTAAGTCATTTCTATAGTACCAAAGTCGTGTACACCACAAGTCCTACTGGTGCTCAACTATAGAATAATCTGTCCATTGAAATAAAATCAACTCAGTGCGCTGATAGCTTCAAGAGATTATCATTCCAAAAATTTTCTAACATGTAAATATTGAGTTATTATTATTTTACCTTGCCTTATGTTATTTTTATTTTACTTTTTTCTTAATTTACCCTTTTTTAATTTAATTTTTTGACTTTTCTGCAAAATCGGTGTCAATTCTGCAACTTATAACTCAAGTAATCATCGCCTTCTAATTAGCTCTAATTAGGAGTATGCAGAAATCAATAAGCATTGTTACTCAGCTGAGAGTCTTATTCAGGCCATCGTAGCAGGCTTGCAACTAACTATTCAGCTAGTTCAGCTTTGCAAGTCATTCAGTGTGCGGGCACAAGGAGGAAACCAGGCCGTAACAATCCCACCCTTACCTCCTGGAAAATTTCCTGGATTTTACAATAGTTGATATGCTTCTACTCAGGGGGTGTATCGTTTGGCTAAAATAGTTCTTTTAAATAATTTTGTTAAGAAAGGTATAAAAATTTGTTACCATTGGGAAAATAAGAAACTTAAGATTATCAGAGCTATTCAAATCAAACTTTTATCAGTTTTACATAAGAACACTGCAAATATTTTAGAATGCTAGGACTTAGTTGAGGCTCTCATGTGGTAGTGAGGGAGTCTGTTTCATAACTTGAGAAGTACATATATCTCGAGGGTTTTGTTTCAATGAATAAATTATAAAACTTCATACAGGTGGGGGTGTCCGTTTCACTCTCGATCTATTTAGGTTGTTGCCAGAACATAATAATCTTATACCTTTTTTCATATGGTCAAGGCAATAAAGAAATTAAAGTCTTATAATATCATGTACCGTTTCTCTATTATTGTAAAAAGAGAGCTTTTGGTTTTGTTCGCGGTTTCTGAGGGAAAACTGGAAAGTCAAGCGCCACGCAGAATGGAGAGTTTCACTTCTGGATCCATCACCAGCTCTTTTCTAATTTTTCCTGGAACGGTCAGTAGGGGAGGGTAATTGCAACAAATTTACTATTTCTGTTAACAACTTCGAAATTTAGGTCAGAAGAAAAAAAATATTTAATTTTAGAAAAAACTTAATATTACAGGAAGTAATAAAAATTAACAAACTTTAGATCTTATGTTTATTTTTTGGAAAACAAGATATTTTACTGAAGAGCTTCTCATGTTGCAAAGTACCCCGTGTTAAGGGTTAGTTGCACCATTAGATAGGGCATACTACAACTAATGTATTATGTTATGTAAATCGAATCAACTTAACTAAAAGTACATTTTATAACTAAAATTAATTTATATTTACAGTCACAAGCTACTCAGTAAAAAATAATTCCCTAAAGTGAGTGGCAACAATTTGTGCCACACAGGTTTGGCATTAGTCGATAAGATTAAGGAAAGCTCCACCTGGGAAAACTAAGATTAGGTTCTTATCCCTAAAATGTAAGTAGGTTTTTCTCCCTCAAATGTAGGGAATTTTTGTAGGGGCTTTTTGTGATTGCCTGTATCATTTTTTGCCATCAGAAGTTAGTCTCGTAATGATGCATGGACCTGATTATACTCGGAAGGATCCATAAGGTTATTTGGATCCTTGTGAGGTGAGCATTCCAATTAAGATAAATATGTGACTTCTTTGGAACGCCTGCGGGCGTAGTTGTAAGTGAGTTAGTCACATACGAGTGAAGGAATTGAAAAAAAAGAGTAAAGTTATTGTTACTAGGTTGAACTAAAATTCAAGTGTATTTCTAATGTGGTATTAGCCAAAAGAAACTAGGTCATAAGTGCTTTGGGGGTGATCATAAGTAAACAAGTAGGTACTCTTCCTTTGTAACTTTTTTAGTAAACAATATAGTGTTGAACATGAAGCGAATCTCCGAGTGTCTCTTTTCTCGTTACACTCCTTGAGCGCTCTCTATCCCATAAAGGTAAAACTGAAGGGACATCGCAAACTAGATGCCAGCGGTGTCGTTGGCGGCCAAGGACGGCATATGGATGAAAACATCAAATCCCTAGGATCTTCTTCACGTGAGTGATATACGCTGTCCCTTCTGGACTAATGTTTGATGCGCTTTTCGTCGATTTTTGTAGTAGATCTATGTGTTTTTTTCACTAGGCATGATTTCTTTTGTTAATGGTGACGTGGCAGCGGCAGGTATTTCGTGGTACCCACGATTTCCGCCCATAGCTGAGTCAGCTAGCGTCCCGCCCTGCTATTTCAACGTTGTCAACAAGTGATCTGTCAGCTCATGCTGGCAGTTTGGACATCACGTCCAAGTCAATCACTTTCCTTACTACCATAACAAAACACGTCATGCATATAGTTTTATATTTTACTTTACTGCAAAACTGAAGCGGCGAACTGTTTTATCTATGAATTTTCTGAAACAATTTTCTTTAGAACTTTCGTAGTATTTACATATTTTGGTGGCTAAGGAGACAAAAGTTGAAGCGTTTGCCTGAGAATTATTAAGAAAAAATTATTCGTAAGAAAATATCAATACATATTTGTCTACTGCCATAAAAATCTCAGATACCCGAATAATATTAACTCTTTTGAATCTTTGTCGACCATGAATTACGCCTACAAATTCTAGCAAATATTCTGTCTCTTATGTTCTATGATTATACGGAGCTGTATTAATTTGGCTTTCTTGTAGGCCCCTATTACTCCATTCACCCCAACTTCAACAATATGTATAGTGAATTTTCTTCATTTGCTTTATAATGCGAATTACGCAAATATGGCACAAATTACCATCAATGATTTTGCATTCTTCTGGCAGGCCTCAGACATTTCAACGAAATATATGAATTTTGTCTGTTGTTTATCATCATGTAACCTTAAAATTTCATTTAGCACTGATACATACCAATAATCCCTCGCCCGAGTTACTGGTGAATTCATCCATCAATAACACCAACCCAATTTAATATTCCATTGTTTCAAATTCTTAACTTTCTCTTTTCAGGAAAATAAATTATTTATGGCCTCTAAAAGTATTGATTTTCCTTATACTTATTATGGAAATAGCAAGCTTCAAGCATTACAAGAGATTCCATCCCTGAGCAAATAACTTTGTTGTGTTAAGCCGTCATTAGGAGTAAAACCACCTTATGTAGCTCTTTCTGCTTGCCATTGTTGAGGACTAGAGAAAAGAACGATTTTGATTCTGAATGAATTAATGACAGATTTTACTCTCAGAAAATAAATCTGAAATGTTTACAGAACAGTCACAGGGAATAATACAAAATAAGTCTATAGCTTCAGTTGAATAAAGAAAGCTTTTACGTTGAAAATTCTTTTCATCTGCAGGTTTCTGTTATTTGGATGTTTCTCGTTTTTTACTATTTCGCATTCATAAAAAAAAATCAGTTTAAGAACATACATATAAGCGTTTTTATATCACTGGAAAAGTCAGATTTGTCAGTTTCGAAATGTGTTAGATATTGGAAAATTCTGAACTTATGGATAATGGTAAAATATTTCGATAATTGAATATTACATACAGAACGTATAAAGTACATAAAGTCAAACGACTCCCTGATTTTAATAGTGAAGCCCCTTGTCCTTTGTAAAGAAAAAAATATGGTTGAGATGATATTAGTGAATATAAAGTTGGTGGAAATGTATGGGTTGCCTGTCAATATTTCAATATTTGACTTGACTGGTTTGCCCAAAAACATTCTTTCAAAAGATTGTGGAAAAACAATATATACAGAAGATTATGCCACATATGTGAAGTACAAGTTATAAAGAAATTTTAAAATAGCTCATTTAATATACGATTGTAAATCTAATAACGGCTGAAAGCCCATTTTGTAATTATTTTATAATTTACATTTATTTTCTGCAAACTTACATATTTAGTACCTGTTGCGCTGTTACTTTGCTTTTAGTTATTTCGTTTGTAATAGTTAGGAGTGCTATATTCGAAAATCTCTCCTGAAGCATAGTTGCACTTAACCAAGGCTCGAAGCATAGCGGAAAACAATTTTAAGTGGTAAAAGTAAGGTATGGATCTCATCAAATAAAAATAACTTGTCACAAATTTTTTCACGCTTTGCGCACAGTTCTGCGTACCATAGCAAGCAGGCATACATTTTTGTAGATACTCTCAAATAGGCTCGTGGGGCATATGGATGCGTTTTTCAACCTGCGCGTTGTGACAAGTTATGTGAAAAACTTATAACAAAGCAATATTACTCACTTTTTCCTCGATTTCTTAAGCATCTTAAATGGAATAAGGACCCAAGTTTTGTTTTGATGTATGCGCGTAGTTACTTATAGCGTTTTACTTTATTTCCCGAAGTATCAATTATCTAGAGTTGCTAATATAGTTTTATTTCATAATATAACGTAACAACAATATTATTTAATTTTTTAATTCCGCCCTTAACTTCCTTATAAATCAGCTATATTATTTAATGCGTTGGGATAGGAATCGAGAATGCTTAAAAAGGCCTTTTTTCCGGAAATTTAAACAAAGTTTTACGAAATTTTCAAAATTTCATTGATATCAAAGGATATCAATTAAAATTTCCACACAAACTGTCAAATTAGCTCCGCATATTTTCTCCTACTGAATACATCTTCACACGACTTTGTTAAAATCAGCGGAATCGCAAAACAGTTAAACATTTTTAAAGATTTCAATAGATTCAATAGAAATGAGCTTTTTAAAGTCCTTTCGATTCCAACCCGATCGGATTCAATTTTATTAGGCCTACGAATAAACGAATTGACGAACGTCTTTGGGGGGGGGGGCAGTCCGCATTCTGGGGACCCACCTTAGATCCTACCTCCTTACGCCAATCGATAGTCTAAAATTTGAAATAGATACCGGAATTCATTTCGAGCCACGTTGGCGCTACTCGACGGAAGTATCAGTGATATAGGTTAGGTTAGATTAGATTAGATTAGATTGGTGCTCCAATCTCATAATGATTGCTGCTGTTATTTTCAAAAGAATTTTTTAATTTTATTATGGAATCCAAGGATAATTGAAAATAAATGATCGTGCCAACTATTTCCATTGTAAAAATTCCAATGATATCGATAATGCTTTGACAAATAAGATAACGCCTGATTTTAGAAGGCGAGGTCCCGTTCGTAAACCACGCGCTCAATAGAGCAGTAAGAGCCATTTCAGTTTGAGCCGACATGAACGGGACCAAAATGGCTCAAAGCAAGCTGCAGATGCAAATGTGTAGAGAATACCTTTTCGGATGATATAGCTTTCATTCCCCTCCAAAAAAATCTTAAAATTCTGGGACTAGTGCTCTCGCACAATTTAACTGGAACAGGCAAACTGCTGAAGTGGCTGAATCTGGTAGAAGCAGAAACAACCTATTGAAAATTGTCTGCAGAAGAAACTCAGGTCTACCTCTCGAGAGTGCGTTAAAAATAGCCAAACAGCTGGTTAAAGAAAACTTGGCAACTGTTTGAGTATCTATGGCTTTACTAACAAAGAGAATACTTGCAAAATCCAAACAATTCTAAATGCTACAGCTAGGATTTCTCTTGGAGCCCTAACCACAACTACAATTCCCAGAATCCTCACAGAAGCTGGGTTCTTAACGCTCCCCCAAAGAAGACAGGAGCTCGCTGGTAACCACTTTTTCAAAACCATACATAATCCCAAATCCCCACTTCGCCTACTAATCCTATACATCTTATCTACAAACTGCTCGCCGACTAGATGCACCACCATTAGCTTAATTCGTGGGATAGCTAGCATCCCTCAAAACCATTCGGTTTACCCCTGAACTCTCCAACCTAGTGGAAGAACACAAATGAACACAGATATCAACACCTAGATAAAGATAGTAAAATAAAACTGCATATAGACACATACAAACAAATCAACGCGCACAGAAATAATTACACTGATGTCTCAAAAGATGGTGGAAAGCTATCTCCATCTGGACCACCAACGCGGGCGATGAGCTCTCGCTTACTTACAAGCTCTCGACATGGTCAGACGTGTTTACGGCCGAAATAACAGCTATCTGGGAGGCTGTCAGATAGGCTATCCAAGAGGAGGGGACATCTGCCATCTTCTCAGGCAGTCTGTCCTCCCTCAAAGCCATCAAGAATAAGAGAAACAAAAACTCTTTGACATAAAATATTAGGGATACACAGGGATGCACAGGGAAGTTTATCCTCGCTTGGTACCCGGCGCACGTGGAATAAAGGCGAACGAAGAAGCAGACAGGCTCGCTAAAAGCATGTTGCACAAAAATTTCGCAGATTCCAAAGCCATAAAGGTACAAGCCAGAAAAAATGAACAAGTAAACAAAAGCATTAGCTGGCGCACATCCGGCTCACTCCTTGCCAGACACTACAAGGTGGTGGATAAGCCTGGCATTTCCGCCATGTCAAGTTAAGGAATGGTTTCTGTGGTTAGGCTTAGACTGGGACTTTCTGCGTGTCAAAAAACACCTATTTCTCAGACAACCGTGACCTTCCTGTGCCTACTGTAACAACGCTAATCTTACTGCAGCCCACTTACTGCAGCAGTGCAACGAGCTACAGAGCCTACTAAACGAATTAGCGACTACAAAGATACCTACAGAGCTTCTCGCTTATACTAAGGAGGATACAGACCTACTTCTCGCTGCACTGAAAACCTCCTTACAAAACGGTCACATGGACACTGGACTTTAACTAACGGGCGGATAGTTTTAGCTCAAATAAAATATACAATGAAAATAAATGAATTATTGACCTAACTTATTCATTAATCTAGAACATAATTAATTCAATTTTAAATAGAACGGCAAAATTTCTTTTTAATTCGAAATAAGCCGCACAATTCGTTTAATGAAGCTTTTTGTATTCTTAAGTATTTGTAATCGAACCTCATCACTTTTCTCTGTTTTTCTTTAAGTAGAGCTACTTACTAATAACAGAATTTCTTCCTCGGAATTAGAGTAGGTACATTTGGATGAAATCTGCCGCTCTCGGTGTGAACACTCTATTTTGCCGCGTGCCACCGTGCCGTGCCGCGCCACGCCGCTCCCAGTGTGACCAGGGCTTTACGGTCAAAAAGCTCTAGTTTGTTATCACTGCGCATAGTTTCTGTATTTGAATTAAAAAAACAACTGCTTTCACTATCCGTGTCAATGAATATTTGAAACTTCAAGAAGCCATAATATGTTCATCATTATTATTTTGTCAATATAATCGATATTATCGAGATAATTTGAATGACGAAACCATAACTTGTAAGCACAGACAATTAATACCCAGGCATCAACGGCTATACTACAAAGTGATATATGAGAAGAGCTCGTAGAAAATGTCAATAACTCACTGATCTCGGCTAAATATATCATGGATACAAACCAAAATTTATATATTATTTCGATTGCTAAAATTGTACTCGATCATACTTCTTCTGAATTCGTGTGCATTATTGGTGGATGAAGACGATTTGATCAAGTTGTGTCTGGACAGATAAGCATTTTTATAAATGCAGATAGCCATACATTTTTTCTTCGGCATTTACTGGAACTTTTTCTTCAGTATACATGCAGCCGATAATAGTCCAATTGAAATGTATATCAAGATTCAAACTAATCATCCAGATCGAAACAGAAAAACTGTTGTCGCCAGTTGGAAAAAGAAGCAAATAGCATGCATGCAGGGGACCTTCCTCGGAAGTTTTGGATGAATGATTCCTCGTTTCTCAGTTAATTTCGTTTTAATATTGCGATGTCATTGGAGAGAAGGTATGGATAAAACTTCGTACGAAGTGATCATACTGGCATGATGCGGAAGGGGTTCTGCTGGCATGATATGAAATTGATTCTGCTGGCATGATATGGACGGAATTCTGGCGGCATGATGTAGGAGTTATTGTAATGGTATGATGTGTCATAAAAGCGGAAGGAGTTTTTAACTATTATAAAATCGAAACCCCATTTTGTGATTTTGTTCTATAATCATTAGTATTTTTTTGTTGTACATTCGTTAATTTGAATTTATGATTCATGATTTGATTAAATTTACACTTTTTTAACTTATGAGTAGCTTTATAAAATTTGGTTTTAGCTAATTTGAATCCCTTCTTCATGTCCATTTCAAATTGAACGTAGCCATAGCTTTCATTTTTCACAGCATCTGCGAAATAAGTAAATAATGAATGAATACATTTTCTTATCCTAAATAATTTTATTTTAAAACACATACCTTAAAAATTCTTTTTCTTCCAATAATTATTTCAAACTTCAAAATTATTTTATTTTTCACGACAAACCATTCGTATAACATATATGAATATTTCAAGCACCATATTTAATATGAAATTGTCCATTACTCATATTAGAGCTTCGCAGTAAAACATGAGTCACCATACTACTTACGATGCTGCACAAATTTCGGAGCTTGGGTTGCATCGCATATGCCTTCCGGGGAAGGTTTAGAATTTTTACTAAAAATTCGATTCCTTCTGCATATCTTCCACAGGAAGCCCTTCTACGTTTTCCAACTGGAACTTACGATTCCAATTCACTTATAATACATCTATCTTTCTCTCAATGTATTAAGGAAGTCTTCCTTTAAATAAAAGTAGTTCAAAAAGGGATTATTAGGAGAGATACGAATATCTAGAAATAGAAAAAGAACGTGGCTTATTTGTCTTTTATAGGTAAAACAAAGCGGATCTTCTTCACAAAAACTTAGAAAAGATGATTCGACAGAATTTTTATTCACTCTTATTGGCCGACAGCAGTTATTTTCCGGTACAATACTTTCATTCCTTGTCGGCCTACAATAATGCAAAAACTCTAAAGAAAATATTTCCAATCAATTTTTAAAAAAAAATTGAGGACTTCGTTAATTGGCAAAAGCACTTTTTAATTTTTTTCTGATTAACTAAATATGAAGAAAAAATTTAGTTTACACTGTGTCCAAGCAACCAAGTTACAGGAGATGAGGAATGCTCTGCTTCTGGTTCGCCTTTCAATGTAATTTAACACGGAGCGTCGAGATGTCATTAGAAAGGAGCAGTACTGATCGCCTAGCGAACATTGCATATTTTTTTTTATTCTAAAATTATTGCTTCGCTATGCCTTTTTCAGGGATGGCTCGCAGCAATATTTGCAATTGGGTAGAAAAATCTTTTATGAAACACAGAAAAGATTCTGAAGATTGTTATAGTCTAAAATCAATGTCGGATATTTATAGTGCAAAAAATTCTGAAGACAAAAGTTCAGAAAATTTCTAAGAAAAAATTAGTAGGTATTTTTCTGCCAAGACACAACTTGATCGAATCGTCTTCATCCACCAATAATGCACACGAATTCAGAAAAAAAAAAAAACAAAAACAATGAATTCATGCCTACATTGGAAAAAAAACAGTTTTTTTACTAGCCTGAGCACACGATCAATCGAAATAATATACACTCATGATATATTCAGCTGAGATCAGTCAGTTATTGACAGGGAGTCGAAATGGGACCACAACCGAAATTGTAAATCGGTTACGGTCAACCGAAACCGAATTGATTTTTTTAACAGCAATAGTAACAATCTTAACCGTATTGATTTACTTTAATTCGGTTTCGGTTAAAACCGAAATATGAAATATCATTTTCGGTTGCGGTTAAAAGACCCTATAAATATAAATTGTTCGGTTTCGGTTACAACTGAAACGTTAGGGTTGGGATAAACTGTTGTGGGATTTCTAACAGGTTTTAGAACTTGATAGAAAAAAATTTAATAAAAGTAAAATATTCTTTGCCGAATTTAAATTAAGTTTTTCCCAATTCAAATATAAAGTGGTAAGATTGAATAAATAATATGTACATAGAATTTCATTAATTTGTATTCTTTATATTAAATTTCTGAATAAAACACTATTTCACATAATATTGGTAATAGGAACAAAAATTTCTTCCATTGACTTAAAATCTTAAAATGTTTCCTTGTTGAAAAATATTTCTAGTCAGTCTTGAAAACAGCATTAGTTCGTACAACCATAATGTCATCTAGTAAAGGACCGACAATATTACTTCTCAAATCATTCAAAATAAATTTGAGCCCTGAAAACAACCTTTCAACACTAACTTGTGTTACCGGGGTAGCGAGTATTACACAGGAGAGAGCGTAGAGCGCTTTTTCGTTTCCTATTAAGATATTATGTCCGTTTCTTTGCACTCCCTTATGCTTTCCAGAGCATCGAGAAGAGTATCAATGTCTTTTATATTATTACCATATGAGGATCTACTTAACTGTAATCTTGCTCTTTCATACTCATCAAGGTATACATCATTATCATCTTTTAGATCGCTCTCTTCAATATTATCTAATAAGTCCACTGGAGTTTTCTGTTCGGTCTCCAGAGCTTGTATCCTTATCTTTACATCCTTCAAATTTTTCTTTGAAACTTTTACCTGCTCCGAGTTTAAAACAATACTGTACCGAGGATCTAGATAAAGTGCTGCGACAAAAGCTTCAGATGAGAAAAGACTTTGCTCTCGCAACAACTATCACTGTTAAAGTTTATTTTATCTATTTTAGAACGGTTCGTCGGACAACAAAAATGATTGCAACCAGATTTCATAGGACTTTATATTTGGAAGAATTGCTCAATGCAATAAAAATGTCTAAGACTGATCGCTATCACAGCATACGTTACGTAGGAAACCCGAAATTTTGAATGGTATCACTATGCAAGGGTTGCTAATTTCCATCACCTTTCGAATTGTATTTACTACTCTTTCTGCTACTACTCTGTCCACAAAATTTCAGGTCTATTCGTTAACTCGGGGGTTACACGTAGTAGTACAGCTTGTATGGAAGCTGCACTGCCTTACTTCTTGCACGTGTAACCTCTACTGCCATGCTGGCAGCTCAGCTTTCAGCGAACTTACATGATGGAAAACCATGGTGAGGTGATAGTTATTTGACATTATACGGTTTTCAAGATGGCAGAAAAGAAATGCTTGAGAGAAATTGATAAATTTATACCGGGAAAATGAGATTTTCGGGGATCTTTTCCATTAAATCATTTACCAACACCTTCATCTTAATTTTTTCTTCTTCATTTATTGCTATAATTTTCCAATATTCGCAAGACTTCATGTCTCAATGCCATTTGTTAAATGAACTTGCATGCAAGATGGGAAGGATAGGATGGAAGGGAGGCTTGCATGCAAGAAGTACTATCTCGGGTAATCCCCGGTTAAGGGGGCCTACCACCAAAAACAAGCTTACGATTACTGTTCTCAAACGCACAGTGAAACATAAACGCATAAAAGTATGCAATTTGAAAACCGAAACAAACCACTATATGTACATACATGCGAAGCTGATGCTGTGGTATTTGTGTGCATTTACTCCAAAACATTTCGGGCATCTGCACAGCAGTAGGATTGCATAGGCATGGCGACATTTTAGATTTGTCTGTCAGATTTTTCGTAGATTTTTTTTTAACTTATAAAGGGCAAGGGTTGAACGAAATGTATGAGCTCTATGCTGCTGGCCAGACACTTTTACCTGTAATTTATTGCTTGGGCAAATTTTATTTTACCGGAGCCGGTCATCAAAGAGAACTCTTTCAAGAATTCTGAGTTGTAATGTATCATATAATTTTGGCAATGTTCACACTTTGTCAGTTTTACCATTTTATTAACTAGATAACCAAAGAACTACATTCGAGAGATGTATTTGAATTTACCAAGAGGAATTCCAGGCTAAGCTATGTCTGATAGAATTTCCACTTCAATATTAGTGTATAACTATACAATTTTATCATTATCCAATTCCTAAATTTTGTTCACATAAAATTTGGCATGTTTCAGGGAACGTAATTCAACATAATTGGCATAGTCAGAGTTAATGTAACTGGAATATTCTGAGATTGATACTTTATGTTTTTGTAAGCTTAGCAATACAGCAAAGATAAGGGTGTGCATCGATTTCTCGTACGTCAACATATAAAGTAGTTCTAGTATGAAATATCTGTTGATTATATAATTTCCAAATAATAATAAAATGAATAATAAAAGTAAAACAGTAGTGCCTAGTACTTAAAAGATATAAATAAATGAAAAAATTACATGTAATATCTATATTTAAACTCACTGCTTAGATTGCAGTTAAGTATCTTACTATTCTAGAGACAATGAGCTCAATTAAAATATTTATAAAAATTAAGTTGCTTTTGACTAAAACATATATTTAATCGCGTAAGTATTCATCAACAGATTCTCTTATATAATTAAACAGTTATGAAAGAAAATGTTGAAACACTTTTCCTGAAAGTCCAAAAGAGTCAAAAAATCATTATTGGAAATCCATACATTTTTGGGCTACCCTAACATTCATATATATGTATAGATCAAATTTAAAAAACCGTTTCACTTCAAACATGTACCATTTTAGTTATTATATTATAAAGGATAGAGGAACCTCTTTGGAATCAGTGTTCAAGTTTAATGCGATATCTTAAAATTGAGAGGGAAGCAGTGAATTTAGGCAGACGGGCCTCAAGAAAAGTTTTATCTGAACATTCCAAGGAATATATTGGCATACTTCATTCTACCTATTTACAGAACACACTGTATATAATGTGACAACTCACCACACCACATCAATTTTCGTTCACAGTTTTCTAAATTTCATACATATTTTAAAAAAAACACTCCATCCAAATTTTAAGAAGTTCCATTTTCCCCTTTATACAGCTTCATTAAACCCCATTAGGGATTAAAATAAAAAAAACAAAAAAAAACTATACGGATCCAAATTTTCAGAAAAATGACGTTGATTAATTTTTCTCGGAAACCTCAAAGCTTTCCAAAATAGTTAACGTTTATTTCATGGAGATGCGATGCAATTCTTAAAGCTATATCTACTAAGCAAAATTTGTCACATTTTTCAAATTTCAAAAGCCATATCTCGGTCATAAATAGATCAACAAGAAATTACTATTTTCCAATATTGCCAAACTTACTTTAAAATTTCATTAAAATGAAAGATAGTCCATTCAGAAATTTACACAAAATTGATCGTTTTTCTGCGCAACGACCCTATAGGATTATTTCCTTTTCATATAGACAAATTTGCATGCCTAGAAATATTCAGTTTTCTCTTATTTATTCCATAATATTATTGAACCGAATTTTACTAACATGTCCCATGATTAAATAATACTTACTCACAATTATAAACAAATATTTTATAAATAGAACTGCCAAAATAATTCCTCGCCTCCCAAGCAAAAATTAGAAATTACCATTGATAAAACTTAAAATATTCGACGCAATTTACACACATATACTCGATACAGAAAATGTCGACACACATTTCGAAGCACGCAGACTACAGCCCACAGAGCTTTTAAAACAAGTGTATGCTTTCAGAAAGCATATATAATTCCATCTGACGGTGATGAAATGAATTAAACACGCACATGTATGCCAAATATAAGAAGACAAGAAATTGTTGCCGTCACCATGGTTAACATTTTTGACTTTATTTCCTTTATCATTGCACTAAACAATTTAGGTTTTTCAATATAAATAGAAAAAGGTTCGAACGTTCTCTGCAAGGTATCATAATTGTGATAGTTATTCGTCTCTGAAAATAGTAACTTTCAAACGATAATATACTAATAACCAAAACTTTTTTACTAATTTTTCCTCCGTTACTTCCTCTTCCACTTCAAGATTTTCCATTCTCGAAATTTAATCAAATTTTTCAACTTGATATAACATTACTACGTTATTTTGTACAAAACATCGCTAATTTCATGAATTCTGGAGTTTTCTAAGGCAAATTACATACATATAAAACCCCGAAATAATTATTTTTTACGCCATTACCAAAATTTATGCTTTTTCTCAAACTACGTGCAATTTTGATCATGATAACATGCACAGATTTGATGCAAAGTATTAAATTTATGAAAACTATTTGTCATTGGTATTTATAGTTTTATTTAAAACGTTATGGAATGGCTATATAACTAGTTCAAAATAACTGGTCCAATAACTAGTTACAAAAGCAGACTCCTCCACTAGTTCGCAATAGCTGGTCCAATGACTAGTTGAAAAGTCTACATAGTAAACGACGTTTCCGGCAATGACAAGCAATGCTAAAAGTGATGCAAGTTATAATACACTACGTAACTACTTCCATAGTTACCGTAACTAGTTATGTGGAACTAGTCTAGACCGCGTTCCATTTACAACTGGGGGAGTACCGATCTATGTTCGATGTTATAAGGTTTTTCTAATAAACCAGCAGTTTTCAGCTATAGGCGAGCTAGTTATATTTTATAAGCTTCGAGATATAGTCGGGATACCTTGCAGCATTCTATAAAAAGAATTACCCTATATACCGATGAGATCGATCCGCGGAAAGAAAACGTTAGCACGATCATGCAAAACTTTTTTAAAACCGTAAAATATATTCAGGAGCGTTTCAAATTAGAAGCAGCATCGTATGAGCTTTGTCTAACATTACCCTCAAAATGAAGCTCAACAGAGAATCGGACAGCCAGGACGTCACTGAAGTACAGAATAAAGAGTGAGGGTATTTTTCTAATGTCATCAAATCTCAATATTTGCATTAAAGCTGACGATATCTTATCGTTATTTGCCGACAAATATGAATCAATAATGTAAGTAAATATGAATATTCGAAAAGCAGTTGGGGGCTCTAAAATAGCAATAAACAGTATTTTGGTATAATAAAGGAGACAACGGCTATACCTTTTATAGTCTGTAATGCATTCCTTATGCTGAAAAATTCGGTCCTTAGAATTGAGTTAGATAGAACCGAAACCCTGGATTTGTAAGGACCGCGGCTGTAGTCTTTATACACATTAGAATGTAAGACTTATTTGTTGAATATATTATGGTATCATAGACGATGCATATGTGAAAGCTCACATTGTCAATTCCTAAATAAGATGGTCATGTGTTACTGCGGAATTTCACTTATTATCTCAGTCTACTTATGGCTCAGCTTTCCTGGTATTTGGCAGTTGGTCAAGTTTCCGAAAATTAAACGATAATTCAGAATTATGGTAGACTTAGACAATGGTTCTAAGAAATATCTAAAGGTTTCTTAAAATTTAAAATAGCTTATAAATATTAAATAAACCATGCTCTTCATTAGGGCAAACAACACTTTCTTTTAAACATCAAATGAGCTTAAAGATTACCTCAGAGCCCCCAAGAAAAGGTTTAGATTTTAATATAAAACAAACAAACAAAATCGTGTAATACTCACCAATATAGAGAGAAGAAGTGCTAACTTAGAAAATATCAATGCAGCTCCTGCAATAATTGCCACTTTTCCCATCATCATTTTTGCTATAAATCCCAAAATTGCCACAGCGCCTATTATTGCGAATCCAACTTTGAATCCTTTATCCTTTTTTCGACCTTGACAACAAAATGCACTATATAAATAAAATACCGTAAATGTATATAAATTTTGTATTCGTTACCTTGTCCATTGGATTTTGAGTCTATTTTAAAACGTATCACCCGCGATTCTACAAGTTCCTTGGCTTTATCCATTAGGACACTATCAAAATCACCGTTATAAAGCACATTTCTTTCAGGCAACCAATTTTTATCTTTTTCAACTACTAATAAATCACTTAAATGCAATGTCTTATTGTCATTGATTGCATGCTCCAGAAAGTCTATAGCACGCCATTTTATACATAAAATTGTATTCGTCTTTGATAAACATTGTGTTATATTTTCGGGAAAATGCTGAGGTTCAGATATTAAATTTATTTCGGATGTTTCCTGGATTGTCGGAAATCCAACTATTTTGGTAATATACAATAAAAAATGTAAACATTTTATTCCGCTTAGAAGTTTCATATTTTCGTGAACAAAAAAGACTTTAACACGGCACTTATCCCGAAAAGAATTTGAACTCAACTACTCAAATATGATCTGAATTTGGTTTTTATATGGAACACTTTTTGAAGTAATTAACCCAAATGATTTCAAATTACACAGCTAACAACTCTAGTAATTATGTTTGAAGTTCTTACCAAAAATAATCATGATAAGTGCCGGATCGACAAGACTTTTTAAATGATGACAGAAAATATAGCTTAAACCAAACTTTTATATCAAATTCATCGGGCGGAAAATCTCGATGTACTCTCGCACCTACATATGAATTCTACATTGTCTTCGATGTTTAAAAGTGTTTTACTATTTTCTTTTTCTACTTTTTATTCCTGTCTATATGACAAAAGACTTTATTTAAATGTTTTGTTTACTGTCTCACATATTATCATCTAGGTTACAATTTTACGTATTCCGTACGTAAATTTCTGCAGAAATTATTATCTATGGAAAATCGGGAAAAGCGAAGTAGAGTATCAAGAGATAAAAGAAATCATTTTTTTGCTGTACCTATGAATGTGTTCTCTAAAGCTTTTCCAAGAAATATCAAATTCAATTACTCATCGATAAGAAATTTAACTTTTATTTCATTTGTGGAGCATATAGAAGCAAAATTGTGTTTGTTCGTTGTTAACTATTGGTATTTTACTTAAATGTTGGTTAAGATTTGTTGAGCGCTTCACTCATATTCCTCTTACGTTAATAGTTTTAGCAACCCTATTGTTCGAAATTGAGCACCAGACATCACATAAATCTGCGTCAGGCATATACCTTAATCTCGCTGTTTGCGCAGATCTGCTGGCTGCACTTAGAACACTGTTCTTTTCAGCCTTTTATTAGGAGGATTAGCTATATATAATCAAGTGGGTCCTAGTGCAGTGGATGGCGAATGATGAAAATATTATTGTTGCTCAGTAAATTGGTCACTAATGCAATTTGTGATTTACACCTAAATTTGTTATTATTCAGATTGTTGATACAAGCCCTCAATCTGAATACAACTTTTCCACCGAATATTTTAGATCTAGTAGAGATATTAGTTGCAAAGCCTTACAGCAAATGATTACTGACTATTAGCCCTGATGAACTTCCTCATTTACAAGATTTTACCGATGCTGACCTTTAGACTAGCGGTGTGCTATTCTGCTTATTCTTGTCTTGTGGATAGTGGACCAGGGCAGAGGCGTATCTAGGTTTAAACATTTGAGGGACCGAGCATATTAAAAACAGGCGCCTTTGCATAAAAAACATAGAAAACATAACAAAAATATATTATTTCAAAATATAGTAGTACTACATATGAATTATAAATAAATAAGGCAACTCCAACAGTATCCTTCGCCTAGGTTGCATTCTTGCAAAATTATCTATAACCATGTTATAATCCACTTCAGTAGCCAGTAGCCAGTTTCCCAGTGAGTCTAAAAATTCTCTCGAACAAAATGTTATGCAAGTAGTGAATTCTTTATCGATGTTATACTTTTGATATATAAAAGTATATAGTGGAAGGAAAGGGTGTTTGAGGTTGTTTCCTACTTTTGTAAATTGATAAAATTTTATAGTTTTATAATTTTTTTTAAATGCTGATGTGTACAAGTTCGTCTAAGTTAGTTTTAAATTTAATAACATTGTTACCTTAGCTTAAGTAATTACGTAATTAGTTTTTAAATGTGAATCTTTAAAGAAAATGAGAAATATTGTAAAATTTTACACATGACGCCATCTATAGCCAAAGGATAAATACTTCTATACACAAGGGCTACGCGTTCGTCCATAGAAAAATATACTAAAACCACATCAAAGTGACTGCATTAATATTCAATTCAATTTATTTAAGATCTGAGATCTTAACCTAGTACATTATAAGAAAGGGAGAGAAACTACATGAACTAAATCTAACTTATTTAAGCTAAAGGTATTAAAAAGAGTATGTTAACAATTTGAAAACAAGAAAGAAGAAAAATAAGAGATGAAGAAATAATCGAAAAGCAAAAATTAGAGAAAGAGAACAAAAATAATTATAATTAATTATTTAATTAAATTTTCTTGAATTTACCTGATTTCATTCACTCGATTTACTTGATTTTACTTATGCATTAGCACAACCTAACAACCTAAATCCGGCCCTCTGTACACGAACGGGAAGGGAGTTCCACATTCGACCTGACCGAAATAAGAGGCCTCACCAGTCGAGGAATGGAAACGAGGAACTAGTAGATTGGAATGTCGTGAAGATTGAAGGAAATGAATCTGGTCATACAGATATCCAGGTTCACCAGAGTGAATTAGTATATAGAGGAAAATTAAGGCTTTTCGCTTTAGGTAAGAGTTGATCGAGCAGCCAACGAATAAGAGTACGGAGTTATATGCTGTCAAAGTTTAATGTCAAATACAAATCTAATGCAATCGTTAAAGGCAACTTCAACTTTCCGCGGGCATACGCTAACAGTCACAGTCTGCGTAATCCCCCATAGATAATAGAGAGCATCAGTTTGACGTGATCACAACAACTTAACTGTTCAATTAACTTTACCCCAAGATTGGTGACCGATTTCAAGCAAATTCTGGCTATTTTACGTACACATGTTGAATGCTGTCATATGAATCTGTTTTAAGTGGCGAATCACCACGAAAAGTAGGTATGCAATTCTTACAATTTTACTGGTGTCGTGAGCTGGTAATAATTTCGATAAATCGTTGTGGTTTACGCAATACTATTTTCTGCACATAACATGTCATTTTCCAATTTATGGTCAACATTTTCTATAGAGGCGCAATTGAGATTATTTATTTATGCATAAATTTACCCGAAAAAATTAAAGCAAAAATGCAAACCTGCTTACGTTTTACATTTCACAGTAGTTTTTCAATATTTAATGGCTTATACTTTATAGCAAGGACTGAAAATAATCATTTAGAAAAAGTTATAGGAGCATTGATTAGAATGTAGCATTATGATTCTTCACAAATGTCCAATACTTTTTAAAATTATGATTTTTATTCGAAATTATAAAAAGTAACTATCTTTTTGGATTTATATATTAAAAATCAGAAATAATAATTAAAAATAGATTTCATTTTAAAAATCAAAAACTGATTTTTGTTTAAAGGATAAAAAATAAAAATCGGGAAATGATTTTCATTTGAAAAATCAAAAATAAAAACAAAAGCTGATTTTTATTTTAAGAATCAAATATAAAAATCAACCAAAAATTTAAACGAATTTTTATTATACCTTAGATGAAAGCCTGTATGTAATTTCTATCCACTCCCATCTGTCGTACAATCTTCGGTATATTTCGACCCATATTTAATAATTTTTTAAGTGTTTTTCACCCGAAAAAAATTTTCTGAAATGAAAATTATAGTGTGAAATTTTTTGAAATGGAAATCATAGTGTGAAGCTTTGTACGATGGTACGGATCCCTTCTTGCGCCAGTCCGACTCGCACTTGGCCGGCTAGTAGTAGTAGTAGTAGTAGTAGTAGTAGTAGTAGTAGTAGTAGTAGTAGTAGTAGTAGTAGTAGTAGTAGTAGTAGTAGTAGTAGTAGTAGTAGTAGTAGTAGTAGTAGTAGTAGTAGTAGTAGTAGTAGTAGTAGTAGTAGTAGTAGTAGTAGTAGTAGTAGTAGTAGTAGTAGTAGTAGTAGTAGTAGTAGTAGTAGTAGTAGTAGTAGTAGTAGTAGTAGTAGTAGTAGTAGTAGTAGTAGTAGTAGTAGTAGTAGTAGTAGTAGTAGTAGTAGTAGTAGTAGTAGTAGTAGTAGTAGTAGTAGTAGTAGTAGTAGTAGTAGTAGTAGTAGTAGTAGTAGTAGTAGTAGTAGTAGTAGTAGTAGTAGTAGTAGTAGTAGTAGTAGTAGTAGTAGTAGTAGTAGTAGTAGTAGTAGTAGTAGTAGTAGTAGTAGTAGTAGTAGTAGTAGTAGTAGTAGTAGTAGTAGTAGTAGTAGTAGTAGTAGTAGTAGTAGTAGTAGTAGTAGTAGTAGTAGTAGTAGTAGTAGTAGTAGTAGTAGTAGTAGTAGTAGTAGTAGTAGTAGTAGTAGTAGTAGTAGTAGTAGTAGTAGTAGTAGTAGTAGTAGTAGTAGTAGTAGTAGTAGTAGTAGTAGTAGTAGTAGTAGTAGTAGTAGTAGTAGTAGTAGTAGTAGTAGTAGTAGTAGTAGTAGTAGTAGTAGTAGTAGTAGTAGTAGTAGTAGTAGTAGTAGTAGTAGTAGTAGTAGTAGTAGTAGTAGTAGTAGTAGTAGTAGTAGTAGTAGTAGTAGTAGTAGTAGTAGTAGTAGTAGTAGTAGTAGTAGTAGTAGTAGTAGTAGTAGTAGTAGTAGTAGTAGTAGTAGTAGTAGTAGTAGTAGTAGTAGTAGTAGTAGTAGTAGTAGTAGTAGTAGTAGTAGTAGTAGTAGTAGTAGTAGTAGTAGTAGTAGTAGTAGTAGTAGTAGTAGTAGTAGTAGTAGTAGTAGTAGTAGTAGTAGTAGTAGTAGTAGTAGTAGTAGTAGTAGTAGTAGTAGTAGTAGTAGTAGTAGTAGTAGTAGTAGTAGTAGTAGTAGTAGTAGTAGTAGTAGTAGTAGTAGTAGTAGTAGTAGTAGTAGTAGTAGTAGTAGTAGTAGTAGTAGTAGTAGTAGTAGTAGTAGTAGTAGTAGTAGTAGTAGTAGTAGTAGTAGTAGTAGTAGTAGTAGTAGTAGTAGTAGTAGTAGTAGTAGTAGTAGTAGTAGTAGTAGTAGTAGTAGTAGTAGTAGTAGTAGTAGTAGTAGTAGTAGTAGTAGTAGTAGTAGTAGTAGTAGTAGTAGTAGTAGTAGTAGTAGTAGTAGTAGTAGTAGTAGTAGTAGTAGTAGTAGTAGTAGTAGTAGTAGTAGTAGTAGTAGTAGTAGTAGTAGTAGTAGTAGTAGTAGTAGTAGTAGTAGTAGTAGTAGTAGTAGTAGTAGTAGTAGTAGTAGTAGTAGTAGTAGTAGTAGTAGTAGTAGTAGTAGTAGTAGTAGTAGTAGTAGTAGTAGTAGTAGTAGTAGTAGTAGTAGTAGTAGTAGTAGTAGTAGTAGTAGTAGTAGTAGTAGTAGTAGTAGTAGTAGTAGTAGTAGTAGTAGTAGTAGTAGTAGTAGTAGTAGTAGTAGTAGTAGTAGTAGTAGTAGTAGTAGTAGTAGTAGTAGTAGTAGTAGTAGTAGTAGTAGTAAGTAGTAGTAGTAGTAGTAGTAGTAGTAGTAGTAGTAGTAGTAGTAGTAGTAGTAGTAGTAGTAGTAGTAGTAGTAGTAGTAGTAGTAGTAGTAGTAGTAGTAGTAGTAGTAGTAGTAGTAGTAGTAGTAGTAGTAGTAGTAGTAGT
This sequence comes from Dioctria linearis, assembly GCA_963930735.1. Taxonomy (NCBI): domain Eukaryota; kingdom Metazoa; phylum Arthropoda; class Insecta; order Diptera; family Asilidae; genus Dioctria; species Dioctria linearis. The sequence continues at coordinate 240,515,792 of OZ005741.1, forward strand.
AGTAGTAGTAGTAGTAGTAGTAGTAGTAGTAGTAGTAGTAGTAGTAGTAGTAGTAGTAGTAGTAGTAGTAGTAGTAGTAGTAGTAGTAGTAGTAGTAGTAGTAGTAGTAGTAGTAGTAGTAGTAGTAGTAGTAGTAGTAGTAGTAGTAGTAGTAGTAGTAGTAGTAGTAGTAGTAGTAGTAGTAGTAGTAGTAGTAGTAGTAGTAGTAGTAGTAGTAGTAGTAGTAGTAGTAGTAGTAGTAGTAGTAGTAGTAGTAGTAGTAGTAGTAGTAGTAGTAGTAGTAGTAGTAGTAGTAGTAGTAGTAGTAGTAGTAGTAGTAGTAGTAGTAGTAGTAGTAGTAGTAGTAGTAGTAGTAGTAGTAGTAGTAGTAGTAGTAGTAGTAGTAGTAGTAGTAGTAGTAGTAGTAGTAGTAGTAGTAGTAGTAGTAGTAGTAGTAGTAGTAGTAGTAGTAGTAGTAGTAGTAGTAGTAGTAGTAGTAGTAGTAGTAGTAGTAGTAGTAGTAGTAGTAGTAGTAGTAGTAGTAGTAGTAGTAGTAGTAGTAGTAGTAGTAGTAGTAGTAGTAGTAGTAGTAGTAGTAGTAGTAGTAGTAGTAGTAGTAGTAGTAGTAGTAGTAGTAGTAGTAGTAGTAGTAGTAGTAGTAGTAGTAGTAGTAGTAGTAGTAGTAGTAGTAGTAGTAGTAGTAGTAGTAGTAGTAGTAGTAGTAGTAGTAGTAGTAGTAGTAGTAGTAGTAGTAGTAGTAGTAGTAGTAGTAGTAGTAGTAGTAGTAGTAGTAGTAGTAGTAGTAGTAGTAGTAGTAGTAGTAGTAGTAGTAGTAGTAGTAGTAGTAGTAGTAGTAGTAGTAGTAGTAGTAGTAGTAGTAGTAGTAGTAGTAGTAGTAGTAGTAGTAGTAGTAGTAGTAGTAGTAGTAGTAGTAGTAGTAGTAGTAGTAGTAGTAGTAGTAGTAGTAGTAGTAGTAGTAGTAGTAGTAGTAGTAGTAGTAGTAGTAGTAGTAGTAGTAGTAGTAGTAGTAGTAGTAGTAGTAGTAGTAGTAGTAGTAGTAGTAGTAGTAGTAGTAGTAGTAGTAGTAGTAGTAGTAGTAGTAGTAGTAGTAGTAGTAGTAGTAGTAGTAGTAGTAGTAGTAGTAGTAGTAGTAGTAGTAGTAAGTAGTAGTAGTAGTAGTAGTAGTAGTAGTAGTAGTAGTAGTAGTAGTAGTAGTAGTAGTAGTAGTAGTAGTAGTAGTAGTAGTAGTAGTAGTAGTAGTAGTAGTAGTAGTAGTAGTAGTAGTAGTAGTAGTAGTAGTAGTAGTAGTAGTAGTAGTAGTAGTAGTAGTAGTAGTAGTAGTAGTAGTAGTAGTAGTAGTAGTAGTAGTAGTAGTAGTAGTAGTAGTAGTAGTAGTAGTAGTAGTAGTAGTAGTAGTAGTAGTAGTAGTAGTAGTAGTAGTAGTAGTAGTAGTAGTAGTAGTAGTAGTAGTAGTAGTAGTAGTAGTAGTAGTAGTAGTAGTAGTAGTAGTAGTAGTAGTAGTAGTAGTAGTAGTAGTAGTAGTAGTAGTAGTAGTAGTAGTAGTAGTAGTAGTAGTAGTAGTAGTAGTAGTAGTAGTAGTAGTAGTAGTAGTAGTAGTAGTAGTAGTAGTAGTAGTAGTAGTAGTAGTAGTAGTAGTAGTAGTAGTAGTAGTAGTAGTAGTAGTAGTAGTAGTAGTAGTAGTAGTAGTAGTAGTAGTAGTAGTAGTAGTAGTAGTAGTAGTAGTAGTAGTAGTAGTAGTAGTAGTAGTAGTAGTAGTAGTAGTAGTAGTAGTAGTAGTAGTAGTAGTAGTAGTAGTAGTAGTAGTAGTAGTAGTAGTAGTAGTAGTAGTAGTAGTAGTAGTAGTAGTAGTAGTAGTAGTAGTAGTAGTAGTAGTAGTAGTAGTAGTAGTAGTAGTAGTAGTAGTAGTAGTAGTAGTAGTAGTAGTAGTAGTAGTAGTAGTAGTAGTAGTAGTAGTAGTAGTAGTAGTAGTAGTAGTAGTAGTAGTAGTAGTAGTAGTAGTAGTAGTAGTAGTAGTAGTAGTAGTAGTAGTAGTAGTAGTAGTAGTAGTAGTAGTAGTAGTAGTAGTAGTAGTAGTAGTAGTAGTAGTAGTAGTAGTAGTAGTAGTAGTAGTAGTAGTAGTAGTAGTAGTAGTAGTAGTAGTAGTAGTAGTAGTAGTAGTAGTAGTAGTAGTAGTAGTAGTAGTAGTAGTAGTAGTAGTAGTAGTAGTAGTAGTAGTAGTAGTAGTAGTAGTAGTAGTAGTAGTAGTAGTAGTAGTAGTAGTAGTAGTAGTAGTAGTAGTAGTAGTAGTAGTAGTAGTAGTAGTAGTAGTAGTAGTAGTAGTAGTAGTAGTAGTAGTAGTAGTAGTAGTAGTAGTAGTAGTAGTAGTAGTAGTAGTAGTAGTAGTAGTAGTAGTAGTAGTAGTAGTAGTAGTAGTAGTAGTAGTAGTAGTAGTAGTAGTAGTAGTAGTAGTAGTAGTAGTAGTAGTAGTAGTAGTAGTAGTAGTAGTAGTAGTAGTAGTAGTAGTAGTAGTAGTAGTAGTAGTAGTAGTAGTAGTAGTAGTAGTAGTAGTAGTAGTAGTAGTAGTAGTAGTAGTAGTAGTAGTAGTAGTAGTAGTAGTAGTAGTAGTAGTAGTAGTAGTAGTAGTAGTAGTAGTAGTAGTAGTAGTAGTAGTAGTAGTAGTAGTAGTAGTAGTAGTAGTAGTAGTAGTAGTAGTAGTAGTAGTAGTAGTAGTAGTAGTAGTAGTAGTAGTAGTAGTAGTAGTAGTAGTAGTAGTAGTAGTAGTAGTAGTAGTAGTAGTAGTAGTAGTAGTAGTAGTAGTAGTAGTAGTAGTAGTAGTAGTAGTAGTAGTAGTAGTAGTAGTAGTAGTAGTAGTAGTAGTAGTAGTAGTAGTAGTAGTAGTAGTAGTAGTAGTAGTAGTAGTAGTAGTAGTAGTAGTAGTAGTAGTAGTAGTAGTAGTAGTAGTAGTAGTAGTAGTAGTAGTAGTAGTAGTAGTAGTAGTAGTAGTAGTAGTAGTAGTAGTAGTAGTAGTAGTAGTAGTAGTAGTAGTAGTAGTAGTAGTAGTAGTAGTAGTAGTAGTAGTAGTAGTAGTAGTAGTAGTAGTAGTAGTAGTAGTAGTAGTAGTAGTAGTAGTAGTAGTAGTAGTAGTAGTAGTAGTAGTAGTAGTAGTAGTAGTAGTAGTAGTAGTAGTAGTAGTAGTAGTAGTAGTAGTAGTAGTAGTAGTAGTAGTAGTAGTAGTAGTAGTAGTAGTAGTAGTAGTAGTAGTAGTAGTAGTAGTAGTAGTAGTAGTAGTAGTAGTAGTAGTAGTAGTAGTAGTAGTAGTAGTAGTAGTAGTAGTAGTAGTAGTAGTAGTAGTAGTAGTAGTAGTAGTAGTAGTAGTAGTAGTAGTAGTAGTAGTAGTAGTAGTAGTAGTAGTAGTAGTAGTAGTAGTAGTAGTAGTAGTAGTAGTAGTAGTAGTAGTAGTAGTAGTAGTAGTAGTAGTAGTAGTAGTAGTAGTAGTAGTAGTAGTAGTAGTAGTAGTAGTAGTAGTAGTAGTAGTAGTAGTAGTAGTAGTAGTAGTAGTAGTAGTAGTAGTAGTAGTAGTAGTAGTAGTAGTAGTAGTAGTAGTAGTAGTAGTAGTAGTAGTAGTAGTAGTAGTAGTAGTAGTAGTAGTAGTAGTAGTAGTAGTAGTAGTAGTAGTAGTAGTAGTAGTAGTAGTAGTAGTAGTAGTAGTAGTAGTAGTAGTAGTAGTAGTAGTAGTAGTAGTAGTAGTAGTAGTAGTAGTAGTAGTAGTAGTAGTAGTAGTAGTAGTAGTAGTAGTAGTAGTAGTAGTAGTAGTAGTAGTAGTAGTAGTAGTAGTAGTAGTAGTAGTAGTAGTAGTAGTAGTAGTAGTAGTAGTAGTAGTAGTAGTAGTAGTAGTAGTAGTAGTAGTAGTAGTAGTAGTAGTAGTAGTAGTAGTAGTAGTAGTAGTAGTAGTAGTAGTAGTAGTAGTAGTAGTAGTAGTAGTAGTAGTAGTAGTAGTAGTAGTAGTAGTAGTAGTAGTAGTAGTAGTAGTAGTAGTAGTAGTAGTAGTAGTAGTAGTAGTAGTAGTAGTAGTAGTAGTAGTAGTAGTAGTAGTAGTAGTAGTAGTAGTAGTAGTAGTAGTAGTAGTAGTAGTAGTAGTAGTAGTAGTAGTAGTAGTAGTAGTAGTAGTAGTAGTAGTAGTAGTAGTAGTAGTAGTAGTAGTAGTAGTAGTAGTAGTAGTAGTAGTAGTAGTAGTAGTAGTAGTAGTAGTAGTAGTAGTAGTAGTAGTAGTAGTAGTAGTAGTAGTAGTAGTAGTAGTAGTAGTAGTAGTAGTAGTAGTAGTAGTAGTAGTAGTAGTAGTAGTAGTAGTAGTAGTAGTAGTAGTAGTAGTAGTAGTAGTAGTAGTAGTAGTAGTAGTAGTAGTAGTAGTAGTAGTAGTAGTAGTAGTAGTAGTAGTAGTAGTAGTAGTAGTAGTAGTAGTAGTAGTAGTAGTAGTAGTAGTAGTAGTAGTAGTAGTAGTAGTAGTAGTAGTAGTAGTAGTAGTAGTAGTAGTAGTAGTAGTAGTAGTAGTAGTAGTAGTAGTAGTAGTAGTAGTAGTAGTAGTAGTAGTAGTAGTAGTAGTAGTAGTAGTAGTAGTAGTAGTAGTAGTAGTAGTAGTAGTAGTAGTAGTAGTAGTAGTAGTAGTAGTAGTAGTAGTAGTAGTAGTAGTAGTAGTAGTAGTAGTAGTAGTAGTAGTAGTAGTAGTAGTAGTAGTAGTAGTAGTAGTAGTAGTAGTAGTAGTAGTAGTAGTAGTAGTAGTAGTAGTAGTAGTAGTAGTAGTAGTAGTAGTAGTAGTAGTAGTAGTAGTAGTAGTAGTAGTAGTAGTAGTAGTAGTAGTAGTAGTAGTAGTAGTAGTAGTAGTAGTAGTAGTAGTAGTAGTAGTAGTAGTAGTAGTAGTAGTAGTAGTAGTAGTAGTAGTAGTAGTAGTAGTAGTAGTAGTAGTAGTAGTAGTAGTAGTAGTAGTAGTAGTAGTAGTAGTAGTAGTAGTAGTAGTAGTAGTAGTAGTAGTAGTAGTAGTAGTAGTAGTAGTAGTAGTAGTAGTAGTAGTAGTAGTAGTAGTAGTAGTAGTAGTAGTAGTAGTAGTAGTAGTAGTAGTAGTAGTAGTAGTAGTAGTAGTAGTAGTAGTAGTAGTAGTAGTAGTAGTAGTAGTAGTAGTAGTAGTAGTAGTAGTAGTAGTAGTAGTAGTAGTAGTAGTAGTAGTAGTAGTAGTAGTAGTAGTAGTAGTAGTAGTAGTAGTAGTAGTAGTAGTAGTAGTAGTAGTAGTAGTAGTAGTAGTAGTAGTAGTAGTAGTAGTAGTAGTAGTAGTAGTAGTAGTAGTAGTAGTAGTAGTAGTAGTAGTAGTAGTAGTAGTAGTAGTAGTAGTAGTAGTAGTAGTAAGTAGTAGTAGTAGTAGTAGTAGTAGTAGTAGTAGTAGTAGTAGTAGTAGTAGTAGTAGTAGTAGTAGTAGTAGTAGTAGTAGTAGTAGTAGTAGTAGTAGTAGTAGTAGTAGTAGTAGTAGTAGTAGTAGTAGTAGTAGTAGTAGTAGTAGTAGTAGTAGTAGTAGTAGTAGTAGTAGTAGTAGTAGTAGTAGTAGTAGTAGTAGTAGTAGTAGTAGTAGTAGTAGTAGTAGTAGTAGTAGTAGTAGTAGTAGTAGTAGTAGTAGTAGTAGTAGTAGTAGTAGTAGTAGTAGTAGTAGTAGTAGTAGTAGTAGTAGTAGTAGTAGTAGTAGTAGTAGTAGTAGTAGTAGTAGTAGTAGTAGTAGTAGTAGTAGTAGTAGTAGTAGTAGTAGTAGTAGTAGTAGTAGTAGTAGTAGTAGTAGTAGTAGTAGTAGTAGTAGTAGTAGTAGTAGTAGTAGTAGTAGTAGTAGTAGTAGTAGTAGTAGTAGTAGTAGTAGTAGTAGTAGTAGTAGTAGTAGTAGTAGTAGTAGTAGTAGTAGTAGTAGTAGTAGTAGTAGTAGTAGTAGTAGTAGTAGTAGTAGTAGTAGTAGTAGTAGTAGTAGTAGTAGTAGTAGTAGTAGTAGTAGTAGTAGTAGTAGTAGTAGTAGTAGTAGTAGTAGTAGTAGTAGTAGTAGTAGTAGTAGTAGTAGTAGTAGTAGTAGTAGTAGTAGTAGTAGTAGTAGTAGTAGTAGTAGTAGTAGTAGTAGTAGTAGTAGTAGTAGTAGTAGTAGTAGTAGTAGTAGTAGTAGTAGTAGTAGTAGTAGTAGTAGTAGTAAGTAGTAGTAGTAGTAGTAGTAGTAGTAGTAGTAGTAGTAGTAGTAGTAGTAGTAGTAGTAGTAGTAGTAGTAGTAGTAGTAGTAGTAGTAGTAGTAGTAGTAGTAGTAGTAGTAGTAGTAGTAGTAGTAGTAGTAGTAGTAGTAGTAGTAGTAGTAGTAGTAGTAGTAGTAGTAGTAGTAGTAGTAGTAGTAGTAGTAGTAGTAGTAGTAGTAGTAGTAGTAGTAGTAGTAGTAGTAGTAGTAGTAGTAGTAGTAGTAGTAGTAGTAGTAGTAGTAGTAGTAGTAGTAGTAGTAGTAGTAGTAGTAGTAGTAGTAGTAGTAGTAGTAGTAGTAGTAGTAGTAGTAGTAGTAGTAGTAGTAGTAGTAGTAGTAGTAGTAGTAGTAGTAGTAGTAGTAGTAGTAGTAGTAGTAGTAGTAGTAGTAGTAGTAGTAGTAGTAGTAGTAGTAGTAGTAGTAGTAGTAGTAGTAGTAGTAGTAGTAGTAGTAGTAGTAGTAGTAGTAGTAGTAGTAGTAGTAGTAGTAGTAGTAGTAGTAGTAGTAGTAGTAGTAGTAGTAGTAGTAGTAGTAGTAGTAGTAGTAGTAGTAGTAGTAGTAGTAGTAGTAGTAGTAGTAGTAGTAGTAGTAGTAGTAGTAGTAGTAGTAGTAGTAGTAGTAGTAGTAGTAGTAGTAGTAGTAGTAGTAGTAGTGCCTCTGATGAAATTCTGTTACTACTTATTCTGTTGCTACTTAGTAAAGCCCTGGTTGAAGAAAAACAGAGAAATGTGATAAAGTTCGATTAAGAATAATCTAGAACGCCAAAAACGTCATTTAACGAACTGTGCGGATTTATTACGATTGAAAAAGAAATTTTACCGCCAGCGGCGTAATTGTGTTTTTGAGTACCTAATCTTCAAAATCGCTGCGAGGCAACTATTTTTCCGGGCTGTGCCGTGTCGCATAGCGCCGATCCCGGTGTGACTTATCGATTTAATTTTGCAAGAGCAATCACGCAGTGGCAACTTACGACCGCCGCGCCGCGCCACTCCTCCTGTAAGATTTGTTATTTTCCTATGACAACTTTTGAAATAACGCTCCTCAATTATCAATAGAAATTTTTTCCATCTGCTGATTAGAAAATTTCTGAAAGAAAATCCACAAAAGCGATAATGTGATAGCAAAATCAATTCTGCCTAATTTCTCTTTTCGGAAATGTCGACCATGCCATAACTAGCGTATACAAATTAAAAGCAAAAATGATGTTGATCTATGCTCATAAAAATATGTAGAGGGCCAGAGAACCGAATTAAACCAATTTTTTTGGGATGCTGCTGCCCAAAATTTCTGAAGAAATATATTTATGAATTTCCGAAGTGGATTTCTTTGCTATGAAGTTGCTATGCAGTGTTTAGGAGAGGAAAACTAAAGATAGTTCAAATTTCGTTGTAGTGTTTACTACTTTATCTTTTTTGTTATATTATATAAGGTATTACATATACATACAAAAATTCTACAGTATCGCGACGGAAAGCCGTTCAGCAGAGAATACTGTTTAACTGCCGACGAAATAAATATGAATGCGTTGTTTTTAAAATTATACGTATATTATTACGAGTATGGCCTTAGTTCGTTATTTAAATTTTAAAACACAATATTTCAGATATAATTCAAAATCAACTTTTAGTTATCGCAACGTTAGAAAAAAAAACCAGTTGATAAAAGATCTTTAGGGAGAGTATGCATACTCATCCATATGTATAAAATAAATTGTTTTCAAAAAGTTCAAGCAAGACTAAGAATATGTGATATTCAATGTTGTGTGGTATAACTGTTATTACCAATCTTATTAATTTTCAAACCCATACATATCTATTTAAAATCAAGTTTTGAAAGTCATCAAACACGTAATATTCAGGTAATTAGGAATTCCCAGAATTATCATTCATGCCATACGTTGCATGACTACCTGGAAAAATTTGTATGCCCTTCTATACAAAAAATACCTCTAAATCTAAATTTTAAAACACAATATTTCAGATATAATTCAAAATCAACTTTTAGTTATCGCTAGTAATTATCACAATCCAAATAGTTTACTTTGTTCACTTCACTGTCTGAAATAAAACTCGCCTCCTGGGTGTGAGTAGCACCGTATTTATACTCTAAAAGTTATCCTATAACCTTCCTGAATATTCCGTTCGCCGAACCCAAAATTTACTAGGATGTCACTAACCTAGAGTTGTTTCATCTTCCAATAGATGTCGCTTGTATCACTTTGTGGCGCGTAGCAGTATATTATTATTATTTTTGATACACCCTATTTATAAATTTTTTTATATTTTTTATCTATCCCCGTTAGTGCGGATGATATTTCTTTCATTTTGTTAGACAGAATGGTTTTTAAGTTTCTAGCTTTGTCATTTTTCTTAAAAGTAGTGATGCCCATTTCCAGGTCAACAGCAGTTTTTCATTGCTTGGTGGGAAGAGTTTTCTCTTGGTGGTATGAGCTCGCCGGTTCAGACTTTACTAGTCTAAACTCTTTTCGTAGGTGCAGAGAAATTGTCTCGCAGTTGAAAACTTTTAACCTCCCGCAGACGTTCTTTGATAGTCCTTCGGAGAGTGCTGTTTACAGCGGTGCGACACCAAATGTCAAGTTAATAGTGCACATATGCTAAAATAGTTCGGGCAGTTTGCTTAGTTTCTACTTATGGGAGTGAGCGTAGGTGTTGAAGAGTTGCACTGAGATTCTACTGCTATAATAATGAAGGCAACAATCCGTGTGAATTTGGCGCCTCTTGTCTATTCCACCAGTTACTAGAAAATGGAACTCTTTGATGTGCTATGAAATACTTTTCAAGATCAATAAACAAGAGAACTGAGTGCTGGCTCTTAGACAGAGTGCAAGTTAAGTTGTATTTCAGTTTCTGCAGGAGAGTTTGTATTTACCTAGTTTCATGTCTTCAAATTATAGTCATCGGCTTCTGTTCAAATAGTCAGTTCAGTTTGGCTGCTAATAACTTCTCCTGATTCTTGGATGTGGTTCTAAGAAGAAAAAAGTAGTTACCTCCTAGTGAAATTATGGAGGTGGCCCTGGCTAAACTAAACTGGATTGTGGGTAAAGAATCAATAATAAAAAAAAATTAATTAATGATGCCCGTTAAACAGCCAAATTGTGTCTAAATTCAATCTACCTAAACTGGTTGCAAAACAGTTTCGGTATCCACCAGAGTAATGTACCTACTTGGATATAATTCTCGACTTAAAATTGTACTTATTTGTACTAATAAAGTTGGAAAATCAGATATTCAGTATAGCTGTGCTTAAATTCGTATAATATAAATTTCGATGGTAGGAAGCACATTTTGATGATGTGAGCTAGGGGGAACGACCCCCCCCCCCCCACCGGTACCTATTTCAGTTTATTAATTGGGCACCATGCAAAAGACTTAACGTGGTGATCCGGAGAAAGAAGGAGCCCCACAGGACAAATTTAGGAAAGCATGACATTAATAAGTTAAGGTCGTGAATTGGAAGCTTTCATTAAGACAACGAGGCTTACTAGTTCGTAGCAGGTTGTAAATGAAGGGAAATACACCCTTTTTAAGGTATCGCGAGCTACCCAGTAATTGAGCTCGATGAAGCTAACGTCCATAATCTCCAAGATAGCTCATATGTTTTCGTTGTAAGCCACCTCCACCGTTCGAGCGCATACACTCTCCAATTTAGGATATATAATACTATCAAATGTAAAATGAAGTAAGATGAAAGTTTTACGAGTTCGAGCCGCAGGCACTTGACCCAGAGCCCACAATTTTCCGAGCATTATTTTTATATAGTCGCAGCACTTTAAATCGCGAGTCAACTTCATTATCGAATTCAGGATTTTCTTATGTATAGATAGTAGCACCATTTAAGTATTAAGTACAATGTCACAATGCTATCCTGCAGTTGTTACTATAAAAGGTTAATCATTTTGAATACTGCGGATTTAATATCAGTTCATTGTATTAATGCCAGGTGTGCAATTTTAAGCGTTTTTAAAATTTCCTGTTAAACGAAATAATGTAAATGAAACGAAACATTTGCTTATAATTGCACTGATGCGATCGATAGTGAGAAGTGCGAATGACTAAAATTTGAACAGTTTTAGAATGATCATGAATTCGAGTTTGGTATTTGAATGTAATGCAAGTACACTTCAAAATTTATAACAATAGCTAGATCGTTGAAAGTATTGATAATTTTAACAAAGAGCATTTTATAGATAACGTTACAGAGTGATGGAATTTTAACAATGCTAGAAAGAATTTAACTGGAGAATTTTGATTTATGTTAGTGAAGTCTCAACACCAAGCTTGAATTCTATCATACCCATAATTTAGCACTATTCAATCTTCAAACAATAAAATGGTTTGCTTATATACGGCTGTATATCGACCTTGAGAAGTCGAATGTTAATTCACGCACTTCCTTCAGTAAGTCCTTAATATACAATCTAAAGAGCGTCGTCCCTATATGGAGCTTTGCGGCACCCGATACTTGAGAAATAGTTTAGTTTCCAGTTCAATAAAGACTATCATTGAAGGAACACTGCCTTTCAATCAATCACCAACAACACCATTACAATTGGTTTCAGCAGCTTTAAATGGTATTGCTGAGAACGTTTAAATCGTGGACTCTTTCCCACAAAAAGCTACCAATCAAATTATTTGCAATCATACCGAAACTCAAGAAGATCGGTCGTTTTCGACAAAGAACGCAGTGGTCGACAATATCAATCTTAAAAAATATGACTGTACAAAAAAAAAATTTAATAAATTTATTTTTTTCTCTGACAACAGAAATAAGAATTGCAAAAATTGATTATTTGTGCGCTCTCATTGTTACTGGTTAATGCAGCATTTGTGGTTTTAAAGTTAGAAAATTGTGAAATACAAGAGGAAAAGGCACCTTTATCATCAGTCCCCGGAAAGTGGAAGATCCCCGCTTCAAAAAAAAAAAATTTCTATTTAAAGTCAACAATATTCATATCCATACCACGGCAGAGAATAGATGCCATGCACATGAACATCATGGAAATTATCAACCTTCAGAATTATTTCAATTCCCTTTAGATTGATTTTAGGGTAGATCTAGAGCATTTTCCAAAAATTAAAAAAAAATGTACAGTGTGGTTAGGAACGCGAATGCACTTAAATTTAATAGTTCTTTGTTAAAAATATGAAGTGTAATTAGAAGAACTCATACACCGCAAGAAAACCCCAAAGCAAGTCTCGAACCGAAATTACATTGCTTTTTGAAAGCCTTATACGATAAAGCCGCTTTCATTGGAAAATTGTCGAGGAAAACCCTGGAATCTGCAGGAAATATGCGACGTGTACAGTTTGAAATTAGGAACTAGGTGGACCACATACGAACTGAATGTAATCTGATATCATTTTTTGTTTTATTTAATAAACATATATTTTTTTTTATTTTCTCTAACCGTTAAAGTTGAGTAAAAATGAATTGCTGTTTTAGGAAAAAGTCATTTGTTTTGCCTCTTATTTGCACCAGGATATCATTTAATTTAATCATGTCATAGTTATTACATAATTGACAGAAGTGAAATTAAACATAAAAAGTTCGATGATGAAGTCGCGCTTTGGCAACAAAAGTTAGAGCAATTAATTAGTATCCATAAGGGAAGTTAATTGGAATTCGTGATAACTAATTCCTAGTGAAATTCTTTTTAATTGGTTTAGCTACAGGACAAAGCCTAGTTGGCTTCCCTTCGTGTACGAGACAAACAATTCAAAGATTTATATACATTATTTCAGACAATACAAAAGCAATGAATCAACGAGAGTTTACCTTTAATATGTTTTTTTTTTGTTCGTATTAAGATAATCATTTGAGCATTTCATTCCAACAGAAAATTCAGCAATGCCCCAATGGCTTTCCTGAATGTTGAACAAGAACAACATTTTAATACACACATAAATATATACCTATTCTTAAGGAGTATGCATGTAGATGTGGTTATCAAGCTATCCTTTCTAAGAAATAATGGGTGTGTCAGACAAAAATTTCCTGAATGCTAAGTTCCAGCTGGTTGACTTTATACACCGAAATGTGGAAAAAAGGTTTCGCGTAAATAGAAACATCTTCAGAAGATAAAGTTTTTTTTTCTTTCAGGATATAGCGCCTAAAATAAAATAATCGATATCCCAGTTTTCGTATCAATCATGTAGTAGTTGACAAAGCTACGGAAATTGATTTTTGGGATAGGAAGACCATTAACTTGATTAAATGGATTGTTTGGAAATTTGACATTGTCTTAAAAACTCATCCACAGTAATGATAAAACTATGCTACAAATTGTATACCAATCAATTTTATTTGATACAATGCGTAACAAGAACTAATAATTTTCATCAATTATCCTTGCGCATAATATAATTGAGAGCTTCAATAAAACTAGCATGCATACTTACCATAAAATGTTCGATACTCATTACTTCTATCTTATAAGTAATGCATTAATAGTGACAAATACGTGATACTTCACGCTTGGAAAGATGCAAACTTTAATTTGCTATGATATGCTTTACAAAATTTTTGATCTTTTTATATTAGCTTAAATCACGGAATTTATTAAGTTTATATACCTACTTGGTATATAAATTTTATACTCTTCTAGTCGAAACTCCGGTTAATATTTCGTGGAACTTAAGTTATATATACATACATAGATGTAGCAAATTTGTTTTAGATGAACTTAGACCAACCGAGTGATATATCGATTGCATAGAAAATCTACAAGACTGCATTGCGGATTAAATTATCGTAAGCACTAAATAGAGAGACATCTTTGTCGAATATCCCCTCTAGAAGGAGCACCATGACAGAAGAGATATTAAAGCGAATCTCTATATAAAGTTTGTACTCGGCCCATGAGTGAGAATTTTTGCTCTTGTCCTTATGAGGGTCTTAAAAATTTCATTTAGATTCAGAACTTAATTTCAATACTATAATATAGTTACTATCCGTCTCGTAGTTCTTTTAGGTATTCTCATTGGGTCATCCCACGCGAGTATTCTTGATGCAGTATGCATACTGGTTTTTCCTAGGAAGAGGTGAGAAGAAGCAAAGAGATGTCTCTACACTTTGGAGAGATATCTCTTTGCTTCTTCTCACCTCTTCCGTAGAAAACCGGTATACATACAGCATCAAGAATACTCGTGTGGGATGGCCCATTGGGCATTTGAATGCGGCGGCCCGACGGGATCATAATTCAGTCTTATAAATCGTGCTCAATTTATTCGTATGTACCGCATTGCAATTTAATTAACCTTACATTTTTCTGGTGTACTTACTCAGGTGTGTTTTATTGAACTTAAAACTGGATGTTGACGAAAAATGTTTGAAAAAAAACCAGTTGATAGAAGATCTCTAGGGAGAGTATGCATACTCATCCATATGGATAAAATAAATTGTTTTCAAAAAGTTCAAGCAAGATTAAGAATATGTAATATTCAATGTTGTGTGGTATAACTGTTATTGCCAATCTTATTCATTTTCAAAGTCATGCAGATATATCTAAAATCATACTTTTTGGTACTTTTGTTTTACTTGTTTGGAACGTAGTAAGATAGAAGAAAAATGAAAATTGCCCAATTAACTTGGCTTTTTATGTTTTTCAGATTACCAACTGATATAAATATTAATTTATTCCATTAGTTTCCGCCCAAACAAAATTCCCAATGAATTTGTTCAATGAGAATATGTGTGTTATCTAGATATAATTGTAACTACGCGAATATCCCCCGCGGTACCCACACAACCTAAAAGTGGTTACGCTCTATCACGGTTCATGTCAACTCCATTTAGTTTCCTGCTCGAAGATTGTTCCATGAAATTTTGTGCCTACGTTTCGGAGCTGAACGTCAAATTGGAAGTATTTGTAATTAAAGTGGGGATGCGTGGACATTTTGTGAAAATACAATTATTTTATTTAAGTGGTTTATTTCTTTATTAAAATCATAAAGGGCGAACATTTTCGGATATTCTACTTTCTTGCATTCTTTTCAGCTTGTCCTCGTTCGAGACACGGCTAAGTTCGGGGTAGATTTTACTTTGACAGATTCTGGTTAAGTTCAGTGGCTGTTCGGTTTTGTTGAAAAGTATTCACCATAAGTTTGTCATTCCGTTTGTAACGCATAGAAATAATGCTGCTAGAGCAAAATGGGTTGAACACCCAACGTATAATATTTAAAGTTATTTTGATTTTTGCATGTCCGTCCGTCCATCCGCCCGTCTGAGCGCACGATAACTCGAGAACGCATGCACTTGGAGAGCTGAAATTTTGCACACAGGCTTTGAAAATAAAGAAGTGAAATTTGATTCGAAAATGCGACAAATCGGTCAACTCCTTCGTGGGATTGCCATACAAAATTCCGTTTTTCACTATACAGGGTGTTTCCCCTTAGGAGGTCCATAGAGCGGGAGGTGATAGTACTCACCTAGACGAACCAAAAATTGTATGGCAGGGGGGAGGGCAATATCAACCGTTTAGGAGTTACAGGGTGATTCATAAAAAAATCTAGGTTTTCACAAAACACCCTGTATATTAAAAACTACTCGGCGTTTGGTCACAGTTAAGGGCTCACTGTACGCAGAACTTCATGGCCTTTCCAACGACAGCTCAACCAGAACCGTACCCCTCTCCCCTAAGAAGTTATGAAGGTCTAAACTAAAAATTTCGGATTTTCTTTCCTTTTTTTTACTTTGACCTCTATTATTTTTGCAAAAAGGACGTTAACATAACTTTTTTTTATAAAAACTGTAAACTGCAGACTCTCCTCTTTAAGTTGACCTATTACATCCTATGTGTTAACTGTAGCCGTTAAACAGTTATTAACTCATAACCTATTCAGGTTACACCGAAAAAAGACGATATTTTTTAAAATGACGTGCTAAGGGAACAAATTATCGTTGAGAATAGGTTTGAAAATAGGTTTGAGAATAGGTTTAGAGCTAATAACTCTTAAAGGGCTTCAGATAGCACGGTTCTGGTTGAGCTGTTGTTGGAAAGGCCATGAAGTTCTGCGTACAGTGAGCCCTTAACTGTGACCATACGCCCTGTAGTTTTTAATATACAGGCTGTTTTGTGAAAACCTAGCTTTTTTTATGAATCACCCTGTAACTCCTAAACGGTTGATATTGCCCTCCCCCCTGCCATACAATTTTTGGTTCGTCTAGGTGAGTACTATCACCTCCCGCTCTATGGACCACCTAAGGGGAAACACCCTGTATATTTGGACACAGCATGAAAACACGTTAACGTAGAGAGCTAACATTTTATACACGGCGTTTTCATAAAAATAGTAAATATAATTTGAGAAATGGGTTAAATCGGCAACGCCTTCTTGGTATTGCCATATAAAAATTTTGGTTTTTTATGTGTCCTGTGAAAATGATCAGTCCTATACGTTTTTATTGTACTGACAAGTTCTTCAGAATATGAAATCCTATCAAAATGATTACAAATCATTTTTATTGTCCGACTAGCTGTTCTAGAAATAAATGACAAAAACCAGTTCAACAATCAAACTTGTGCATGTGGGTGACCATACGATATTACCTACGGGCATTCATCTAGGGCATCGTGAGATTTGGTCTTAGATCAATACTAACTTTTTTACTTGTTTTATTAGAAGTTTATATGAAATAAAAACATCGTTTTTTGAATGGCCATTTTCTAGTGAATCATAAGAGTAGGGTGAAAAACCTTAACATGAAATTTGAAAGTTTTTGGCGACATGAATTATATTGTACTGGACCACGATAAGCTATACCTAATGCAAAGAATAAAGACTAATTTTACTACCAGCCAAAAGTTATGACAGCTTTATGAATACGAACCTAATAACTTTGTTTTTAAAAGAATTGAATCAGTAAAAAGTCTGCGTAATATTTATGCTTCATTTTTGCAGCGTTCGTCATTTATCCACCAAGCTCAAGACGAAGCTAACCTGTTCGAATTCGTTTGCTTAGCTTGATATCGGCAGTCTGCAAATAACCGTTACTTCAAATAACATTGTCTATTTAAATAAATTAACACGACTCTTTGATCGATGACTAAGCTGACTGTTGTACAAAGTAACAAGCCTCGGTGGTGTAACCATGGATTCGCATAGAGCTTGACTCGATGTTACGTCACTAGCTGTAATAACAAGATGAAGACGAAGACTTGGATACGGAAATGCCCTAAGTAAACAAAAGCAAGACTCTCTGCATTCAGCATAGTTTAACAAAATTTTTCCGAAGGTTTTTTATTTTAAAGTCAGTGGGATGAAAGATCCAAAGCACGGAGGCCATGCGGCTCATTGTGCTAACCTACTAAAGAAACGAATTCTCATAAAAAACTTTCTGTCCTCTTTAGGAAGCGCATCAGGTCTAGGCCAGATAAATTATTCAGTTCAATTACAAATAGGAGGACAGATCCAAGCGTATGCAACCTCCTACAGGCGAAAGCTCGGAAACCGCAGAGAAAGTTTTCGGTTGCCGTACACTCACTTTATATGAAGAACACACACTCAGGGCTGTGAACAACTCCCATAATTGGTAGATGATCCTGAAGCGAGCTGTGGTCGGTGATGATATCAAGTAAAGCTCTGCATTGTTTTTTTCCGGGCCCCAAGTGAAAGTAAGAGAAATTCCTATTAGGTCCGTCAAGAAAAAGTTTTGTACACCTGAAAATGTCCAATGTTCGCTCGTCGCTGCTGATGCTTTGTAGGAATATTCACTTTGATGAGAGACCTGATCAAGGAGGTGGTAATGGCTTCAGCCAGTTCCAGACCAAGAAAGATAGAGCTAGAGCCGGAACTGGCCAGCGTTCTCATTTTCGATGATTCACATATGCCCAAGAGCCCACTGTAGGGACACCTATCCTAAGATGACCTGCACAATATTTTTCGAGAGCCACTCAAAACCATCAAGGCTACCAAATTATCCGAGAGGATAGCAATGATCTTTCCCTTGATTACCGTATGAGCAGCTACCTTTTCTGCCATTACGATGACGAAGACCTCAGCCTGCAAGGCAGTGGTGTGTCTTCCATGCAAGTATTCCAATCCAATGTCAGGCTCAAGAAAAAAATATCATGATGGGTGCACCAGTCCCTTGACAGTATTGAGGCCTCGTTGAATGCAGGCGCAGGGAGCGGCCATGCTGTGCCTGGTGATGGGAATGGGTATGGTGTCCGCATACGCTTCACATGACAATCCCACATTTTTTAGCGCAGTGATGAGTGAGCCTACCAACATACACCAGAGAATCGGGGAGAGCACGTCACCCTAGATGTAGCCTCTTTCCACCAGCACACTGTATGAGTTTCAACCACTCGAGGTGTTAACTTTCGTCGTCTTACCATTTAGCCGATATGCTGCCTGAATGGCGTTGAAAGTCTAGGTTTAAGCATAAGCTAATCACTTAACTACAGTGTATTTTAATATTATATATTTCTACACTTGTAATATGTTCTAGTAGTGTTATTTGAACCAACTTATTGAAGACATCGTAAGTGTCTAACTTTCAGTCTTCAAAACCCTTCAACCATTTCAAACCATTTGATGTTTCGACAAATTAATGGATTTGCAAAATTATGAAAAACAACTTCTTCAGGATGCAGGTCCCACAGCCTTCCTGTATAGGAACGAATTCAATTTTTACAGCCTGTTGATTCCTTGAGCTAAGTCACTAAAATTAAAGTAAATAAATTTGGTTTCATAACTGTTTTTTCTAACTACAATTTTTCTAATGATACACTTACGTAAGTGTCAGAAATTACGGTATTTGGCTGAAATTATTTTTCTGGGTGAAGTTTTTATTAAAGCTTCCTTTTGTAAAATCAAACAAATTACCAAAAACTTTACTGCTTATTCTTGGACCACTAAAAAAAATGGTTTTTTGTATCGTATGAGATATTGTTTGAAAGGGCTACTATTTTTTGAAATTTTTTGCTGACTTGGTTATAGATAATACATAGCCCAAAATGCGCGAAAAATCCGTCCCGTCCCCACTTCCCTCCCATGATCAAGGTTTCTAAATAAAATTTAGATTATAATAGGGTTAGTAGGTATTGAATCATAGATAACAGGAAAGCTGTAAATTTTTCCTCTGTCTCATAGTTGATGCTTTTTTTCTTTTTAATCGAAGACAACTCTCATAAGATCACTCTTTCTTGCGTTCGCCTGTATAAATATTATTGAAATTTGCCAATAATGTAGTAAAGATAAACTTCATTTGGCATTTGAATGAGAAAAATCGGTTGCTCCGTTCTGGAGATATGATTTTTGAAATTGACGCGTAAAATCACCAAATTTGTAACCCTGGGGGTGAAATAATATGCGTGAGCTATTTTAGAATTTCCTGCAAATTTTGCAAGTTTCATCTAAATTAGAGATGGTCGGGTCTAAAACAAGCACTTTTTGATCATTTTCGTGTGGAATGGTTGCTAGGGTATAATAGTAGGGAGAACACTAACTTTTTATTTATGAATCGAAGGAAGTGTTTTATATAAGGCTGATTTGATAGGAATCAACTACCAAATTGTCAGCTCCGAAAATATCGCTAAAACTTAAACGTAGAAACACATCCAAGCAAGCCTCCAGGCTTGCCTCAGAGAAATGAAAACATAATGATAACACCGGGCTCGGTGCAGTCATTGTAATTGTAATAATACATGTGTGGACAGAAGTAGGCCTGCGAGAGAAAAATTTTCAAAATTGAGCAAAGCGTGCTTTGCGACTAGTCCTTGGGGCTATCTGCTGGCATGGTTTATGTTGCATAATTTTAAAACCCATGTTGGAAATTTTGACAACTCCTCGAGGCCTGGATGTGTTTCCACCATAAGAAATTTCTCGTTACCGATATTTACAGTTCAGTGGGAAATGATGCTCTCACGGAAAGAGACAGAAATATATGGGTTGCGCATTTTTGGTTCATTTCTTCTTAGAAATTTACAGAAAATGTTTCGGCAGAATTGTTATTCACTTTTGTGGTCTACTGCAATTATTTTCAGTTACAATACTTTCGTGTGTACCTTTCTCGGCCAATAGCAATTCATGAAAGTTCTAAAGGAAAAATTTCTCCTAAATTTGTATGACAAAAATGATGGCTTTTCTACATCAGGACGAAGCATCGTTGATTTTATATTGGAGCGAGCCATTACTGGCTTACCCTTTGGTTATGTCATGATGTCGATTTTACATGCCTAGTCGTTCTATGTAATTATAGTTGGTCTATACTTCTGTGTTGTAGAATTTCGCAAGATACAAACCACCTTTTCGATGTTATTTAATGCGATAAGTTCTGCAATTCCGAAATTACATTTTATATGGAAAATATTTAAGGGTAACTTGTAAGCCCAATGATTACTGAATTTATCGACAATTTACAGCAAAACTTTTAGAAATAAATGTAATGATCAGAAATGGAAATAAGGAAAAGCCAGACCAGATTATGGTTACGCGTTCTACAGCTAAAATAGGATTTTTTAATTTGGAGACAAGCAGACATTCTTAAAATTTTTCATATCAAGCGTTATATAAAGGTGGTACACACTCGTTTCACTCTCTTAGTTTTATAGTGTTTCACAGCAAAATGGGTAAATGCCCAACTTTGGATCACGCAGCATATTTATAGTTTCGTTTCGCATACTACCAATGGTACAATTTTACAATTTGATTTCTTTGATTGCTTTTTATACCCTGCATGATGAAATCATAGTATACAGGGTGTCCCGTCGAGATGGTAAAAGATTTTAAGGGTCGAAAGTACAGCCCATTTGCGATTGAAAATGTTATATAAGATTTGTTCGAGTCGAAGTTATAGGCGATTTTCGATTTTTTTCGAAATTTCGAACCTAAGTCACCTTTTTGACTATAACTCACTGCAGACTGTTCACAGAACAACGTGGGAGTTTTTGCTACAGGGACACTGTTTCTTCCATCCTTAAAAGATTTTTGGCAATTCGAATTAATTTTGCTAAGTTATGAGAGTTATGTTGCAGGCAAGTTTTTACTGTAACGCTGGCACCACTTAAGGTAGACCAAACGGGTTGAACTTTTATGAAAGATAATAACTGAGGGATGTTTTTTATGAGAACCGGATCATCTGTTAGTATGGCTACTTTTCAAGAGATATGACTATGTAAACATATGAATTTGAGACAAAAAAAATCTTCGGCAACAAATCGACAATTTTTACACCGAAAAAGAGCCTAATGATACGAATAAAACAAAACTAAAATGGTCGTCATGTGAACAGTCTGAACTGAGTTATAGTCAAAAAAGTCGACTTAAGGCTCAAAATTTCGAAAAATCGAAAAATTTCGCAAATCGTCTCCCTGAAAATATAGTAGATTTAAGTTCGAAAATGGGACGAATCGGGCAACTTATCCGTAGAGTTGTCATAGAAAAATTTCAGGTTTAACTATATATTTGGACATTATATGAGAATGCCTTGACGTAGAAAGCTGAAATTTGTACGAGCCGTTTTTATAAAAATTATAAATACGACTTAAAAAATGTGTTGTGAAGCATATTCTCCATATCACGTACACATGCGATGCACCATAAATTGTAATAACTGAATTACCAATATCCTATCCTATTTCTGCCTACTCTTCAAATATTTCCTTTTTCAAGTGTCCAAACTTTAAAGGCAGAAATGTAATTTATTTGTTCCTTATGTGCTCAAAATCTAAAGACAGAAAGATAGAAATGCAAACTAAGCGCTTTCTTATCTATTTACTGTTCAAAAGGCGTCTCATGTTACGTCTCGGTGTGGAAAATGTGCTGCTTGGCGAAGGCGTAAAACATCAGGTTCAAGGAGTGTAATTTTGAATCCAAATAGGTGCGGTCGAGTTTAATATTTGTTCGATTAATATTTGTTAGTTTGATTTAAGATAACATAAAATAAAATTAAAGTTTATTTTTTTTCAATCACTCCACAACAAATGGACTAAATGGACTAAGGTCGTTTAAGTATAGTGCGAAAACGATTTTATTGAACTTAAAAGCTGTTCAGGTTATATAAACGTATGAAATTAGTTATAGTGGTTTTTACTGTCCGATGAATTATCGTAAATTAAAAAAAAAAAACAAACATTAAACAATCAAATTTTCACAGAGGAATGACCATACCAAATTATGGACGGGTATAGCTTATAACTTCATTTCGTTAAATTTTTTGTTCTTATTATATGTTATTTTTTCAATTTTTTATTTAATTTAATTTATTTTGTTTTTTTGGTTTTCCCCAATACCAGTTTTCGTTTTATTGAATTAATAATTTCCAAATATTTAAAAAAATGTTGTTGAATTTTTTAAGAAATTTTTAATTGAATTAATGCATGAGAAAGAACTAAATGATCACGCAAACGAAGAGTTATAATTAAAAAAACTAGAACGCCTCACAGCCAGTAGTCTAAGATCAATTGTAACTGATCTCTTGTTGTTAAAATGCTTTACTTTTTTAAGTTATAATAGCTAAAAGGATTTGTGGACATCTCAGGCTGCCTCTTATCCATTAGCATGTCACCGGGCATTCTGATTGGACAAATAAAGATTGGGTCTGGGCAACTTGACAATCTCTCTATCGTATTTTTATTTTTCTTCTCCAGATGCACCTACGTTAAATGAGAGTTGACCGAAACCTGTCGATTTCAATCAATTGGCTTACCTAGACATAGCTATATTACTGCTAATGAAAGTCGAATTTTACCTTACAGAATCTTTTCAGAATGCATGCAATGATTATATTCATCCCTCCGCTGAGATTCCTTTACACGAAGACTTTAATTTCCTCCCCTCAACGGTACATAATCATCTAAACTATAGAAGTACATACATATTAGCCAACTATGTTAGTTATATCAATTAATTTAGTAAAGGATGATAACCATCAGCTGGGAAAGAATTGAAAGGATCACTAAAAGGCATTAAGGTTCGGGATTTACAAATATTAAAAACGACGTTGCACTAGTAAATTGTGATGCTATGAGTGGAATTGCATATCCTACATGATTTTGTATTGAAAATCGTACTATTTACTATTATCTATTGTTATGCCTGTTCAAACCAACATTAAATAGCCACCTGAAATTAAAATAGTTTAACAGATTCTAATTCCAAGTATTTCTAGTTATTGAAAATAGGTTGGGAACGGAACGATGTATACCTACCTACAATACAAGCACATCGATAAGGCAGTTTTTAGTGGAGATAACAATCAACACCTCATGGCTACATAAACAAATCCGGGACACAATCCAATAAGAGGAAAGTAACTTGTCTTCGATAACAGTGCGCGAATCAAATGGAATTAGATTAAGTTATCTGTACATTTAAATGAATCTTTAAAATAGCAAATTAGCAATATTGTAATAGGTATCTTATTGTATAATTATAATCCTAATAACATTAGCTAGGCAAAATTAGGAACGACAACAAAAAATGCTCAAAATTCCAGTTGCTTTGCACAGCTGCTAGGGTCAATGTGCTCTTCTGACCTACGCACAGCTGCTAAGGTCAACGGACTTTTCTGTTGTTACCTACGTACAGATGCTAAGGTCAATGTATTTTGGTTACTATGCGCAATGTAAAATAATTTGTTGGAGCCGTGCGCAGTTCAGAGGCAATATAAGTCGCAGGCCAACTTGAATCTTTCTCTTTTCGCATCCAGCTTTCATAGATTGCGCAACATTTGGAATTCGACTTGGCTAGTGTAATAAAATATAATTATTAACTCAATAACTTTATCTTGGGTATCGACTGAGATAAAGATATTTATTCTGGGTCTCGACTGGAAAAAATTCTACTAACATAACAATTTTATCTTGGGTACTGACTGAGATAAATATACATATTCTGGGTCTCGACTGGAATAGATTTTACTAACTCAAACCTTTATCTGGGGTCTCGACTGAGATAAAGATAGTTATTCTGGGTACCGACTAGAATAAACACGACTAATACAACTTTGCTTTGGGTCTACTAACCAAATTACACCTTTGCTTTGGGTCTCGACTGAAGTAAAGTATCTTGTTCCGGGGAACGACTAGAACAAGATAATCACTAACTATTTAATTACCAACGCCATAATGTTGATTCCATATAGTTTTATATTGGTGAGTACATTTTATTGATTAATCATATATTATACTTCTTATTGATTATTATATTTGTATATATATATATATAGTTCCATTGTTCAAAGTTGTCTCAGCTTTGACAGTATTGTGTTGAGATTAAAATTAGAAATATAAGGGAAACTAGTAAGTAACGATTTTATTAAATCAATTGAAGTTTAGTTCTTAAGTGTCGTTATTGTAATAATAGGAAATTGAATTCTGTTAATTTAGTTCTAGTTGTAATTTTGTACATAAGTTTTACGTGTGTATCCAATAAACCACTGACGTTAAAATTATTCCCCGGCGTTCTTATTTACAATCCACATCCTTAATAATATTGTTTTTGAGTGTTCTCATTGGGAAGAACAATGCATTTTTGTAGTAAAAGTACAGAGTTGAACTAAATTTAGTGCATTTTCTAATTTAATTTTCAGAGATTTTACAACAATTAGCAAAGCTACTTCATAATTTGAAGTAATAAGTTGGTGTTTCAAAATAAATAGATACTTAATTACTTCCTTAAAGAAGGGGTCCACCTCAACTTCTGTTATGTATATATCTATGCAAAATTTATATTTATATTGTTTGCCAAGCAAACCTTTTAAATTCATTCATACTGGCTGCACTATTATCTAAGTGTTCAGAGTCCTTTTCATGTAATTTGATATTTCTGTTTTGCAGTAAAACATTTTTATCAAAATTATAAAACTTATCAGAAGAAGGAAGAGCTGACTCCAGATAATCTCCTGGTGTGTTATATGTCTCTTTTCGGTATACTCTGTAATATCCGTGCGGATCATGGTGATGTATTGGTTCAGCAAAACCTTCTAGATTATGTAGCGGCCGCATATGTCCATAGGTGCCATGTCCATAGGCACCATGATCATATCCATTTCCATTACCAGAAAAAAGCGACCCCAATGAAAGTGCTCCGCCAATTCCGAAAATACCGCTTAAAAATATTGCAAATTTTGCGAGGAATGCAGCTTTTTTACAAAGTAAAATTATTACGCCAAATATGAGCGGAATGATTGTTATCAAGTTAAATTTAAGTCCCAGTAAAAATGGTAGGATCAATCTTTGGGTCATTATGCGACCTAAAAGTTAAAAATAATGTTAAAATTTCAATTACTTAATTTATTTAAAATTTACCTGTTGTTGGATCATCTCCTAAGTAATTTCTCTCATCAATTTGTTGGGAAGGATCCATTACAAACTCTAGTATACTTTTCGTATCAGCGGATGGTCCAATTCGCAAGGATAGGCCAGGATAAATCTGACTCAAGTCCCATTGAAGACTTCTTTGGCTGAACACTGCTCCGGCATTTTCAAAAATCCCACTTTTATATAAAAATAAAAGAAACTAGTAAAAAAAGGCAATATGCTTATCATTGTATATACAATCTTAATTTATATTGAAATACTAGATTTGCTTTTTGGAATTTTCACTTTTACTTTTGTCGAGCTTTAAACGTGAGATTTTATTTTCAAAGACCCTTATTATACCTACACGTGCTGGTAATATAACAATTTTCTACCAAAACACACAGTAAGAAAATAAATGCTTTTAGAAAAGTTAATTAGAAACAACCATTTGGATCCAGGAGTACAGACAATTTCATGCAGGATGCGTATGCTTAAAGCACTCTGAAAGCTCTGAAAAATGATTTTTTCTACCTTATTTGGTCTCAGAGCACTTTCGCTGCTTAGAGTGCTAAATGAAATCAAATGTATATTTCGAATTATTTTAAACCAATAGACCAATAGACTTGACCATTTCAAGTCATTTGTATTGACCCGACTTTTGCACCGACCACTCTCATAACATATTCATTGTAAGATTATAAGATTTTTATTTAGGAATGGGGATGATCTTTTGGTGCCTTATGGTAAATATGCTCAATCGCTCCTATTATCGTTATAAATTACTTCTGTATTGAATTGTAATATTCATAAGCTCATACCAGCAAAATTTCTTTTCTATTTAAAAGACAAGGTAGACATGTAGATCTTAGCATTTCCTGTGATGATGACCAAGTAATTATTCGCTTTTTATCATTTAATTTCATTATTCTTTCACATGTGCTAAAGAGCACTTTGAAGGAAGAAATTCTTTTCAAATTAAACTTCCTGCTAATAGTCCTGAAATTGACGTTGAAGTTTTAATATACTTACCTTCAGTTTACTGGAACGAAATATGCATTTTTACCTAAAGAACTCCAGATTGGCTAAATATATACCAAAATATTACCGGTAATTGCTTTTCTAATGAAATTTCAGAGCACATCCGGGACGCTGGTATATTACGCATTTATTCAAATGGAAATACATTTTAAACTGTGGTCGGCGCATTCTTTGAAGAATACTTTATATATATAAAGCCGCTTTTACATTACTGTCACACAATATATTTCAAATGGCTGCTATTGACAATGCGAAAGCTTTTTAATAATCCATAGCTCCTTCCCAGCTTTTACTTTTTATTTATTTAATTTATAAGCAATTTTCAGTGTATTTGCGTATATTTGATACATGTATAATATGGACTGAGGCTGGGATATATTTCTTTAGTATTTAAAATAATAGCAGAAGTTTTGAAGTGATTTCTTTATCCTTAAATAGAATCAGAAGTGTAAATGCAAAAATTCACATGAAACCGTTAGCGCCTTTTTGTACTTTGAAGTTGGTTGTAAATCATGTCTAACAGGAGAGAACTAGGTGAAGATAGTGTGATTTTCATGTGATGTCTTTCGCCGATACGCAGAATGAGACTATAAAATGTGTACCGTATAAAAGAGCAAATCTAGAAGTTCCTGTTACATGAGTGAGTAGATCTGTTGTAATTTAAGAGTATTTTTCAAAGCAGTCTTTGTAAATAAAATTAATTACAAACGCAACCTAATGAAGTAAGTAAGCGAACTTTTAAAGCTTAGTGAATGTAATAACAGTGACCCTTGACAGTCCTTTTTATGCTCTGAGAAAGGTACGTATAAAATTTCATCAAGAATGGCGACAAGAATGAAATATCTAATTATCCGCTCGAAGAATAAGAGCTACTATTATTCTAGAAGTCCTATAGAGTTTTTCTGTCCCCTGGTAAGTGGATATGGAGGTTGGAATTCAAAAAGTCTTATAACTATAGTGAAAGATTACATAAAAAATGGTATACTGGACATTTTACCGGTAGTAAAACATAATATCTGTCTACACTTTGGAAAATCTAGTACAGAACGGAATTCCTTATGACCTGATAAGAAGTTTGAGTACACACACTTCTATATTCGGAGGCTTAAATAGCTATATACTATAGCCATCCCAATACTCACTTGTTTAGTATTTCCCTCTTTTTTGTTCGAACTGAGGTACTCAATTTTTCGGATCTTAGATCAGCTCTAACTCGGTAGAGTTACGTATGCCCTATCGGAAACGGGTTTCACTGTTCACCTCAGCTCATTACCAGCTGAAATTCGTAGAAGAAAAATTTTCTCTGCATTCCTTTAGGGTAGGGGGTCGATAACCTGGGCTTGAGGGGAGTCGTTTCAATACCGCATGTTGAATATCGAATTAAAAATTTCGCCCAGTACTATCGGGTGGCTTATATTTTTAAAATTCAGAAAACTTTCTCGGGACGTTTTTGCCGCCGGAAAATCCATTTTCATGCACTTGTGTCACGTACTCCCCAGCTACTACATTTCGAATATATTTTTGCAGTTCTTTCTTCCATGACCTTTAGCACTCTGTTATGTACATTTTTCTCATAAGAAGTCATTTTCCACGACGGATCAATTCCGCGTAATCAAGAGAATTGGAAAAGTCCAATTTTTCACCCAGGAAAGTCGCTCAAGCTATATCCGATCGCCAAAGCTTTCCCCCGCTAGAAACTAACATTGTTAGAAAATATGTTCAGAATAACATAATGCATCGTCTGGACTTGTCGGGCCTAAAGATGTATGAAAAGTGGGCATTCCTCTTTCCTGAACAGGTTTTTAAATGAGGCAACACAAAAACAAGACAAACAGCTAGACTTAGATCTAGGCTCGCTTTGCTTAATGTTGGAAATTTCGCTCTCCTAGGCCTACTTCCGTCAACAGATTTTCTTTTAAATGTAAAAATGGAAATGATAGAAATGGGTCGATTGTGTCAGTTTGTCTTGAATTCTCTTAGGTAAGCCTTGAAGTCAATTGCGAAGAAGCATTAAAGCAGAAATACATCCAGGCCTCGTAGCTTCCATAAGTCATTGTCAAAATTTCCAACAAGGGCTTTTAAATGAATTAACACCAAACCAAGCCGAGCAGCTTGCCTTTAGCCGCATGGCTCGCTTTGCTCAATGTTGGAAATTTCAGTCTCTCTGGCCGACTGCCGTAAAAAAAATGAAAAATGAAAATTGATAGCATCGAACCGGTGGTCTCATTTTCTTTTCAATTTTTTGAAGCAAGCCTTGAAGCCAGCTGTAAAGAAGCATGGAGAGGCGAAGACTGCTTCTGCCTTAAAGTAAGAAAGCTTCTAAGCATAAGTCAAACGTTACATGGAGCCTTGTAATATAATATATTAATGGATTCTAAGAAACTCGAAAATTGATGGAAATGAAAAAGCGAAAACAGTGATAAAACCGTCTATGATTATATATTCCTCATCATTTCTTAGGCACCGGAATTTTATTTTACAAAACTCGAGTTATCACCAAATGAAGCAACTATGGACTTTATAAGGAAAATCACAGATCAAGGAATAAAATAAGAACACAATTTGAGCTTGAAGTCAAATTTAACTGCAGAATTGAATGTAATGTTCATTAAAAAAAAAAAAACCAAGAAGAGGAGAACTAATGATCAGTTTAAGTAGTCCCGCTTTAAATAGTTGTTAAAAGCATTTTAAAATTTTGAAAAATACCAATCCGCTCCGATCGTCACTTGTTTTTTTTTTAACAACTTTGTTTAAAAACTGACAATCTGCTTCTCTTCCGATCGAAATATGCTTAAAATCCTTAGAATGTATAGCTAATGGGAATGCTGATAAGGCAGATTTCATGAAATAACAACTTATTTGGCTGATGACCCATGTTTTTCTAGTTGGAAGTTCAGAATAGGCTTATATAGCTCATTAATCCGGAGAGGGAAGACATAATTTTTAATCAATTAAAAAAAGTATTTAGTCTGGTGCTCTATTTTCATTTAAATCAAAAAGAAAACTTTTGTTTCTGTGAATTTCATTCATAAAAAAAATAGATATCACTGTTGAGAAAATTGCCAAAAAATAATTGATATATAATCCTGAGCTGCCGTGAGTATCTCAGAAACTTAGCAAAAATGAAAACTTTCTCCCACAGAAATAAAAACTTGATCTCTATCACTATTCTTCCCCTTAAGTTCTGTCACAAAACAAAAACACATTTGATAACAAGCTCTAATTTAACAGTAGAGCTCCCCATGCATTAAATTTAATTTATTTAAATATATTTATTTTTTTTTGTAACTTTTTTAAATTTTTTTAATATGTTTTTATATTTTAAATATATTTTTCATAAACATGCGGGGAATCGAACTCGTTGCAGTCAGAGTCTTTCTATATATTTATATTACGTATTACTATTAATTTAATATATTCTGAAATGGAGACTATATTTCTTCATGACAAAAAACAACACAAAGCACGATTCAATTACATAAGTATTTAAACAATTCAACCATTAACATTCACTTCAAAACTCACCGAAAATCCATTGCATTATGATCAAGCAAATTGTCCATCGTCCTTGAAATTGGTTTATCTGTTTTTCCTATAATCACTCCTGCAGTCAAAGTAAAATTATCCGATTCTTCAACCTCTCGAAGAAAATATAAAGCTTGTTCTCCCATACATTCCTTAATGTTTGGATTTTTAGAATCCTTAAGACAATATCCAAAAATGTTTGAATGGCATTTGATAGGCAAAGGTAAAATCCATAATAGAAAAATTTTCAAATGTATCGAAAAACCCATCATTTGCATTTCAATTTGCACTTTTTCGACCAAATAGCGTGTCCACTTCTGAGATCACTTCACAAAACTGGAAGTTTTGCGAAATTACAACCCAGTGATATATATATGGACTATGAAGTCCGACATGTTTGAGTAAGCACACGCCAAACGCCACCGCGAGACAAAGGTGAGTTTTTTGGCTACATAGTGAAAGCAATTTATCTTGTAAGAAAATTACGTGAAAGGTCTAAAACAACAGAAATATAATTTTCTCACAATGAGATCATCATAATAATTTGATTTCAATTAATAGGCGCATTCTTGCTAGCAATTTTCATGGTGTCTATCTCGTACCCAGGAAGCATAATATTATTATGTTTATATGAATGTCCATATCATGTAGATACTTATACTTATGAGGTTTAGATAACTGTTATTCTTCTCAAGAAAATTTTATTTAACACAAATTGCTGTTGACATTCAATTATATTCAAATCAAAACTGTTTCCACTTCCTCTTTATCCAATTTGAGCTTCTAATGTTAATTATTTGCGGCTTAAGAAAGTACAAGTTTCTAAGATTCTAGACAAAACCGGCATTTTTGGGCAATTTTGTTTTGTTTCTTTTTCGTAGAAAGTGTACTTTACCTCCAATGACTGCAGCATTATCTGTACATCGCCGTATGTACTTCAAGGAAGATGGATAGAAGCCAACAACAAGATGCTGCGATTTATTCTATAACGTGGCCCAATTTTTGTGGTTATGTCTGAGAGCACACAAAAGAAGCACTCCTTGTCGAGCTTACCCAGCGGGAAAATGTTCGTGAATGAAAGTCGGTATACAGGAATTCGTCGCGAAAATCAGTATCACTGAAAAATATGTGTACATTTCCTGCAGAAAAGGAGCGAAGGCCGAGTTTGAAGTTCGAAACATGTTAGGACCGGGGTGCCTGTATGTACTCTTTTGTAGTTGATATTTCTTTGATGAGCCAGTCATCTGCGTAAACGTCGATACAGGTCAAAGTTCAGGTGTTTAGTTCAAGTTGGCTTGAGTATGAGTGAAAATTGAAAAGTGCGTGTTATAAAAAAGTGATTTCCTTTAGTTATAGGAATATTCGATTACTGGTTTGTGTGCAGTACTCTTACGCTATGTTTTTTTTAGCAATAAAGTACTACATTAAATTATACACATCTATTGCATTATCTTCTTAATTTTTTTGTAAATTATCTTCAAATCATGTGAGATATACCTACGTTTAATTGTTTGGAAGGTATTTTTTGTTTTCCAAATACTATATTCCTGGTGGGTCATTCCATGTCAAATAGGCAACAGGTGAGACACGACCATCTCCAATTTTGTTGAAATTTTACGGACTTGGAGGGTTTAGGAAACTAAAAATACATATTAAAAACTTTCCTTCAACAGTGCGTATTTCGCGAGTAATGGCATTTTCGAAATTTCAAAAAAATGGCTGTCGTGGTGTTCTTTAAAAATTCATTTATATTTTTTTATTTATGCTAGGAGAGTGAGATATGGCTTATTTGAAAGATAGTATTTCAAGCTATCTAAGAAAAATAGAATCTTAAAAATATACGCGAAAAAGGAAATCAAGGATAAGTAGTTTATCCTTAAATATCCTGGAAGACGTACTTTTGATTTTTTTTTTTTTTCATACATTAAAATACATTAAAATTTCAACTTGGGATCTCGCTGGGATCAAGGAGTTAAAAAATCAAGAAAATTTCACAAAAATATATTTATAACTCCCTACAAATAAAAAAAATATCGTTTCTATACAGGGTGTCCAGTATGTGGTCTTGCATATGAAGGCTTTGGATAAGCCATGCTTAGATAAGCAAAAAATTGTATGGAAGGTGGGGAAAATCCTTACGGTTTTCGAGATAAAGGGACTTAAAAATGTTTGAGTATGTTTTTATATATCATCCTGTAGCTTCTCAACGTTGCAGCCTATGACGATGATTTAAAATTTTGTAGCTTGTAAATCGTTAGACCTTTCGAATGGTGTACACATTTTACTCCTCCCCTTCTCCGTTTTGAAGTTATTGTTCAAAAAATTTAAAATTTTGGATTTTTAACTCGGTTCTTTTAACTACTGTATTTATCAAAAAACATGTCATCAACACCAATGTTTCATATGGGATTTAATAAGCCCAAAAGCTTCATTTTAAAATAGTTTATCAAACTCTGTACCGAAAACGTAGCCCTTTCTGCTCAAAAGCTCATTCCTAAACGATAATTGCCTACTTTCTAGCATTTATTGAATTTTTTCGCTGGGTATGCTTCAGAAAAAGTGCGAAGAACGCAGAAAGGGCTACATTTTAGGTACAGAGTGTGATAAATTATTTTAACGGGAAGCTTTTGAGCTTCTTAAATCCCATATGAAAAATTGGTGTTGATGACGTCCTTTTTGATAAATATGGTAGTTAAAAAAATAGAAATTAAATTTTACATTTGTTGAACCATAACTTCAAAACGGAGAAGGGGAGGAGTAAAATTTGTACCCCATTGGAGAGGTCCAACGATTAGCAATCAACGAAATTTAAATCAACATACCCAAATATTTTTAAATGAAATATTCTTACATTTTTACTCCTTGATCCCGTCGAGATCCCAAGATGAAATTCTAATGATTTAGTGGATAATATAAGGTATAAAATATAAAAAAATGAACAAAATCAAAAGTACGTCTTCCAGGATATTCAAGGATAAACATAAAATCATTGACCTTGATGTCCTTTTTCGCGTACATTTTTAAGATTCTATTTTTCTTAGATAGCTTGAAATACTATCTTTCAAATGAGCCATATTTTACTCTCCTAGCACTCTTTTACCACGACAGCATTTTTGCGAAATTTTGAAACTGCCATTACTCGCTAAATACGCACTGCAGCAGAAAATTTTTTAATTCCTATTTTTGTTTTCGCAAACCCTCCAAGTACGTAAAATTTAAAAAAAAATTGGTGATGATTCATGTCACACTTTTCGTGATACAATGAAATTTACGATTAGATAACCATGCATAAAATTAAAAGTTATTATGATTTTTGCAAGTCCGTCCGTCCGACTGTCCTCACGATAACTCGGGAACGCGCTGAGGGCTTAGAGGGCTGAAATTTTGCTTGTGGGCTTTTTAAAAAAAAACCAAAATAAAGTTCGAAAATGGGACGAATCGGGTAACTTCTTCGTAGGATTGCCATACAAAAATTTCGTTTTTCACTACTTATTTGGACACTACCAGAGAACGCGTCAATGTCGAGAACTGAAATCTTGTGCATAGTGTTTTCTTAAAAATAGTAAATAAAATTTAAAAATGGACTAGATCGCGCAACTCTTTCTTGGTGTTGCCATATAACAATTTAGGATTTTTACGTATATACTGTGAAAACATTCAGTCTTATACGGTTTTAATGTACTGAAAGGTTCTTCAGAATATGAAATATTTACTATCAAATTGCTTATAATTGTTTTTCCTGTCCTACGCACCGTTCTATAAATGAAAAAACCACTTCGAAAATCAAACTTGCATAGACCTGTGACCATACCAAATTTTATATGGGCATTCATCTAGGGTATCATAAGAATTGGTGTTAGACCAATTCTAGCTTTTTTACTTGATTTTTCATATTTTAGAAACTACAAGAGATATAGGTACGGTGCTGCAAACTCTTCGAAATAAATAGAAGAAGGTAGCTAGTAAGATTACCTTTTTCGCATATCATTTAACGTTACTTTGTTTAAAATTAAGCATAAGAGTAGTCTTTTTACGTTTTGTAAGAAATATGTCACTAATTATAAGATTCTCTGATTTTACTGATTTATTTTTGTGTCTGTGATATTTACTAGGAATATCTATTGGATGTAGTTTACATGGACTTAAGATCAGAAGCAGCATAAAATCGAATAATAACCAGAGCAAAGATCATGATTGGTCTGAGACCAACAATATGATACCCTAGAAATAAAATGAAAACGAAGGTTTTGTAAGGTTGTTTTGTTAAGGTTGCCAGTCAATTACAAATTATCTGCAGTTTCCAACTTTAATTGGAACAGTCCAAATCTGTTTCCGTCCTCCCAATAGTTAAGTTTGAAATTTGACAGACAGAAAACTTTAAATAAACTGACGTTTAGCGCAGTCCATATTGTAATTAGTTTGTTTGTTTTTAAAACGATTGTTTCAAAGAAAAAAATTGTTGCTGTTAATAATTCTTTTCTCAGAACTACCAGTGAAGAATAAAAAAGCTTTCTGGGTGAAAGATTGATTACTTCACCAGACAAAGCATCTCACATATGAAATTAATTATTTTAATTCCTTATACCAATTTTCTTTTCGCTTTCTGTGGGAATACGAATCATCTTTCCCTTATCAGAGTGCAGGATGTCTCCTGATGAGAGCTACAATTATCGAGTGGAAATATCAAATTAAACTGAAAATAATTACAAATTTTCGACATCCACACGCAGACGACCTAGACTGCAGTTCAAATCTTATGATTAACGATAAAATATGTTAATGTGGGGCGGAATTCAAATATATCTACAGAAAGCTGTCAGGGTTTTACGTGAACCCCTAGCTTAAAACCTTAAATCCACGGCAGTCTTTAGGCATGGATTAGCAGGCAAGCGACATTCAATGCTCTGATGGAGCAGATTACATTATATTCTGTCTCATGAGTACCAGTTTTTTGTCAGTACATGCTTCACATTAGACTTACTGGTCGAAGCGAGACTCATCTAAAATCTCTGCCGAACTCTGGGTCACAGCACCCGATTTATTTAGCGCTACTCCATGCCGAGAGTCATTCCTCTAAGCACACATTAACAAGCGACCGTCCTTCTCAGATGCAGTATATAATTATACAAAAGGACATACTTCTCTGTTCAGAGACGGATGTCCGCCTAAGTCATGCAGAGTCAGACAATCTCTCTCTGGCTGCATATGGGCCACCACAACCACTACGATGGCCCTACCAGGTCGCCTTTTCCACGTTTAGGTGAATAGTACTACTAATTGCAGCACTTTCCGGGGCTTCTTAACCCCGTAGTACCAAGTTAGGAATGTCGTCTACTCAATTGGTATGGCTTCGTATAATCATGAGTACTCCCAGTGGATCTTCATGCAGATCTTTAAGCGAGACTGGTCACTCTGTTCGGGCTTAATCATATGAGCATTTTTTTATATGTAACAGCAGTGGACCACGAGAAGGTTATGATCCACCCTTCAAGTTAAGAGAGGCTTGAGACTACAGCCAGTAATATACCAAGGTACTAATTCCAAGCAAGACTACTAGGTCGTATACGTGCAGGCTTTATTATAGATACGCCCTATCATCAGTAATTAGACTACGTCAACCGTCAGCACGAAACACATCCACATCCCGTGGCAGCACTGTGCTTCATTAACTCCTTTTGCACTGCCTCAAATATATCTACAGTTCGGATCTGCAAATAATCTGTAAGTGAGTGGGGGCCATTAGTCGATTTTTGTAATTTTATTTACTAAGTATATCTATGAAAACACCGCGCCGTGTACAAAATTTCTCATCTCTACGTTGAACGGTTCTAAAAATAGCTCCAAATATATAGTGAACAAAGAAACAAGCCAGAATTGGTCAAAGGTCGGTATTACACTATCAAAGATCATTAATCAAATATTTGGTAAAAGTTGTTCAAATATTTAATAGAAGTTTAATGAAATCTTTGGGGGTATTTGACAAAGATGCATTAATTACACTATGGTCTAGGGCACACTTAAATATAAATATTAATTAAATTAGGGTTATTTTATGTCATAATAACGGAAATATGTATAACTTTAATTTTAATTTAAGTGGGCCCCAGCCCTATATAACAGGAGTGCTAAAACAGAAATTAAATTAAATTTAAAATAAATGGCTTGGTGAATACGGCCCTAAATCAAAGTTATATTATGACATTTATTGTTTCTTGCCAGCCATTTTAATATAATCTTTATCTGTTTTAAATTGTGTTTAAAGCATTCAAATTACGTTTTATTTCTTGTAATATTGAATTCGAAAAATTAATTTTTTATGCAGTGGCAATATGTAAGAAAAAGCTGAAAAGATTGGGACTCCCCTTTGGATAATGAGACGCCAAGAAAAAGGCACTATAAATAATTTAATAAGAGAATTGTAGAAGGAAAATGAGCAAGAGTACGAAAACTAAGCTTATTGTGACGATGGATTAGGAAGCCTGAAAGTTTTTGTTAAGATACATTGATCCTCCTCGTATTGAAAAATAAAATAATCACTTCAGAAATGCGATAAGTGCTGAAGATCGCCTGTAATCTTCGATTTCTTTGCAACTGGCTAAAGGTTTTCTAAGATCTAGTACAATGCCAGTATTTTCCAATGTATGCTTTTAAAAATACTCCCGGAAAGTTGTTGTGCAATTTATGAGTCCTTAAAACGAGATTAAAGGTACATTTTTTCTTACATCATTTGTACACTAAAGAACAATGAAAGAATCCTTTATTTTCATTCACTTACATTTCGAGTTCCATTTACATTCATTAAAATTTCAGTTCCGCTTTTCTTTTGAATAGCATATAAATATCCTGAATTATCTGACGCAAGGGAATAGCTTTTGCAATTGATCCCAGGCATCGGAAAGTATACTTTTAATATTTCTCTTAGCTTTATTAATAAAAAGTTACCT
The DNA here is from genome assembly GCA_963930735.1 of Dioctria linearis. Classification (NCBI taxonomy): domain Eukaryota; kingdom Metazoa; phylum Arthropoda; class Insecta; order Diptera; family Asilidae; genus Dioctria; species Dioctria linearis. The sequence goes on from OZ005741.1 coordinate 240,551,787, forward strand.
TTTGAATGTTCTTCAAGTAGTCTCAGTTCTATTTTTTCATTCTTTCCAAATATACCCAAACCATTGGTTTCGTGTTTAAAAGCCGGGAACTTATCTATTAATGTAGATTCCAAAGTAGAAGTGCACAACTTAAAAGCCTTTACGATGAAAAATCCTGTTCTTACGACATTGGTAAAGCTGTAGTTAGGATCATAATGTCGTAACATTTAGTACGACTGTGAGTATATATGAATTACGATGAATTTACATTGTACAACGCTTGTGATTTAATTTTTGGAGTCATAATTCAAGTTGTTCAGACTAATTTCCGACAAGCATAATGACTTAAGTCATATACAGCAGGTAGTTGCCGTTATTTGAGATATTATGACTGAATTACGGCATTGTTTTCTATAAACTGCAAATTTTGTCGTAATTCAGTCATAATGACTACATGAATAAAGATTTGTCATAAAGTTACTGCAAGCTAACTACCCAGCGGGAAACGGAAGAATTTTGGATGCATTCCGAAAACATTCTATTAAAGGTGTGAAAGCAATACGCTCTGATATCCAGTGAATTCTTTTTAATGCATTGAAGTCCCACGACGAGAAGGTAAGGGGAAAAGAAGACTTCCTTATTAATTCTCTGGAGGGTGAGAAGAATCATTCCCTGTCAATACTGTGGAAGCATAAATTCTGCCATCTCAGGAAGTGTATGAAACCATTAAGCATGAATTTTCCGGAAATTTGGACCATTCAATTTATACCCTCAGAAATGTGGAGGGAAGTACTCTTTCTGTTTTCGCTGAGAGGTATAGGGCAGAACTCTTCCTGCTTTCTTAGAGAGGTGTGGAAAATAAACGGACCTTCACTTATACGTATCTCGTAATTAACTGAAAATAATCTACTCCTTCTTCAAAAATAATCAAAAATCAGAATATACTTCCTTCATTGTTCGTAGAAAATCAATGAAACTGTATGAAGCATTTTCGACCTACACGCACTCACTCGGAATAGCCTCTTATAATAGAGCAGCACAAATTTCTATCTCTTTTCGATAACAGCACGAATGAATCATTCATTACCTCTGTCTTCTTTAAGTATTCCCTGAAAGGTATATACCATGCTCAAAAATACCGCGCATCAATAAATTACGCCTGCCTTCCTAAACCAGGTCAAAATAAGGTATGTCTATGTATTCATTACTAATGCTGGAAATTTTTCGTCTTTATTAGACTGAAATTCATTGGAAGAAAAATGTTTTTCCCAATGAATTTACAAAATGCATTTAGATTTAGAATAAAAAATATCGAACTTTTCGACCCATCGATCAGAGAGGTCTCATCCATGTGGTTATCTCTGATCGCTTACCATCGAAGTTCTGTGGCAGGCGATCAGAGATAACTACACTGATGAGACCTCTCTGATCGCTGGGTCGAAATGTTCGATATTTATTCATTACTAATGCATTTCAGGTAATGTCGACAGTAAAACTATCTAAGTCAGTCATTCCCATTTTCCCGCTGGGTAAATATGCAACATAAGGTGAAAAAACAAACAGTGGCAAAATAATTTTTAAGTATATCTCGTGTTATTACAGAAATGTTAGTAGTAATTTTGAAAAATTTGGCATTTTCAAAAATAGCAAGTACTTTTGGTATTACTTCGATAAGAAAAACACCTCCGATGCCCCTACCACCGCTTTTTAGTCAACTTAATTCTGGCGTACTGTCTTTTTTTCTGTGAATCTTAGGTATCTGTTTGGGTTGTTCTTGACCAATATAAAGTGCCTGATGATGCCCAGAACTCTGGCATGACAGTTATACATACCTTTCAATTTTTTAGAATCTGTACGATCTTAAAACTCATATTGTCCAAATTGGTTCCTCACTCCAAAATAATCTGCCAGTTTAGTTTAGTTTAGTTTGAAAAGACCTCAAGGGGTCCCCCCTATATAGGCCAAAATAAGGCCCATAAGCAATCGCTCATCGGACCCAACCGGATGCTCGTACAATTCTAAATATTGGCACCCAGCCTACTTTGGCGGCTTCATGCAGCTCGTCCAGGAGGACTAAGGCAAGGATTCTGTGTGGCTTTCCTGAAAGTGCGGAACAGTGACAAAGAAAGTGAGTCAACGTTTCGGCTTCCCCTCGGCAACCCATGTATATAGAATCATCAACAAGTCTCATCCTGTAAAGCTGACCCCTGACAAAAGACTGCCAAGTGAGAAAAGGCACTAGAATTGTCAGGGTTGGCTTGTTAAGTTCCAAGAGCTTATTCATTTGATTTGGGTTAATTTTGGTCCACAGTTCCTTTGTAGTTCTATCTAACCAAAGGAGACTGTACAGGTGATCAACCCAAATCAAAATAATACAGGTAAAGTGTTTTGGTGTAATCTCGATTATGGAGCGCGATTCTTCTGCAACTACACCAAGACGACCAAGCTCGTCCGGTCTTTCATTCCTACTGATGTCGCTATGCCCTGGCACCAACTAAACAAGTACCCTGTTATTCCGAGGGAGGCAATTTAAGTTGGTTTTACACTCCAGTACTAGTTTGAATGTTGTAAAAGGTTTAGATAAAGTTTTGACAGCTGCTTAGTTGACTGAACAGATGGCGACCTCCTAAGCTGCCACTAAAATCGCAAATGTATTTCAAAGCAATGTAGATGGTTTTTCGTATTTATATCTGGGACGGTTCGTCTCACAGCAAAAATGATTATACCTAACCAATTTCACAGGATTTCTTATTCTGAAGAACTTTTCAGTACAATAAAAACGTCTAGGACTGATGTTTTTAAAGTATAAGTAAAAAGTGTATATGGCAATACTATTTTCCGATTTGGTCCATTTTTGCAATTTTTTTACTATTATTTTGAAAACGCCACGTATAAAATTTCAGCTATCTATGTCGACGCACTCTCAGGCAGTGTCCAAATATATAGTGAAAAACGAAAGTTTTGTATGGCAAGCCCTTGAGGGAGTTACCCGACTTGTCCTATTTTCGAACTTAAATTTAGTGTTTTTTATCATAAAAAGTAGAATGTATAAAAGAACGTCATTGTCATTGTATAGAGTTTGTAGCCCCGGTATTTTATATATTTCCCGGAGATTTTCATTGTCCATTTTCAAACTCTATTTGATTATCAGAGAAATTAGTTAATGGAAACATGATACTGGCCAATATGCCTGGATAAGGTTATTCCTCTAAATCATTTTATTACAAAAGAAGTAAACCAACTCACATGATTCCCCTAACCCCACTTTACATAATTTTCCTTCACAATACTGCAAATAACTGGCCTTTGAGCTAGCAATCGGTGTGCTTCCAGTGTTGTGTTTCGATTGTATTTTACGTTATTATTCCTGTTAATAATCCAAAGTAGTTAAGAATATCATTTCTGTAAATGAGACCCCATATCCTAAAGTGCACTGGGCTCTCACTTGGCTAAAGGCGACCCTGGTTATTGTACGTTATTCGTTATTCTAATGAACTATTTAGAGAAAGTCACTGCCAGGTTAGAAGACGAAATTTGTTTCGGATATGGATTATCAACATAAAATGCCTGGATTATGTGCATGGATATGGTTTTGCACATATTATATAATGTTTTCTTTGAGAAATGGTCAGCTACGAACGACGAAAACAAACGATCAAAACAAGAAAAGAAAAATGCAGTTCAAAGAGGTTTTCGCGAAGAGTTTGGTTTAATTACCGATAAATTATGAAAATTTAGCGGCAACTCTAATGATGCTAATACAGAAAAAAGATTTTTTAGTACAGTACGAGTTATTTTTTAAAGATGGCAGGTGTTGATGACGTAGTGGTACAAAGATTGTAGGTATATGATTCTACAAGCTTTGTCTTCTAGCATAATGATTGATGGTCAAAAGTTTGGCGTATAGGTAGGTACGTTTAGAATGGCAAGAATGTATCTCAGCAAACACAACTGCCATGCCTTCAGTACACAAAATATTGATTCATCGAGTAAGTATCATAAATCATTTTGTTGTATTACCAATTGTTCAACTCTTGGAAGATACTCAAGGGTCTAGCAATAAACCCTATAAAAATTGTGGACTACATCACAACAGAAAATGTTCAAGATTGGAACAAAAAAGGTGCATCAGATACATACAAAACAAGTATTCGAGAACAACCATACATAAATCATTTCAAGGAAATAGACGAAAATAGTCTGACCTTTTGAAAGTGAATAAAATCATTTCTGATCTTGAGGTTGTCGAGTGTGACAAATCTGTACTCATACATATTTATATGTATGTATGTACCTACCTATTATATTTTAGTCTGGTACAGTATCGAGAGAGTCTCACAAGGAAAGGAGGTTCTTATATGTTCCTTTATGGACATACAAGGCGCATTCGATAACATTCTCTTTGACTCGATCAAGAGGTTATCCGAAGATAGAGGCATAGAAACCTGCATCGTCAGATAGATTGGCAACATGCTTGAGAAACGCTGCATAACAGGTACCATGAGGGGCGACACCACAACAATCATGGCCACTAGAGGCTGCACACAAGCCGGGGTTTTATCACCACTTCTATGGCTCCTAGATGTGGATGAGCTATTAAGTTTAGTCCAAGAAGCCGACTTTAAGTGGAACTGTCCACTCAGCTTGGTGCCTCAAGTTCCATTTTTTAGGCGGAAGCTTATGCTATAAAGGTTGGAGCTCAGGAAAGCCTAAATAAAGGTTGCAAGGGTTGCAAGAACTTCAACATCTACATTTGTTCAGACAACCAAGCTGAGCTCCTAGCTCTTTCTTCTCAAGTCTTTGAGTCGAAACTAGTTTGGAGCTGCTACTCTAAACTCCAAGTAATGTCTAGGGACATCCAAGTAACCTTCGTTTGGGTCCCTAGACACCAACCAGTGGACGTTAATGGAAAAGCGGATGAATTGGTTAAAACCGGAGCTGAATGTTCGTGTACTTGCCCTACCCGACATTTGGCCTACCAAAAGACCACTTTAGGAGGCAACTGCTTAAGTGAGAAAACAGGCAACTGGATCTCCTTTGGCGAACCACGCTCGGTATGAGGCAGGCGACGAAATTCTTCAACCCCTCTCATCTCCAGACGTGCCAACTTATTGGACTTAGCAGACAACAGTCGCTCAGACTATTTGCTAATGCAGTCACTGGTCATGACCCCTTCCGGCACATCCTGAAGGAGATAGGCAAATTCGACAGTGAACTGTGTCGACTGTGCCAAGGGAATGATGAAACATCGATGCATGTTATATGTGAGTCCCCAGCACTTGCAGGTCTAAGGCTGCAAATCACTGGTAGAACACTTATATCTCCAGATAATGTCTGCAATCTAACCCCAAAAGAAATAGTCGAGCTCGGTAAAAGACTCGATTTTTGCCTAACCACTTTAGGAGAAGGCAAATAGATCAACTATGGTCGAGGTGTCCGCTAGGTCCTGGAAGCCCTACTCTTAACATTGAGATTAACTCTATTTTTATTCCTAACTAGTTGTTAGAGAATTAAAAAAGTGGTAACTACTATATATGAGCGAAACTAATAAAATATATATTTATATGGATTTCTGACAGACTTGCAAATACAACTGCGAGTGATGCGATAAGTAAACGCTGATTTTTGATTTTTTATCACGCATGTAATCCATAATTCGGCGTTTGAGCTGTGTTTAGTTCTGCTTCATGACCTAAATAAATAATTCGAAATATTATTGAATTTTTTCGGTGGAATTATTTTAATTTTAGTTCTCACTGTCCAACTATTTTTAGACTATGCATTTAATCTGCTACTAACAAAGATAATAGGTATGAAAGGAGAATGGACATAAATGTATGGAAGTTTGTCTATCCTCCAATAGGATGCGTTACTCCTTCTTCTCTCGAAATTTTACGATGCTGATATACTAAGATTCAGTTTTCATCCCTGGATACTGTATGTTTAATTTTCTCAAAACATAGGTATAAGCTTAATTTAATACGTGTAAATAGAATTTATGTTGCCAATAAAACGCAACATGAATTTCAGATCAAACAGCGAATATTTGATGAAAAAATTAGCATTAGTTGGTTTTATTTACATACACTATAGATTCCTACTAAATTCCTCCAATTTAAGTTAAACAAATTTATTTCGTTTACACTTTTCCTCACTTTGCAATTCAGAATGCTTCCCAGTCAAGGCCTTAGCTCAAAAATAGCTAAAATAGAGCAGTAAATTAATACCAGTACTATGTACGTGCACGAACTGGAATATCAGACTATCCCGTAGCACAAAACAAAGAGAGATAACCTTTCGAGCACAAATATTACCTTGACGATGATGCTCTTCATCCAATCCGTTGGGAGTACATATATACTATGATTTTTCCAGGACTATTCTAGTTCCTTTGAAGAAGTATTTCAGCCGCCTCTGCAGTTGCTGCTTAGCAACTTTCCATCATAATGCTTTATTAGATTTTTTCAACGGAATTTGATTAGAGCTATACTCAATACGTCAATGCCTGTTATAATACAACGAGCTCGATGACTGGGTTTCGGATAGAACAAACGTAATTGGTTCCTTAACTGGATTGAACATATTTCTTTGTAACTATCTATAGATATATTCAATATACAATTTGTGCAATGCATACATCTAGATGTTATAATATCGACGTGTATCACTTTCTAGAGCAATCCAAGCTAGAAATTCGTAGAGTAGGTACGCTTTAAGGAGATAAGTGTATAAAAATTTTAATTTTCCCTCAATACCTTTTTAGCGAAGTAAAAGAAATTCTCAACGAAATCATCTTAGAAGTGAATAACATAGAACACGATAAATTATTTTTTAATTGATGAGATGTTTATCCCAGTCCCAGTGAATAACAATCCTTCAAGCAAATCAAATGTGCTGGGCATTATAACTCACATAAAATAAATATGAAAAATTTCAATAAATCGAAATTCCTTGTTCGGATAAGTTTCGGGGGAGAGGAGAACCCGATTTTAATCAAAAGCTGATTATAACATATATTTAGGGAGAGTAGTGGTGTGTTTTCTCTTTTTCTCCATAGACATTACTATTTGTACATATGTTGAAGTAGCTTACTCGACAGATTGAAAAATTGAATAGTATTCACGAAAAAGGTCTTTTCCAAACCGAGATTATAACAATGTTGTGCACTTTCGTCTTTAATAATTCCTATTTTACAAATACTTGGAATATTTTTTTTTTTATATTTTTCTATATATTTCGTACATATGTTTTTGCAGCAACATATAATAATATCCAAAATCTTTGGCTTACCCAGAAATGCGGAGCACTTTTCAGGTTTTTTTTTTACATGAAGAATTCATTATTCCTAGGTACTTATCAGAACGAATTTTTGGTCTTATTTGCATTGCTTAGGTATCTGATTATTTTAGATTATGATTATTTGACATATCTTCAATTAGTTCTTCTTGTGATGAACTCAATAAATTATCAAAATAGCGAATTCATTGATATCTTGTAGCTTTTTGCTAATCATTCTTATGAATTCATTTGAATCCGTTATTGATTAGCTAAACGAATATTCTAGATTATAATTTTTATCGGAATCTCATGGCTTGATGTGTTCATTACTTACTTCCATCTCCAGATAAAACAAAGCGTCATAAATCCTATGCAAATCCGACAGTAAATAAATTGTTTGCAGATGCGATACGATCAATGAATATGGATTTAGGCTGTGTACCAAACCAGACTTTTCGTTTGAAAAGTTCGGTAAAAATGTACTAGATCAAGTTGCTTGTGCCAAACAAGAGGAGTCTTTTCACGTGACGTTGTATTAACATTTGTTGTATTTAACATTTAACAACGTCATAAAATGGACGAAAATATCGAACTTGTAATTTTATTTCTTCAAATGAGAACTATTTGAAATACATAAAAGAGAGAAGGAGGAAAGTAAAGCGTTGTATGCTAAACAGGATAACCAATATTCTAGTTTTTAATATATTGCATACAGTAATGTGTTTAGCCACGCTTATACTGTTCCAATCAAAAGTCGCTGCTCTATAAGGAAATACTGAATAACAGTGACAAGGTTTTTCGTGAAAATATGCGGATTTCAAGAAGTTCATTTGAAAAGATTATTGAAATTATACCATCAAAACATCACGGGTATACAGTTTGAAATTGGATCTATCAGTTTTCTTGCGGAAAGTTTAATATAAATGTAAATTTGTAAAACTCACATACAATTGTAAAATGAGAGTGGACAATTAGGAGAGCGGAAATAAATACAAATTCAAATGACGTTTTTATTTTAGTTTTATTCATTTTCTGAAGAAATTTTAATTTCATGTTTTCCCCATAAATACTTTTGGATGCCTATACAACATTTATTGATTGAGGCCTTTTCCTCCAAAGCTTCAATTTCGTTTTTCTTTCGTTTTCTTCAGGATGAAATAGACAGCGTTCAAGACTATGGACGATTTAGAGAATCTTCGAGCGATTCTTGTGCAAGGCCAGCATTTTGGTCTTCTTCCAAGTTATTTTTTACTTACAACGCTCAGAATATCGTCTTGTTTCCATTTTTCCGCCATGTTCATGTCAGTATGTCATTTCATACGTCAAAACAGAGTTTATTCATTAAAATTTTCGGGAGGGATGGCTCTGCTTTCGATAAGGAAAGGTATTGAATATTCATTAATAAGTCTACTCGCCAGAATACTTTTCGTTGAAAAATTGACTTTTCAAACGAAAACTCTGGTTTGGCACACAGCCTTAGTGTCAGAATTGCGTATATGGCAGAATATAATATGTACCTACCTACATGTAATAAGGTATTCCCCCCGCATTAATACAAAATGAAATTAAATGTTTCCTTTGGTTCTTCCTTTATATATATACAAGTACATAATCCTCTCTTACGAGGGGCATACTTAAAATAAAAATGTAATGATTTGCGTTATCTTGTACCAATAATTAATTTAATTGGAAGTGTGCCCCAAATCTCTTCTTACGGGTGTGCTAAGAATAATTTAATTGCGTTCACACAATTAAATGACTTAGTCAATGGTATTTGGAGTAATTACAATTTTAGCCAACATTATGTTTTAGAAAACCAGTTCCACAGTAATTCCAGTTAAGTTCGCAGCAGTCTAGTTGATGTGCCCTTAAAGAAAGCATGTTGTTTTGAGCTAATTAATGGCTGAAAATAGAACCCCAGCAGTTCACAAGACATGCTTTCAAAAAGCTTGGGTATAACAGACAATTTAGCAATTGCTCGATAATTACTAACCAAGTCCCTCTGTTGGTTATTAAAAAAAAAAGGAATAGCAAAAGACGATTTCTAAGCAACAGGAAATACATCCCTTGACAAAAATAATTTAAATAAATCAAGCAGCTGCCGCGAAAGACTATCAAAACATTGTTTAAGAACAATGCTAGGGATACCATCCGGTCCAACAGAACAGGAAGAATCCAACTTACGAACATGCTCACATAACCAATATTCACTAATACACCGAATATTAATATCTAAGCTAGAGCAATTTTACATGTACATAAGACGACACATAAGAAAAAAATGTTCGCATTGCTATTGTCAACACTGAAAGACTGGGAAAACTAGTCCGCAAAATAATTAGATATGAGAGCCGGATCATGACTAGAACTGTTCAAAAAGGACAGGCCGTTACACTGTAAAAAAAGTATGACTATTTCCTAAGTTTTGTTATGGTACTATTACAATGTTGAGTGATTGGTTTGGACGTGAAGTCCAGACTGCCAACATGAGCTGACAGATCACTCGGTAACAGCGTTGACTGCAGGGCGGCACGCTAGCTTGCCTCAGCTATTGGCGGAGAGTGTGGGGTGGGTACCACGAAATACCTGCCGCTGTCACCTTACCATAAACAAAAAGAAATCGTGCCTGTCTTCCTGAAACGGAGACTGATAAAAAGGAAAGGCACACACTAATCCTGAAGGGATCGCGTACATCACTCACCTGAAGTTGATCCTAAGGATCGGATGACCTGATCCATTGCCGTCCCCGGCCTCCCATGACATCCTGGCTACTCGGTTAAGATGTCCCTGCTTGTATACCTGTATGGAGTAGAAAGAGAAACCTCGGCAGAGGAAAAGTGAGAAGAAACAACCTAAGATTTATTCCATATTGGGATCTGTTTTAATTGACAACTATGTCACATATATACATTTCGAAAAATTATTTTTTTTTTTATAATCACCCCCGAAGCATTAAAGATGAGTGGAATTCCGTTGCGTGTCTTAGTTTCTCCCTTTTTTCTTGTTTTTTTTTTCTATTAAATACTTTATTTTGTACCTTTACTGATTTACATTTCCGTACTGGTTAATGCCGTGGTAACCCAAAGGGAGTTGAGGTTAGAATCCGAGAATCCAATAATCTCCTTTTAGTAGGTAAGCGTATTGTTCGCGGGTTATTTTCGAAGCTGGGTCGTCCCGGAATACGTATTGCCGCGGTAAGTTAAAACCGGGAATTTCACGCAATTTCCCGTTGGGTTGCACGCTTACAATAGCACAAATCTATTTTCCTGTTTTTTTTTTTTTTTGTTTAATTTCTTTTGTGGTACTTTTCCCAACTTATCTTACAGTGTTCTTGTGAATGGCAGCGTTAGATAAGGGCAAAAATTCTTCTACTATTCAATACTCGACGTATCAATTTGGATAAACTGTATTTACAATGGTACACGTACAATGCACACTTAACGAAGACCGGATTTATTAAATGTTCTGCCAGAGACTGCGCCCGATTAGTCTGACAAATCATCACTGCAGTCATTCAACGATTAATATAAAAAAAAACTTTTATTAAGAAGGGATCTATAATATAAGAAAGTTCACTTTGTCCACATTAGTTCAAAATGTGGAAATGTTCTTGCCAATGGCAGCGTTAGTCATGGACGCACAAATTATTGGTCGTCGACTCTTAATATAAAAAAATTGTATTTAGGTAATAACCTAATATGATAAGTTCACTTTGTCCAAATTATTTCAAACTGTTCCTGCCAATGGCAACCCGATTAGTCCGACAAATAATCATTGGTCTACCCTCTTGCTAGCAGTCTCGTGTCGAGTACCGTTCGGCCAGTCCCGCTATTTTTGTGGGGTGTTGTACAAATATTCTCCCCTTCCTTTGTTGCTCAAAGCGTTATGAGTAGTCTAAATGTGATATGGACCTGTAAACTAGAGTATACTTATCTTCTCCTTTTATTAATGATTTGATGGTTATTCAGCCGAATCGTGATTTTTCCAATTCTTGACTCTCCTCCTCGGCGAGCTTGTTTCCTTTCTGCCTTCGCTACTCTTCCCGATTTTCTCGTTTCTTTCCTTGGTTGTTTTCTAATTTTAATTTTTTCTCGCGCTTAACAGCTTTCTTTTCTTCTACTCACTGCCGTTTTCTCTACTTATTTTTCTGTTTGTTGCTTTCCTCACCGCTGTCACACACTTAATGACATCCACCTCTCTCCACACCAAAAAAAAAAAAAATGGCCGACCGTCCCTCTTCCGGCATTTTCGTTCCCCATTTTCTTGCGTTTCACCGCATGGTGCCAGCTGTTCCATTGACAGTCATGGGTGGGTAGGTGGCTGTACTATTACAAGGCTATGTTTACACTCGCGACCATAACAGTTTAAGTCACGTTTTTCCTACAAATAAATGTACTTTTCTCTGTAATAAAGGGAAAATCAATGTAATTTCCCCAAATCAACGGAACATTCAATGAATTTGGATATTTGGCACCAGAAAACTTATAAAGTACCTACTTCAAATTTCCGAAATGTTAAGATCTCTTGGATATAACGAAGGGAACATTCAATAAATTAGGTATTACGTTACAATTTTATAGAAAGATATTTTCGTTTATATAATTCAGATGAAAACAAGTCATATATTGCTTTTCACTATTTTGTTTGAGCGTGCCCAGCGCACCAACATAACTTCCGTTCTACTTAGTAGTATGGGCCATAAGAAATGAACTATTCAGCTGCTTCCAATGTTTTTTAAAGGAGTGGTGCTCTGTCATATATGGTGGAGTGTGAAGCCAAAGTTAACTTAATGAAAAGTTGCATTTAAAATGCCCCACGGCAAGAAAAGGAAGAAAGAAAGGAAAATCAAACTATCTTTAAAACTTTTATGGATAAAGATAAAAAAAATGTGAAAGCGCAGATTGCATGCAAGAAAACAGAATGGCAAATGATTCATTTTCATAAATAAATTAGAAGGGGCGGACTTTTCACGTTTTACTCTCATAAACTGTTCCCGCGCTTTTGTGAAGACCGATTTTCTCTAAAATATCCAACGTTTTTTATAAAATAACCAATGTTTTTTTAGTGTAATTTCTATGCTATTTGAACAGCACGTGCTTCTGTTTACATTCGTTTTGCTTGTAAGAGATTAGGTGCGAGAAACTCATGCTGGATTCTCTGAAATTTGCAGGAAAAATTAGAATTTTATTTGAGAGCAATTTTATATCTCCTTTCAGCACCTTGGCCAAAGCGTAATTTATATTTTTCTTAAAGATAGAGGAAGTTTGACCTTATGTACATTATTATGAATAGTTTGATAGGATTTTGAGGGATTCAATAAGATTTTGTCGTTCGGGTAATCTTACGTTCTCTCGATTTTTGCTTTTAACTTGTTGTCTCAGTTGCACTACAGTCGTGCATAGCCAAGCTCTTTTCCCACATTCATGCAAAAGACGAAAGTATATATATAAGTATAATTTTGTTCGGCTTCTTAATAGTAGGTTATCTTTGGTAGTATGATGGCATGTAACCCCCGAAACAGAAGATGTGTTCTTTTGTGTACCTTGTTCTAGAACTCCCATATACTGGAGAATACAAATTGTTCTGTCAATTGAAGCGAACTATTCGTACTATTCGCTTCAATTAAAATTTTTATATGAATATGTACATATGAGGCGTTCTTTTGTGCATCTTTTGTTCTACCCTGTTTTGCGGACACAAAAGAACACAGCTAGAATGAGCTTAATTACGACGCAGGAGTAAGTTATAAGGCAATGCCATGAAGTGATTGCAATGGATGTAAGCGTCGTAGCTTTAAAGTTTCGAAGAAAATTTAATTATGGTGGTGAACAAACTAAAAAAAGTAATTTAGTGGTCTCAATATGTTATTAATACAGTTAACAAAACTTGTTGAAATTTCATCTTGATGCAGTCACCAATGGCCATTGGTTTCACCGTGCTGGTGGCTACGACTTTGATACCTACTTCATCACCGCATTTGTACGGGGTGGCTGCGATACATTCCGTTCAAGGCATAAGGAATGAGATGTTCAGCTAATTCTCATGTTTCTTAAAGGTGTAGCTATATATTTCCTACATTTTAGGAAATATTCCGTACATTCCAGGAAAAGCAAATAAGAAAAATTTGAAAATTTCCTACATTTTAGGGAATATTCCCCACATGCATTTTAGGAATAATAATACTCTACGTTTTCCAAGATGAAACTTTCCCTTATCATATTGAAAAATGCTTTGTGGCACAAATTATTGATATACACTTTAGACAAAACTTTTTACTCTGTGGGATAACCATCGCTTTTACGATTAGCGTTAACAAATTTCCAAAAACGCTTAGAATCGTATTTGACATTACTTTGGAAACTGAAACCCATTTAAGCCTCCCCCTTAAACTGTTTTCTAAGACAAGAATAATTGCGTTAATCATTTATAGATTTAGAACTACCCTTCACACCTTGTTACGAGTATTACGCGAATTACGTAGACTGTCATGGAGCCAATTAGGAGTAGGTACAACTAAAGCTCCTAGCTTGACGAATAATTGCAGCGTTAATTATTTTATCTTTGGAAAAATATTATATGTACTTCCGGTCGCGTAGACCGTGTGTCACCGAATCCAATGAGCGCCACTTCTGGAAAGTTAAGCCCTTTCTAAGTGCTATTAAATGGGATATTTTGTTTTTCTTTAAGAAACTTTATGACAGACTTTTTCTCCTGAATATCGTTAAAATGTGTGATTTTCGAATTTGGTTAAAGAGGGAGAGGGTGTAGGTTTGTGCGGGATATCTGATTTTTCTTTTAAACGCTTTGGCTTAATGTTTAACATATTCCATGGGAATATTTAAATTTATTTTTATGTTTAACCGTTATATGGATGTTGATGTGAAATAAATTTTTCTGTTTTGTCTTGAAATTTGTTTTTTATGTGGAAGTTCTTTAGTGCGGTAATCTTCTAAACTACTTAACGCAGAGTAAACAAATACACCACAACGTTCGCAAGAGAAAGTAGATGCGAATTAACAAGCATATGTCACATAGATTATGTACCGTTATATGAGCTTTTAGGTCTTGAAAAAATGGAGCGTATGAGATAAATACCTCCTGCATTTCAAAATTTTTATTTATAGTTGTTACTAAAAATTAGAAAATAAAATGTATTAAAAAAACTTTTAAAATAAATAACTTTCATCAATAAATTGCACTAAAAAGTAAAAAATATTTTTTTCTTTCTCAGTGAGAATACACAAGAAAAGTTTAAATGCAAAATAAGAAATACTAGAACTAAGTTTAAAATTCAATTGTATTAACAATATTTTAAAATTATACTATATCGCTTGACTTTAAATATTTGAATTCTTTGCAATGAAACTTTTCTTGTGTATATCACTTTTTAGTGCAATTTATTTTAAAAATTTGTTTAATATATTTTATTAAAAATAGTGTTCGTTAAAAGACCAACAATTCGTACAAAAAATCACATTTTGTGGGCTAGGCTACTTTTGTTCTTTAACGCCATCACGTTATTTCAATTTCAATTCCATCTATAAATCATATGAAAAATGAAGTAAACATTTTAATTAATTATTTATCATATCTGCCCCAACTAGGACAAACAAAATACAAAAGTAAATTTTTCACTGTCACAACAATGACTTTCTTACGTTGGGAACTAAGGGTGGTATTTCATTCTAAAACTTTAACAGAATGAACATGAGACATACCGATTAATTCCTTGACAAATCAATTTTGTAGAATATGTATTGGTTTTCTATTAATATTGAGGAAGGAAGATTTGTAGGGTAATCGCTTTAAATCAATCTATATGAGTTGCAAATTTAAGTGCTAAATCAGCGTGACTATAATTGAATATTTGAACACCAGGCATGTCTCACATACATATATATCTTTTACAAGATTGAGATTTTTTTTGTCACAATCCAATTTTTGTAAGGATTTCTTAAGATTTCTGGGGAAAGATTTTACTCGCACTGGCTTATTAGTGAAATTTTATTCCTTCGGTTTAATGAAAGCAGGTACACTTTACCGTATATGAAATTGTCTTGCTGTATCATCATATATTTTGTTTGAAAATATGAATAAAAGAACATTTTTGTATTTTTTAGAATATCTAATTTCAAGTTCTTACCTTTGTTTTATAAATATTGTAATTTGATTTTTATTTTAACTGGTCCACTAAGGAACGAGGAAATTATCGACGTGGATCAGTATTTTGAATTCTAGCTGTTTTATTAACTTTTTTGAAAATTTCAAATGCAGTTACATCTAACATATTGTAGAAGAATGCCAAGGGTCATCGTCTGGCGCTTGCAGGGATATTCTCGCAGCATTTGAACCATTTTGTTAACACCTACTTTATGGTTGTTGTAAAACATAATGTCCAGTCTTTTGTAGCATTACCAACGACCTCAATATTTTAACGAGTGCGTGGAGTCAATCCGATCGGACGTTGCCTAGTGTTGTACATTTAATCAAATCTAAACATATCTAATCAATAAACTTAAAACAAGTGATAGTGATGTGCTAAACAGTTTTCATCTAAAGCGATAATTATAATTATTTAAAATCCGACGCGACCGTTAAATAATAATTAATCAAACTAAATTTTATCCGCAAAGTGAAGGGCTCTTCTATGCCCTATCAACAATCAATAAGCCAGCAGCACGGTAACGTTTCCTTTCCTTCTCTTCTGCTGTTTTTTTTACCTCGCTGTGTCGTTGACTGCTGCTGGTGGCGCCCAAATATTTGTGTTGTTGTGTGTCGCTTTTTTCCTTTTTTGCTTTTTTGTTTTTACCTTCAGCATGTAGAATTTCATTTTAGATTTCTGCAACATTCGCGGATTAAGAGCAAATCGGTTTTTTCGTGTACTGCAACCTTAACTCAAAAATTCCGGCAATTCTTGCGGTAAGTGAAACCAAGGTCGTGTCTGATGCTGATATTAATCAGTATCACGTCCCTGGTTACAGCTTCGTGCCTCTTTTTTCTCAGCATAGAGGGATCGCAGTTTATATTCGGAATGATGTTGCCTTTACTATTCTTCAAGATTTTCCTTCTGCCAATTCAGAGTTTAATTACAACTGGATTAGGTTCAAATTTCACAAGCACATCATATACTTCTGTTTCCTTTATCGCAGTCCAAATATGTCTGATGACGACACGGTATCCGTATTTGACAATATCTCCAACAATATTGATCATATGTTTTCTGTCTCCCCTCTTCCGAAATCGTCCTGGCAGGCGATTTTAATGTTCATAATATACCGTGGCTCAGACATTCTTCTAATACAAGTCCTATGGGCCGTTTCGTTGAGCTCTTCTGTGAATCATTTAATTTACAACAGCTAGTGGATGCACCAACGCGAATTCCTGATACACCTGGAGATAAAGCTAATTTACTCGACTTGTTTCTAACATCTCATCCGGACAAATATTCCATCTCAGTCGGTTCCCCTCTCGGAAAATCAGACCATTGCTTAATCACGGCTCAATTTACCACCTCAAACCTGTGCTTCCCTACTTCTCCACCTACAAGTAGGCTTCTTTGGCACTATAAGAATGCTGATTGGAAAAGTCTCAATAAGTATCTTAGGGAAATTGATTGGTCGGTCTGTTTTGTTTCGAGGGATGTTGATGAATGCACATTAGAATTTAGTAACATACTAAATCTTGGCATGCATGAATACATTCCGTATTCTTACAGCAGAACTCAACAACAGCATGATCGCTCCTGGTTTAACGATAAGTGCAAACAAACTATAAAAGCGAAAGAGTCTGCTTTTCGCGCCTATCAATTGCATCCATGTCCTGAAATGAAACAAGTCTACAAGACTGCACGGAGCACCTGCAAGTCCATTATCCAGTGAGAAAAATTTCTTTTTGACCAGAATATAAGACAAAGAATCTTGGAAAGCCGCCAAGGTAGCAAAGGTTTCTGGTCCCTGGTCAAAACCATCAGGAACAATTTCACCAGTTCCTCTATACCTTCACTACTTAATAATGGAGAAGTGATTGTTGACTCCCTGGATAAAGCTAATATTTTTGCTGCTAAATTCGCTTCAAATTCCTGTCTTCCACCCACTTCACAAACACCTGTTTTACATCGCCCGTGTGAATTTGTACAAGAGCCAATATACGTTCGTACGAGGGATGTGTTCAGGGTTCTTAAGGGGATCAACGTCTCCAAAGCCGCAGGTCCTGATGGTTTTTCGCCCCTGTTAATTAAAAGCTGTGCATCATCCTTGGCTAAACGTCTGCGCAAACTATTCTACTTGTCTTATTCGACAGGAAAATTTCCAACTCCTTGGAAACTAGCTCACGTTCAGCCTATTTCCAAGAAAGGAGAGGGTAGCGATCCCTCAAATTATCGACCAATTGCGATCACTTCGATTCTTTCAAGGGTTTTTGAATCTATCATTAACTCAAAATTAATGAAGTATCTAGAAACTAACCATCTCATCAACGATCGCCAATATGGCTTCCGAGCTGGACGCTCATCTGGAGACTTGCTGACTCTTCTTACGGAACGTTGGAACCGTAGTCTTCACAATTTTGGTGAGTCTAAAATCGTTGCCCTAGGATATTTCAAAAGCCTTTGATAGAGTCTGGCATCCAGCCCTTTTAGCCAAACTCAAAGCACTTGGTCTCTCCCCTCCTCTTCGAGTATGGATTGAAAGTTGCCTATCTAGTCGCCAAATACGTGTTGTATTAGATAGCGTTACATCTGAACCGCATCCCATAAATGCCGGTGTACCTCAAGGCTCTGTTATCTCTCCAACTCTCTTTTTAATTTTCATTCCCATCCATAGTTTCGCAGATGACAGTACTATTGATTTCGCTTACTCCTTTGACACTCTTGCTGAATCCAGGGGAAAGCCGCATGTGTTAAACGAGATTGCATGACTAGATCATTGAATAACGATCTTAGCAATATCCTCGCTTGGGGCAAAACGAATCGCATCGAATTCAATGCATCAAAGACCCAAAGCTGTCTTATCTCATTAAAACAAGATCATAACTTAACCACACCCGTTTCTTTTGATGGAGCATTAATTTCTGATTCACCGTCACTAAGAATTCTTGGCATTAATATTTCCAGTAAGTTAAACTGGACAGATCACATCTTCTCTGTTGCCAAAGAAGCATCGAATTGTCTTGGATATCTGAAAAGGTGTAAGAAATATTTCAGCCCGTCAAATCTAGCGCTCCTCTACAAGTCCTACATTAGACCTAGAATGGAATACAGCTCCCATATATGGGCCGGGGCTGGTCGCACAGCCTTAGCTTCATTGGATATTGTCCAAAAGAGAGCCTTCAAGCTCATTGGTGATTTGGCAATAACTTGTCATATCGACTAACTGGAGCACCGCCGCAATGTTGGATGCCTTTCGCTCCTTTATCGCTATATGCATGGTCAATGTTCTGATGAAATATCTAGTCTAATCCCTTGTAGAATGATTCCTGCACGCAATACTCGCGCTGCAAACTGCGCACATCCTTTAACCCTTCAAATTACTTTCGGCCATACAGTAAAATTCCGTGATGCTTTTTTATCCCGAACAGTGCGAATGTGGAACATCTTACCATCTTTTGTTTTTCCCCCGGCATACAATATGCGAGAGTTTAAGGGCGACATACATCGGCACCCCCGCCACTCTCCTCATATCCCGTAATCCTTTTCTTATCTCCTTCCTGCCACGCTATGCTTTGCATCATAGGGTATCCCCTGAGCTTGGCTTAATAATATAAAAAAAAAAAAGTAAAAACGCTAGAATTGCTAAAACCGATATCCTTAAGGCACTTTCACATCAAACACAAGAATCGAAAAAATGTGAACCGAAAAACTCAATTTATTCCACTTTAAAACAAGATTTTCCTCCAATGATTAATAAAATCATGGGAAATAGGATAAACTAATAATTTTACTAATAAAATAGCATATTTATCTTAGAATTTTTTAAGAAAACACAACTTTTATGATTTATCGGACGAATTTTTCTGCCGAAAAAGTTTTTCGGCCGATAAAACATAACAGTTGCGTTTTTCTTCAAAATCTGAAATAAATATAACTATTTTCTCAGTAAAATTCTTAGTTTATCCTATTTCTCTGGATTTTATTAATCATTTCAACAAAAATCTTGTTTTAAAGTGGAATAAATTGAGTTTTGCGGTTTACATTTTTCTGTTCTTGTTTTTGATGTGAAAGTGCCTTAACCCTGAAATACTAACCCGTTTCAATATTCGCTTATTGGTAACCCTGAGTAAATATTACTCACACATCAATAAATTATATACAAAAGAGCTGAAATATTTTAGCGGAATACAATAACAGAAAAATGAAAGAATAGCATTCCCGCAAGAATAATTTAAAATTTATATAAAGAAATTTTAATTAATAAAGTAAGGATAATTAGATATGAAAGCATCATATTTTGTACAATTTGTACATTTATTTTGTTTTTAATAGATTTTGTACTACAATTTTGGGTTACCGGCCAATGAGGAGCATGAGGAATGAGAGGGCTGACCTGCTGGGAAGGCTCTCTCTCCCATAAACTAACAATCACGCTTTAGGCAAAGCACTTAAGAAATGGGGACGCTGTGGACATATGTCGTAAAGAGCAGTGCAGCCTTCAAGCAGAAAGTGAACAAAATTTACTCACGGGTAGCATTCCAGGGTTCATGATACCCTAAATACATGCCCGTATGCAATTTCGTCTGGTCACCTACCTGTGGAAGTTTGATTTTTGAAGTTGTTTTTCGAATATATTTCTAGGACAGTAAAAATTTTTATAACCAATTTCATAGGATTTTTTATTCTGAAGAACTTTCCGTACAATAAAAATGTCTACAATCAATCGTTTTCACAGTATACGTAAAAATCTAAATATTTATATGGCTACACTAAGAAGGGGTTACCCGATTCAGCTCATTTAGAAATTTATATTTAGTACTTTTATAAAATTGCCATGTAAAAATTTTAGCTTTAATATATGGCAGCCATGTTTTATTAAATAAATATGACGTATATTACATCTTTTGACCTAGAAGTTAGTTTCACTTAAAATTTTTCCTTATACGACAACTTTCCTGGATGGCAAGGCGAAATAACCAAAATTTTCGACTTTGAGGACAAAAATCAATGTTTAGGTAAAGAAATTTCGATTTAAAATAGTCATTTCGCCCTAAATTATGGAATTTCGCCCTAAATTATGGAATTTCGCCTTAAATAGGTAAAAAGTTGGATATGACAACGGAAAGAATTAAATTGATTGTCAAACAGATTGACGGTATTACTAATTACTATATTTAATTTACATCTATAAAAATAGTAAACCACGTCATTAGCATCATCATTGGGATATAAGATTTGTTAAAAAGCGGGTGAATGCAAACGCTGTTGAGTATGCGTATATCCCGCATGGTTGGGAAGCAAATAATCAAGTCTATTGGGCCATATCAATTGTAGCATCTTTGAGAAAAGACGCAAATAGTATTCGAGAGCCTGACGGGTTCCAATATAAATGTGTCGTGTCAATAAAGTTTCGTTTTTTTGGTAAAATAAAAAGCCATATTAAATGTGTTTTATTCAAAATTTTCACAATAAAACTGTACACCTGGCAGGACTCGTTAAAAAAATTCTTGGCATATTTACCAATGATGAAATAAACTTCGCTTTTCAATTGCCTTTGAAGGCAGAACTACGCCATTTCAACTATTAGGGACTTCGCTAAACGTGACCATTTAGTCCAATTTAGCTTGAGGTTAACTTTTTTAGGAATTCCGACTTTGAGGGCGAGCACAATTGAAAATGGAATTATTTAGAGAATATATATATTATCTTGCCTTGAATTTGAGAATCGATCCAACTATAAAATCCATAAATTTCCTTAAACTTAACCTCAAACTTAAATAAAATTCAGATAAAAAGTAAGTAAATTTGCCTCAGATTTAGGAAATTTTCCTATTTATTTTCCTAGTTTTCCTCATTCATATCAGGTAAATTAAAAAGCATTAAACGTTATTTTTCCCAAATAATTAATTACAAAGTTAAGATTACTTTGAAGGCCTTATTTAAGGAATTTTTAAGTAAAATTTCCTTCTTAATTTACCTTAAAGGAGTGTGGGCTTCAGATTAAAATCTTAAGCCTATTTTAAATTTTAACCGAAATAGGTCGATCGGCCGTCGATGATAGGAAATGCAACCCCAATGATTCTTGGAAGCATATTGTGTTGCGAATATTAATGCAAACCGTTGCTGTCAAACTTAAGCATTACTCAGGATTCAGATGACTGAACATGGTGATTCATTTTTGAAAGTGTTTCGTTCTTTTTTTCAAGTTTTGCAACAAAGTCTTGTTTCATTCATTCTTATAAAGTAAGTGCTCTCGTCAGGGCGGCATAATTGATCTGATAAGTTCTTAGCCGTTTGAGGGCAATGTGTGGAAAGTCCTTTAAAGATGATTTAATTTGAGTTCTGTTTTCTATTTTTCGGTTTGATATATATATATATATTTTTTTTTTTTTTTTTGAAAAATACAGGATAATAACGACTGTGGAGTATCTAGTGAAAGCATTGGATTGTCCTGTATGCGTGATGATGATAGTGAAAGCAGAAGCGGTGAAGTTATATAAATTCAATTTGTGTAAACACCTACAATTAATTTCTCATAGAAGAAAAAGTGTTCTTTGAGGTTCTGACGGAAAGAATAGCTCAAATCCAAATATTATAACAGCAAAATGCATAAAATGTAAAGTGATAAAAATTAAAGGTTTTCTTTCAAAGTACAACTTTGAACTTAATATCTCACTTAAAACGAACACAAGGAGATATGTGTGTACAGGAGTATATAAACTTTATATATGTATGTAAAATGAAGAGAGAAATACAAACGGCTCATTAAGGTCGATCTTATTGACTACAAGGTTATCGACGGACAGTTTCCATAAAGATGTTAGCGAATTTACTATTCATGCAATGATTCCTTTACTTTACGGTCTATTTATGACACTTACTATATTTAATTTTTTTTAAATTTATAGCATTTCGTCTAACCGCGATGACGTGACGTAATCTTGGCCGTCAAATCTAGTCACTCTTTCAAACCTTTAAAACAAAGATAGCAAATGATTTGCAACAAACTACTCTTATGAGGTCGATATTCCCTATCTCAACATAGAGACAGCAACGAAGCAATTAGAACTAATTACGATTCGTAATCAGAGAATACTATTGCACTGGAACCGATTGAACTGACTTTACTAGCGCATCTCCGATTAAGGCTGTGTGTTACAAGTAATGCTCCGCAAGTGCTTGAGAATCATAAGAATTTTTCAAATATCCACTCACCAATGATTAGAAAATATAACTCTCTGTGAAAGGCATCCGAGCGGCCAAAATCATTTAAAAATTTTGCAAATTATTACATACGTTATTTAAAGTGGGCTAAACTAAATGAAACAGCTTATATAATTCACTTCGGCAAATCTGCAATTGTTCTTCTAAGTATACTCAGATATTTAAGGCTATGAACATCAAAGCGTTCTCCAGTGGAAAAGATATTAAATATATTGAAGAGCAGTTGCAAAAGCATTGCATTTGCTGCAAGAAGAAAATAAGACTTTTACGGAATAGTTCTGTGGCCAGCCACTGGTCAACTAATTACAACTCCAAAATTAAGAATATTCTATTAAAAATGTGATTCCAGTTGTTTTGACTTACACTTATTTTTTTGTCTACTCGTGATAATTCGTGATAATTTCGTCATTACAATTGCTACAATTAAAAACTTGAATTTGGAGTTATCACTAGTTGACTAGTGACCACAGAATGCTATCTTGCCTATTATCTCTAAGAAGAAAGCTTAGCTTCTTACGACCAAACAGTGATTGTAAGGCATTTTTATACCGTAGATGAAATCTATAGGGGTATACTAAGTTTGTCATTCCGTTTGTAACATCTCGAAATAATGATGGTAGAGCAAAATGGATTGGACACTCATTCATAATATTAAAAGTTATTTTGATTTTTGCATGTCCGTCCGTCCGTGCGCACGATAACTCGAGAACGCGTACACTTAGAGAGCTGAAATTTTACTACATTAGCAAATAAAATGTTAAAAATGGACTAAATCGGGTAACTCCTTCTGTGTGTTGCCATATAAAAATTTAGGTTTTCCACGCATAATATGAAAACGATCAGTCCAAGACATTTTTATTGTACTAAAAACTTCTGCAGAATACGAAATCCTATAAAATTGGTAATAATCATTTTTTCTGTGCAACAAACCGTTCTAGAAATATATGCGAAAAACAACTTCAAAATCAAACTTGAATAGATCGGTGACCATACGAAATTTAATACGTGCATTCATCTAGGGTATCATAAGAATTGGTCTTAGACCAATTCTAGCTTTTTTACTTGTTAGTATTTGCGAATGCTATTGAGGAGATCTTTTCAGATATTTTTTTATTTCTGCACCCCTGTACCAGAAAGAACGAAGATAGCATCTCTGTCTATCCTCGGTTCTATCTAACACTAAATTTTAGGAAAGGTGTTTCCATGCATTCCTATACTCATCATCAAGAACTATTTTTAAAGCCTTCAATGTGGTCGTAAACAGGAAATATTGTGTGATCTTGGAGAGGACCACAAAACACTTTTATCAAGTTCAGCATTAGAAGACGACTTCTTCGAACTTGGGTCACCACTAGTGATTACAAAATGTCCTAAAAATTTAATTATCGATAATTCGATAAAAAATTTATCATCTTTCGATTTACCGATAATTATCGATAAAAACCAAACAATACAAATTTGTTATTAAAGTTTTTATTTATTTAATTTATCTTATTAAAAAACGCTCTTAAAAAACATAACGCACTTAGGCTTTCATCATTTAATCGTGACCGTATTTCTGTGCAGAAAATCCTTGCAGCCGAAAACGCCCTTTCTGATTAAACACCTTGTTGGTTGCACGGATCTAAGGTAGTTATACGATAATTCTAAGTATTTACCACGAACTTTCAAATTGCTGTGGTCCTTGTGGAACTTCGTGTTTTAAATTAGATTTTTCTTGTATTGCTTGGTGAAGTTTTTCTTTCATTGATAATATAACATCAGGATCAGGACCAGGAGTGTTCGACACCTCTAAGACTTCTTCTATAATATAATCCGTGTTTTCAACAAAGTTTTCATCACTTTTGTCACAATGACTCATCACCAATTTTACAATAGCTTTAGTTACTGAACTTTTATTTGTTTGAATAGAATATATCGTAATCTTCTTCGTTTGATGTAAAGTAGCCGCGCGGATTATTCAAATATTGAAAAACATCTGCAAAACTTGTTCTGCGTTCCTTGCTACGTAAAATCAATTCTGATTTAAATTGAATACTTAAACAGCTGTTTTGTTGAGACAATTCATCCACATAAATTTTAAAGTGATGTCAGCACTAAATAGATTTCTGTCTCGACTACAAAGTGTTTCCACCGCCACTTTAATGGGAATCAGCGCTGATATTTTTCTTGATAATAAGTCAAATTGTTCATCTGAAAAGCTAATATCTATGTTAAGGTCAATTAGACTTTTTCTTACTTCTTTTAATTAGCTGAAATCGTTCGAGCATATCTAGTAAACTATTCCATCGTGTTTTCGAATCCAATTTCAATTCCATTACTTTTCCAAATTCTTCCTTTACATATTTTTGGAGAACACTATCATTTTTTGTAGATGATCTGCGAAAAAATTTTACGTCCTTTCGTATTTGTTCAACTAGCGTGTATATTTTTTAGTCCAATATTATAGTATATGTAACCTCTTCTATGGGCGTACCATTAATTACCTCAAAACCGTCGTTTTCTTCACTTTCATCATCTTCATCATTATCTAGATAATTTTCATCATCTTCATCATTATCTGGATTCTCATAATTATTTAATTCTTCATTTACGGTATGTTTTTTATAAAGGACTTTTACCACAGCTAATTGTATGCCATGTGCTAGGCAAAGCTGATGGTCAGCATTTACTAATTTTCCCACTTTCGTCATCACCGAAGCACCGTCCGTTGTTATTGAAATAAAATTATCAAGTAAATATTAATATTCATATATCCGCGATTTTTAACTGACGTCCATTCGTCAAACGTCAAACTAAATCTTTCGCCGCGAACACCTCGTGAAGATAACTCATTTATCATTTCATTACGTATTTTTTGGGAATATGATAAAACTATATTCCTAATATTGTGTTGGATGATTTAGGACTTTGCTGATGACCTTTACTTTTTAATAGCTCTCTCAAATCATATGACATACAAAGTGTTTTATATACCAAGCCGTATTTGCTTGTCATTCGAGATATTATTGCAGGTAGAGAATCATCAATGGTTTTGGTGAAAATTTTTGTGTTAATTTTACCAGAAAAATTCGCTTCGGTTGATATTTTTACATTATTTATTCCGGTTGAGCTCAAGGTTCCACAATTTTGATCTCTTTTTAATAAATTTATGTTATGTGTTCTAAGATGGCTACGTAAACCAGTAGTCGTTCCGCCTGCAGATTTTATGGTTTTCGAGCAACCTTGAATTGTGCATATACCTACATTTACATCTTTAGTGCGGTTAAAATAATGCAAGGCGAATCTTTATTCTTTTCATTTACATTTGTATTAATCGCCATGCCTTGAAAAATATCAACCGTATTCAACACGTATAATATATATTAAAGTAAAAAAAAAAAACTCGTTACCTTTTATAAAATTTACCAAAATGTAGGAGAAGTTCAAATTTCAAAATTTTAGAAACAAACAATTTCAAGTTTTTAAAAATATTCTTGTGACCACCAAACTTCACAGTTTAATTGTAAAGACAAAGCCAGAATGATTTTCGAATTACAACAACCACAATAGCAACATAAACCAATGCAAAAAGCATGGCATACTGTTGATACTTTTAAAACTTTTTCAGAGATTGACAAATGTGTGTTCGTTTATTTATCGAATTATCGAGAGGATTTATAGATAATTTTAAAATGATACTTTTTTCGGATTAATCGGTTTATCGGTTTATCGATTTCGCAATTGCTAGCTGCCACCAACAAGGTCTTCTCTCGACAACTGAATTGAAAATTTTGCACTTTTTGCTGACAATATGGATGAGTTAAACATAACAAACGAATATCCTACTATACGAAAAGTATTTACTATAATTCAGAATATGATCTTGTAATAGATTAGTATTATTGATTACTATACTTTCAAAACAAAACACTCCTATGCCATCATCAACCCCGGTGGAAAGCCTTTTATCTTATGCGACGATGACTAATCTACCCAGGTCCCCAGTCGCACAGGTTATCTGACACATTATTTGCAGAAACGATGCTCTTAAAATCTAATTTAAAATAATTTATATTTTTTGTTAATATTACTTTTGGCTAATTCGTTACTCACACTCATACTAAGATATAGTTTCCGCCGAAATGAGCCTGCTCATTGCTTTTTGTTAGTTTTCCAAGCGATTTTTTTAATTTTATTTATGCATTATGCTATTGACGATTATTAAGCTCTTATAAAATAAAGAAGTTTCCTTTTTAGTATATGTACCAGGATTTTGTTGTGGGTGGAGGGGAGTCTATTAGGGGCCAGCCTGATACAAAATTTAAGGAGAATATTCTTCAATCGAGTATTGTTTTTCAAAAATGTTTAACATTTTCTAAAACATTAACCAATGTTAACGCCACATTTCCTTACATCAAGGAAACTAAATTATTGATTACAGTTGTTTGATTTCGAGCAAGGGTTGATTCTTTAATAAATATCGCCTATTCATTTGACTGGATTTCATCGAATGCAAAATACATGTGATTTTTTTTTTAATATATTAAGAAAAATCCTTCTTCTGAAAAGAAAATTATCACTGACTTGGTATAAAGCAGAACATTTTACATCAAGTCAACATAAACCTACTAAAAATTATCAAATGTGGAACATTTAAAATAAATCTTTTTCTAGAATAACGAAAAGTAGACTACATTTAAGGAGTTCTATTCTTAGGATATGTGTATAGCCTGTTCTCATTTTCTGTATGAAAATTTAGAAAATATATTTACTTACTATTAATCTAATTTATATAAATTCAGTTGCAACAAGGCGAATCAATTTGTTTTCTTACATCCAGGAAATGTCCCCTAATCTAAAAATCGCACCTAATTTTCTTTGATACACATTTTATAGAGAAGAAATCCACTCCGTTTTTCATATCCTGCGTCTACAGCGCGAGGTAATGGTAGGTTTTCAAATCGGCGTTTTAGATTTACTGTGATATTATCTATTATTTGATAGTAAATGTTGATCCTCCATTATTCTTCTGGTTGTGTATCGGCTGACAAATCTAATGTAATGCTTTCATATATAGTCGACTATGTACAAAAGTCTTTTTGCTGGCACCTTTTTTTGAGACTCTAAAAGGTTTTAGTGAAATCTCGTGCTTTCAGAAACTGTTCGATGTCTGTGCAAATTTTGAATTTTGATTCCTGCATGCTTCGAAAGTACCCATAGTATTTGCTATGAGGGTCACTATCCTGACCATAAGTAGCATTTTAAGTCTGGAAAAATTTACTCGGTACATTCACTAGCGAGTGAAATGTGTGTAAGGAAACGACGAATTCTGGTTTCGTAGTAATCTTTAGCAATCCAAGTGCTTGCTACTATGTGCTTGACTAGACACGGTTTTCAGTGATATATTTTTTAAAAGTTAATTTAATTGCATCATAATTTGGAAGTAGTATTTTTTGGTTTTCGTAGCTACAACTCGATCTGGTAGTACCTAGACTTCCCTTTTCATGTAGTGAGAAGTGAATAGACAAAGCTTCGGGGCCGTTCAAAAATGTATTTGCTAGTGAAACATTGTCACATGAGTCAACAATCACTATATTTAATTTGTGCGCTAAACAATGTAAGTAAATTCCGTAAGGCTGAGTTTCTTTACAATTATATGTAGGCCCCTTTTCAAAGTGGAGCGAAAATTTTTCGTCATATTAATAAAAAGAATTGAGCAAGAGTTAGACTATTAGAAGTGTATGTAAACACAAGTTACAACTATATTTGCCTAAGCGGCTATTGTTTTAATGAACAGTGGAAAACCACAGGCCTTTCTGCTGATTTTTCAGTGGCGGTAAACCTCAACTGACCAAGATAATTCAAATACGGGGGAAAGTCGCATCTGTAATTTCATTGTAAAATAATTATATGCATGTGCTCTCAATTAAATGTATCAAAATAGTCACAGCTCTTTTTTAAATTAAGATTAAACCAAAATTACATTCTAGTTCATCAGCAGTATCACCTTACATTAGCATCACACACATAACTATTTTAAGAAATTTCAATTAAATAAACACTTACCTCTCTCCACTCCTTCATACATCAAAATCTATTAAGTGAAAAAGCTCTATTTACAAACGAAAAATATTTTAAAATAGAAATTTCTTTGCAAGAGAGGGCGTTTCGAGTCAGCAGGAACCGTATTACTCATCAGTACGGATTGGTTCCTGCCTGCCGTATTCGCCAAAGTGAATAGCCAAGTTGACTTTATATACGAAGAACTTAAAAATAATTTTTAAATGTGAATTATATATGAGCCGAAATATTTCGTATTTACTTGAATGCCTAGCAAGATTTACCCATATCGGGACTAGAATTTTTTAAAGAGTTTTGCTATGAAATAAATTTATAGCGAATTTAGTTAAAATGAAATCGACCGAGCTTGCCGTTAAGCCCGCAGCTTGCAGTTAAGGTGCAAAAACTCTTTTTACAAACGAAAAATCTTTGAATAAAGAAATTTCTTATTACTATACACTTGCCGATACTACAGGAACTGGTTGCTTTACCTTCAGATAGCACTTTTCAACCGAACTATTCATTTAAGAATGACTAGCATCTCAAAGCGGCAAATATCTTGAAATCTGTTCCTTTTCGACAAATACTTTCTCGCTACACAAACCCAAATAAAACATTTTACGACTTGTGCAGGGTCATGAAAGTTTAAAAAGGAAAAAGTATTCTTCCTAGAATTCCTGGTAGCAATTTTGTCGATATATTCGTGCTACTGTATGTATCCCAGGGATTTACATTTCTTTATTTTATTTTTTTATTTTTTTTTTTATTTATAAGGGAAGGGAATGTTTAGCTATAACTAAAACTACATTTACTTACATTGGCATCTTATAGTACCTACAGATATAAAACCAAATGAAAAATTTCAATTGTTCGATGGTACAAAGATACATTGATCTATGTATATCTATAGGTAGGTAGGTAGGTACGTCACAAGTTTATTAATCCTATTAACTAAAATTTGAAGAAGAAAGTAATAACAAGTACCTACGAGTGTCTGAGCCAGAGGATGGATCGTACATATGATAGAATTTTCGTTTCATTTATACCTAGTTCCTTTTTTTTATAAATAGTTTTAATTATACGAGAATCGTTGGAATTGGAAGGCAAATAACATACATTTACATACAACATGTGCGAAATACAACAAGCAGAAAGAAAAGAAAATTCAATATTGCTATCCGGTATAAATGAAAGTGACCTTCTTCGAACGACGTCATTGTTGAAGCCATGCATAACATAAATAAAATGCGTCGCTACTGCTGCTGCTGCTGGGGAAAGTGTTTCTTTTCATATAATTTCTGAGTTCTCAAAAACTTTCAACTGGTTAGCGTGAGATTCCTCGAACTGAATATAATTATCATACAAGGCGGATATATCTTCTTCTTAATCATCCCACGTTCCGATGGATGCATCGAATAACAAACAAGAAATCGAATACTCTCCGGCTCCGGTTTCTTATCGATTGATTCTTTTGATTTTTTTTTTTTTTTTTTATCAAGTTTAAAATCACTCTGGACATTCCAGTAAAAACAACAAATGCAGAAATAACAATTGCCATTTTTGGTTCATTAGAGAAAATCTATCGCGTTGATTTCTTCTCGTAATAGTTTTTGTATCAAAAGTAAATTCAATTACAAAAACGGTCTTAATTGGAATTGGAATTTGCACTAATTACACTTAAGAAAGCGTTTGCGATGCTTTCCTTAACCATCAAAGATATAAAGCTACACAAGAACAGTGTACGATGCCTGGTGGCAATGATGAGCAGCAAACAAGTAATGGAAAAACGAAATGCGACAATCGAGAAAGATGTTTATATGTGGAAAATGTTGACCCAGAATTAACAAAATACAAATTCCGTTATAATATTGATGAATCTTATTTTCAGACTTTAAATGGTGCGTTTGCCTATATTTCACTATAGTTCATATAGTAACTCCACGCATATTAGTTAGGTGCGCGAAAAGCATGCAAAAGATTTTCTTCTTCGTTTATTTGTAATTTACCTGATAAACGGTTCATATTGATCTCGGTAGGCAGCACCATAATTGATATTTTCGTATCTACTTACTTCTCTCATTGGAATTCTATATGAGAGTTGAAATATTAATTCCTCTTTCCTCCCGCATATTACGATTTACTGGGAGCACTTGTATACATGGGCAGAAAATAAGATTTTGTTTTTTTTTTCATTATTTTAATTAATTGGATTTTAATAGGTCTCTAAACATAACTCTTATAATTAGTATTGCATCATGAAACCAATAGAAAACTTTGTACTATAGATATTCACTGCATGTATAAGAATACATTGCTAAATTCAATAAATAGTGAAAAATAAATTAATACAATACAAAAAAAATAAATAAATAAATAAAAATAAATAGATTTAATTATTAAGGCATTATGCCTATTAGTTGAATGGCTTCCTGATTGAACATTAGAAGTTAATACCCATTACGGTTACCAGCTCATTCTCTCCTAACGTAAGCTATATAATTTTACAACATGAATTGATTTACATAATGTAGTACCTACAAACAGTATCCATAAAATACCGTAAAATCTATTTGGTATGTGCTGAATATGCTAATTTGTGCGAGTCAATTGATCTTGCGTAGTGACCGGGTTCCTCATATGATGAGCCGTGTGAGTAGTGCGGATGGGCAACAACTTCATAATTCTGACTAGACTGCTTTGATTCCAGTAGCTTCTTCAGTCCGATGATACCGGAAAGAAGTAATGCGATTTTGCCGATGACCAATGCCTTAAGCGAAATCAATGCTATAAAACCGATCGCCAATGGCAAGAGCGCAGCAGCCTTTAATTTCATAAGCAATAGAAGTGGCATGAGATACTTTTTCTTTTCTTTCTTCTTGCCACGGGCTGAAAAAAAAAGAAATACAAATAAAAAAGAAATAATAGAATTGGTAAAATCATCAACACTTATCATGAGCGGTGCCTACTTTTTATTTTTGTATTCTAGGCAATAATAACCTCAATAAAAGTGTAACGAATCTCTACTTCCTATACGGCTTTATTACATCACGTACGAGAAGAAGACGGGGGCTATTGACATCAAAACTAGACTGGCATATTTCGAATTCCATAACTTGTGCGCAGATAGATAGGTACCTACATTTGCGTGGTATGGTTTTTGCATGCGTCTGCCAAATTTTGATTTCGCTTTATTTTTTTTTTATTTCTACCAGGTTGCACAGAATTAACAAAAAATATGATCTTGTCCGGTTTATGCAATTTAATATTTCTTACATTAGGGCATATTTTGGATTTTTCATACTATACATATACTATACATAGATGATTGTAGGTAGATGCTGTAGCTAGTTTTTACGATGCATCAATTAAATCAAAATTTTCGTTTCACTTTCTTTAAAATATTGAGAACTCCCCTTGTAGCCCATAGTCAAACGTTATATTAGTATTATTAAATTTATGAATGGTGTAATAAGACTCCTACCTTCTTCCAAAGATTTTTGCATTTCTTCAATCGATTCTCTCGGAACCTTGAACTGTAATGTATGTGTCCCAAAGAATCGCGCAATCCTTTCCACTAAAAGTGAATCAATTTCATTTTCACGTGCCTCAGGATCAGCCGGTAGTACTATGTCATTAAGTGAACGTGCTGATGGAATCTCATCAGTTTTAATCAATTGAATACCATCAGATAGATTAAGATCCCCTTCTTGTTGATCGATGATATGTAAGGCGCGTTCCTGTAATTATTATTATTCAGAGCACTTTTAGTTTTCTTAATTATATCTAAAACTTTTTGGTTATATAGTTTTATTACCTTAAGACACATCACTATAGGTCTGTCACCACAATCTTTCAACATTTTCAAAGCACTCGAAAACATAGTATCCGCGTCGGATGGCGCAGACTGCACTACAGCCAAAAAGGCTAATAAACTTAGAAAATATACCCTTGACATGATTTTCCTTTTTCCAATAAGGAACAAGTGTCGCCGAACAAATTAATTTTTAAATCTGAATTTAATTCACCTTTTCTTACTCCTTTTTGTATGTAAACGGGTTCTTTATTCACAGAGAGCAACCGGTGAACTGTGCCTAGAAAATCCCGCTGAACGCGTTTTATTCCCTGAGCTGTGCAGAAGACATTATAGAATTTAAATTAATGTGATTTGAGTCGATATATATGAAGAGATACAACGGCAAAGTATTGCAATGGATGCCTCCAATTGCCCGATGATACGTACTAGTTTTTACCCGTTCAGGTCTTTGATAATACGAAATGCGCCATTGGCTGTGCGTTTTATTGGCTCTTTATTTTCTTGTTTCTTTGCTACATCCACACAAGTCAAGGTATGCTTTGCAGAGGATTTTTCTTTTACCATATTACTAGCACTTAAGCAAACAAAGAGTTTAATTGAATGGTGGGAAAATGACAACTTTATTAACAAATATAGCGGGTATATATAAAAACTAGCCATAACCACCTTACCAAAATAGAGCAACTCTTTACAATTATAACACTTTTCGCATTTTATATCTACCATCACTTTGGTGCGTATGCCCACGGAGAAGTTGAGAGGAGAAAATGGGGAATTGAGATTTTGCCAATCGCACTGAAAGTTTTAATCTACACAATTCGCATACTAATTATTCTTAAGTCTTGTTCACTTTTGATCGGTTTTATTTCGATTCTACTACATATACATTTTGTATGTACATATTTGTTAAGAAAACTAAGGTTTGAAAATAATATTTCTTAAGGCCTTAAACTCGTTGAAGTCAATAGCAAGCATATTGACTTTGCTGGCATAAAACACTGTTTTTAGTAACAAGTTCAAGTTCCTTAACATATGTTGTGATTTGTGAAGATAAATAGATAACTTGCTTTGTATCCCTGAACCAATTATGTACAGACTAAAAGTCCGTGAAAAGTCTATATGAAATTTAAGTCCAAACTTAATTCCTGACGGTATATATGTACATATAAGTGGTATCGTCGTTACCCAGTTGTAAATTTGCGGACCGCGTCCGTAGGGAGTTAAAAAAAAACGTTAATTTGTTACCCAAAGCTTCTGATCGTTTCCTAGAGCAGAATACACTCAATTAATTATGTTTTAGTAGATGGATTAATCGTGGTATAGTCAATTAGAACTCTTTGGCCTAGAAACACATAAATAGATCACTGCAGCGTAGAATATCGAAGCTGAGGAGCTGGGCGAAAAATGTGGGAATGATAGAGTTATTCGCTGGTAGAATCCTGTTATGAATTTTTAATGGCTTTAGTGAAGTGATTTAGTTATCTCAATATACTCTCTCGCACTCGATCGTTAATCAGTCGCGTATCTAGGTTGAAACATTTGGAGAAGTGAACATATTAAAAACGGCATTAATGCATAAAAATAATTTTTATTGTCAATAAACATACTTAAGAAAAAAGTCCAAACAATCAAATGGTTTTTATATATCCACGAAAAAAAATAATTGCAGTAGATCTACTGAATTTTTCCTAACAAAATGATTCACTATTCGGGTAAACGCGATGGACGGTTTGTTTTAATTGAAAACAGCTACCAAGAGGTCTTTGGTAAGTCTTTGATGTGAAGACGGCTTGTTAGAATATTACTGGCGTAGCAAAACAAACATTTAAAGAAACAACTATAACTCGTAATTGGAGAAAACCTGCGATTCTACACAACGGCAAACAAATCATTGTGCATTGTTGTGTTGAGTGTTATTACATAAAGCAAGAGATTCATTTTGGAATGATTTTTTTCTTATTATTTGGGTAAATGTGCAATAATTTTATTAGTATACTTAACCCATCAGACGTTAAATAACAATAAAATAAAACTGCTGATTGGAAAATGAGTATCCTAGAAAAATTGATTGGTTAGTCTGAATTGCTTCAACGGATGTTGGTGAATGCACATTAGAACTTAGTACAGTACTAAGTCGTGGCATGCATGAATACATTCCGTATCCTACAGCAGATCTCAACAAAAGCAAAATCGCTCTTGTTTTACTGATAATTGCAACCAAGAAATAAAAGTCTGCTTTGCGCACCTATGAATCGCATCCATGTCCAGAACTGAAACAAGTCTACAAGACTACACAGAACACCTGCATTGTCCATCATCCAGAGAGAAAAATATCTTTTTGATCAGAATGTTACAACAAAGAATCTTGGAAAGCCGGAAAGACAGAAAAGGTTTCTGATCCTTGATCAAAACCATCAGGAAAAACTTCAGCAGTTCCTCTATACCTTCACTACTTAACAATGAAGTGGTTGTTGACTCCCAGAATAAAGATAATATTTTGACTAATAGATTCACTTCAAATTCCCGTCTTCCGCCTACTATATAGACACCTGTTTTGCATCTCCCGTGCGGATGTATACAAGAGCCAGAGAGAGATGTGTTCAAGGTCCTTAAGAAGATCAACGTCTCCATAGCTGCAGGTAATGATACTTTCAAGCCCCTGTTAAAAAAAATACTGTGTCTCATTCTTGGCTAAACCTCTGCGAAAACTATTCACCTTGTCTTATTCGACAGGAAAATTTCCAATTGCTTGGAAACTAACTCACGTTCACCTTATTCTCA
Source organism: Dioctria linearis (assembly GCA_963930735.1). Taxonomy (NCBI): domain Eukaryota; kingdom Metazoa; phylum Arthropoda; class Insecta; order Diptera; family Asilidae; genus Dioctria; species Dioctria linearis. The sequence continues at coordinate 240,587,051 of OZ005741.1, forward strand.
CTCAAGAAAAGGACCAATTGCAATCACTTCGATTCTTTCAAAGGATACTTGCTGATTTTGCTCATATCACGCTAAAAGCGTAGTCAATAAAATTTTGATGAGTCGAAAATCGTTGCTCCTGGTATTTGAAAGGACTTTGATAGAGTCTGGTATTCAGCCCTTTTAGACAAACTTAAAACACTTGACCTCTCCCGTTCTCTTCTATAATGGATGTTCAGTGTTTTTTCTGGTCGCTTAATACGGATTATATTAGATGGCGTTACACCTGAATCTCACCAAATAAATGCCGGTGTGCCTCTGGGCTATATTATCTCTCCATCTCTCTTCTCAATTTTCATTAATGATCTGCTTTCCCTTAATTTCAATCCAATGTATAGTTTTGCCGATGACAGTACCATTAATTTCGCTTACTCCTTTTATACTCTTACGGACTTCAGAGGAAATGCCACATCTGTCAAACGAGATCGCAAGATTAGATCCTTGAATAACCACATTGATAATATCCTCACTGTAGGCAAAGCGAATCGTATTCAATTCAATGAATCTAAGTTCCAAAACAGTCTCATTTCATTAAAACAAGATCATAATTTTTCCACTCCCATTTCTTTTGATGAAGCACTGATGGATCATACACCATCTTTATGTATCCTTGACATTTTTATTTCCGGTAAATTAAACTGAACAGATCACAGCTTCGCTGTTACCAAATAAACATCGAAATATCTTGAATTTCTGAAAAGGTGTAAGAAATATTTCAGCCCATCAAATTTAGCGCTCCTCTACAAGCCCTATATCAGACCTAGAACGGAACATAATCACCATCTCTAGTCTGAGGCTGGTCGCACAGCCTTAAATTCATGGGATATTGTCGAAAAGAGAACCTTTAAGATCATCATTGGCGCCTAAAAGTTGCCTGCCTTTCGCTCAATGTTCTGATAAAATGTCTAGTCTGATCCCTGATTTTTGAACAGAATAATCGCGCTGCATGCCGCGCACATCCTTTTACGCTTCAAAATACTTTCGGCCGTACAGTAAAGTTCCGTTATGATTTTTATCCTCCTACAACATACAATTTTTTTCTTGCCTAAGCATGACCTATCCGTAGCCTTCGAGTGCCAGACCTCATACGGGACACCCTGTATACGTACAAGATATGTATTGCATCTGTTTTGTGACTGCTATTTTAACCAAATGTAAATTTTTAATTCCTGTATTATGCAAAGTTACAATTTATGATGAATTTCTCAATTTGAAAAAAACTATATTTCCCCATTTTTACTAACTAAAATGAATGATTTGGAAGTTTAACACTTCCACCATTTTCGAACCAAAATAAATAATTTAACACCTCGCTTGATTTTCGGGAGTGGCAAAAAACATGGAGCAACTGTCTTTATTATGTGGGGTAGCCCATATCTTTCAAATGATAATTTTTTTGTATTTGACCTTACGAGTGGTGTCTTCAAACGTTTGTTCAGTTTGCAGCAGATATGGTTTTTAAACCATAGTTCCGCCCCCACCCCCCTCACAAGAATCCTGGATCCGCCACTGTGTGGTATCACCAAAATCAAAACTACCATAAATTTCGGTTTAATGCATAATCATGTTTTGAATTCTGGAGGTTGTATAAATAGTCTGAAATTCATATTATTTCGTAGTTGATACAGCTGCATATCACTACCCAGATTCATATTTCTGCACAAATATCTGAGTAATCAGTTATGCTTTAGTTTAAAAATGTAATTAGTACGTTAAACACAATTCGCTGTTTTACACCAGAATAGCATGTCAAGCATTAATTTTACTGACGTCTTTCGGCTACAACGTAAAATAATCCATATTGCTTAATTATGTATTTTCCGAAGTTTTAAAAAATCTTCCCCTATAACCATAAAGATTCCTGACTGACAATATTCGAAATGTGTCTTTAACATATTATTGTACACTTTCATTGCTCTTTTGTTTGAAGGAGTGTATTAATTAATCAATTTTGTTACAGATATAATTGAAATGATATTTTAAATGCATTGTTAAATTTAGTCGAATTAGTCTTACACTGATTAAAATTCACACCTGTAATATACAATAATGCATCATCTGCAAATAGTCGTAATTTACACTTGTCCAGAAATTTTACCCACATAATTAATATACATAAGAAACAGCAATACTTCCACTATAGAGCCTTGGGGTGCTCATTAGGTACAATTTATTGCTCCTGACATAAATTCAATTAGTTTAATCCTCTGCGTTCTGTTTCATTAAAAACCTCCGAAACTATTCTCTAACTATCCTTTCATTCTGTACCTACTTATCTATATGTCCGTGAGAATATTTATATCCACCGTCTTAAAATCCTCTTCATGTCTAGGAAAATAGCAATAATAAATTCGCGTTCATCAATAGCTTGCTTCCATTCCATTATTTAGCCAGTTGAGAGCTGTTTCACTAGAATGCTGCTTACTAAAGCCTGACTGATATTCAAAAATAATGCTATGCTATTCCACATATTTAATCAGTTATAGTTGAATTATCTTGTCCAAATATTTTCAGGTAAATGAAGCATATTTACCGGTCTAAGGCTCTTGAATAAAACCGAATTTTTACTTTTTGATTAGGTACGATAAGGTACTCCTACAAAACCTAACGGAAACTAACCAGTTGCCAACGAACAGTTAGCTATATGTAAAATAAAATAAGTCCCATAAAACTTATACCATCCGTTAATATGCTGGCGCTCCAACCGTTAAAGTCCTTTTTCTGATTCATATTATTGAGCACCTGTATAAGCTCCTCTAAATTAACCGATCGAAGAGAAAATCTTCTGATAATCTTAAACTTTGTTTCTTATCTTCCTAGTCGTAATTAAATTTTTATATCTTTCTTAATAAATTTTTTTTAAGAATGACTGCGATTTCCCAAACAAAAGCTCTCAGTTCAGAAATAACTACATATGCAAGTGTGCCATAGTCCAATTAATTCGAATGAATCTGCCTTACTCATCTGAGAGTTATTGAACGTAAAATAATTAGGTTCCATTTTAATCAAAACTATTTTATGATTTTGTTAAGTAACTTTTTTAGTAAGTTAGTGGAACCTTTGCGAAGGTAAGGAGCCAAGACTAAAATTACTGGAAGACTGTTTTCCTGTATAGATAATAAATAACATAGCTTAGGCTGTATAGTTTAATTAAGATTAGGCATTGATCAATTTTGCATATGCATCAATATGGAACATATTGGAGGAACGAACGGTACACACACAGTATTTCTCGAAAGAATTGCAACGTTTCTGGGCAAAATACTGTTTCAATTATGACGAAATATAAATATTATGTTTAGGGTTCTATAACCCTATGTACTTAATGGAGTGGGGCGAAAATTGGCAAAATTTTTTTTTTTATTAATGACTTGGCCTATATATGGAATAGTTGCCTCTTTTAGAAGTGAATAACTCTACAAGAAATTTGTTTACTAAGACTTCATCTTCGGCTGCCAATTTGACATCTAAGTTTAAAAAAAATGAAATACTTTCATTCAGTTCTTAGCTTCTTTTCATAATAAATAACCAGAAAACTTGCTTCCTGAATGAAAATAATCCAGAACTCACCCCCTTGGAGGTGGCTGCAAGTCGAGTTCCGCCACCCACAGGCCCTTTTAATCAGTTTCTTTATATTCAGTTGTCTTTAAAAACTTGGGATACTGAGCTTTTGTCACGAATTTTGGTAGGGATATTCAGGAAGCATTTCTAGATCTAATAATTCCAACTCTTGCTTCATAGCTATATACTGCCGCTGATGCTTCTGTTACTAATTTTACCTAGCGTTCTACGGCTTGGGAATAACACGGAAATTTTAAAATATCAATTTCAGCAAGAACGTCAGAGATTATTTCCTAGAGATCACTGTTCAAAATTTGCAGAGACCGGTCTGTAGCTGTTATTGACGGCCAGTTAACTAGTTCAAAATAGTCATCTGCATTATAATTAAATTTGTGAATATAAACGAACTTGGTTTTCATTATGTTTTACTAGTCTGCATTTTAACATCCATCCTCCGCAGACCTAATTCTCTAATATGCTTACTTTCGTCAGCTAGCATTGACAATTGACAATAAATTTTCAGGGTGACCGTAGTAACCATTTCGTTGCACTACTGGATCTACTACCAAAAATCAACTTGTTTTTATAATGCCAAAAAAATGATAACTACTGTGTCGGCATGATGGTCGGACCTTAGGCTCCAACCAGGTTGGTGCGTAGACTTTCATAATGTATTCTGTAATTATATTTAAATTATATGAAGGATTTTCGGTAGAAACATACAATCTCAAGATTCTATTGACAGTTGTTCCATTTTGCCTGGTACTCGTTGTGTTAGACTTAGCGAAATTGTTCCCTTGGAAACTGCAATGCAGATCTCATAGAGATATTTTTGATCTGTACTTAGCTCGGTAGGATCAATATCAGGAAAATTAACATATATTTTGTTAAACTTTACAATCGCATGTTTTTCGCAGTTTTGTAATTTTTTTCCAATTTCTCCGCAATAACCTTTTGGTCCAGTAGTTTTTCCATCTCAATGCTGCAATAGATGTTGCAATGGCAGTTAATTAGTGTGCATTAAACACACGAACCACTGCAGAGAATGTGGCAAAGAATTTTCAAGTTGCCGTACTATTACATTTTTATAATCTGTATTTACCGGTGTCCGGTCGCATTCAATTGCTTGCACCTCGGATATATCTATTTTTTTCCAGAAATTCCAATAAACTTCTTTTAATATTTTGAGCATTTCCAGATGACGGAGTTATGTGACCGAGATAAACCGAGCCCAGGTCTGAAACTAATACTATATGTTTTTCTGTGATTGTCTTTCTAGAAAAAGTATCTTCTTCCTTTACTTGAATCAAAGCTTTATCCTTTCTCCCATCAAAATATATACTATAGACACAGGATATTTCTTCTTAATGCTACTTTTTTAAATTCTTGCCACCCTTAACTCTTTCTCTCCTAATCTTACTGCGATCTATTATTTTGGATGATTCTTCCGCTGTTATTATTCGCATGTCTTCAAGAGCAGCATTAACAAGAATTGCAGCGGATCTGTCTGAGATTCCTGTTCGATCACAAGCCTGTGCTAAAGAAGGGAGTTTTGTTCTTATCTGAGAAGTAGAGGTTGAAGGTCGATACTGTCATTGAACGAAATACTGGGGCTCCTGGGGAAATCTTTCCAGGCACTCGATATTACTGGGATTTTTGCTCCGTTTTCTGGTCAGCATTCTTTTAACGATCTAATATATTTCAAGGACTTCAGTTGTCTCAACTTTGCCATCCTTTTTTATAGGCTTTTAATATCGCGATATTTCTTGTGATACTCTTTTATCTTGTGTAAAATTTATTGGTCAGATACTACAGAAATAGAACTTTTTTCCCAGAAAACTTTTAACTCGTTTCTCAACGACAAACACAGATTACCCAAATTCGGCTCATGTTTATTAAAATTTAAAAGTTCTGGTCTTAAAAACGAATAATGTTTAATAATGTAGGCATATGTTGGTAACATACCATATTGTCTTTAAACATTTTTGGATCACCAAACACCGGACAAAACGAATCTAAACGCGTTTGAGGCATATTTTTTTGTACTGATGTAATATAACAATAAACTTATTCACGAAAGAAAAACAACGCTACCCAAACAACTGCACTGCGACACTATTACTGTTAAACTGAAGCACCTTGCCCTGCAACAAATCCGTGAACGACTCCAGACTATTATTTCCGAACTCTATCGTCAATTTGAATAAAAATTAATATAGTATGAGCTCGAATCGACCTAAATATTTTTTGCATTTACTTAAACCACAATATAAGTTTTTTGGTCATTCATAGTAGGTACAAAGCTAAAAATCAAGGCCGTTTTGGCAGCTAAAGGACGAATACGATTTATATGAGATTTTGCACAGTAATTACATTTAATCAAAAGCAACTATTCCGCCGCATATAGGCTACATGAAATTCAAAAATCGTTTTTTTTGCTACACCCTAAATAAACTGCTTTGTACGAAAATCAGGGATTCCGCAGATATACTCGTATTTATGCTTATAGTAATATCACCAAGTTTTGAAGACGTCATATTTTGATAATGTGATTCAGGGGGAGCGACTATTATCCATGCTCCCACCATAGATTCGCTTCTTTCATTAATGATTACACTGAAGTCTGAAAATTTAGTTCTTTTCGTTCTGGATTTTGGGTGACTGGGACGGAATTCCGAAGGATTCAGTTAACTTGTACTTCTAAGTAATTCAAAGAATAATATCTGGGAGTTCTTTTATTTCTTGTGCTTGAATTTATTCCTGACGGGGCCTTCGTTCTGCTAACTGAGCAATTCGTGCTATGGACATATGATAAATCTTTTGAAACTGATCAAGATTCGTAGGTGGCGTATACTGCCGGCTCGTGTAGAGGCCAATATGCCGGTAGTTGGATATAGATTATGATGCTTTTGGACAATAAAAAAATGTTCGTTTATAATGCAATTTATGGAGCAATTCTCATGATACCTGTAGCAAATTTTGTATGGTCACCTATCAGTGAAAATTTGATCGTTGATGTGTTTTTTCACATATATTTCTAGAACGGTTCATCGGACAGTATAAATTGTTATAACCAATTTCATAGCATCTCATATTGTAAACATCTTTTCAGTATAGTAAAAATATCTAAGACTGATCGCTTTCACAATATACGTAAAAGTTTTTTTTTATGCCAACAACAAGAAGGGGTTGCCCGATTAACCCATTTTTGAAATTATATTTACTATTTTTATGAAAAAAAAAATCATCAACCTTGGTAAGCACCAGATTAGGCTATTTACTAGCATAATGACTGGTTGAAGGAAATTTAAAGAGTAATCTGTACTTTTATTATTATATTTTTTATAAAATGAAATTTTTCATGGTCTTGAATTATCATCATCATCATCTTCGGTATCATCAACATCATCAGCCAATCGCAATGAATAATATATGTTCAAAGCTGTTGAAGCAGGTAAATTCATAAGCCGTTTGGCTAAGAATGACAATTGTGGGTGCTTAATTTCTGCGATGTTCCAGAATACTAAAGGATTCATCTCTTCCTTATCATACAAATCCTTAAAAAATCGTCTTGAATTTCTATAAGCATCCTAGTCTTCGATTTGTTTTGAATTAAGATGCTTAAAAAGAAAATTGTTAACTTTGTCCATGTATTCACTTTGAAGTTTTTTGCTGTCGTAAAATGGATGTAGATAAAATGCAGTCAATGCATACACATTAAAAGCCATATTATTCCTTTTTCTAATTTATCATTAAACCTTTCAGGTAATTCTAACTTTAACCAAAGATCCACGGCATCACCTTTCCTTTGGCAGGTATTTATTAAATGACATATTGGGTTAAATATTTTTATTGCTTCATTTACACCTTCAATAAATTCTTCTTCAAAAAGCAGTTTTGCAATAGATGGTTTAAGCTTTTTCAAATTTCTATCAGCAGCACAAAGCTTCATGGATTGTAAATTATAAATGAAATTAGCATAACAATCTCTATATGAGCACCAACGCGTTTCACACGGTAATTTTACACGATGCCCTCCCTTATCAATTATGGCCCTTTCCAAGTCTCATTGCGTAAATTCTTTTAGAATAGAAATTATCCACGACATCTTTTGCCAAAAAGTTTGCTGTATGGCTGTTGCAAGTACTATGCCAAACTACATTATTAGATAGCCTTCCCATTTTCATCATAGTACTAGAGTTATCTGAAACTACTGCATACATTTCTGTAGAATATTTGTCTTTTGCTATATCTATTGAATAGTATACTATATCAGCTAACTTTTCAGCATTTTCTACTTCTCCCGAAAGATCCCATGCATTAATAAATGCTTGTTCTCCACTGGCATTGTGGATCATTGAAACAACAGTTTTACTATTGCATGATGAGTTTTTCCATCCATCAATTTATAATACGTACTCCTTTCCGATAGTTTTCCTGTTAGACGTGATACAATATTCATATGTTTTATCGAGAAGAGTTGAAGATAATAATTTTCTGCTGGGTATTTTATCGTGATAGGCAGGTCGAATCTTATTGATGAATTTTTTGAAATCCTGTGATTCTACCACACTTAGCGGGCGGAAGATTGCATCCGAATATAAATCTCGCAGTGCATCATTAATGTCCTCCTCTTCTTTCAGTGACAATTTATGCAGATATATTCGTTTCTTTTCTCTTATGACCAGATGAAGTTGGCTTTATATTCCTTACAGATGGAGATGACGAACAGGAAGATGATGTGGATGATAACTGCATTCGGCTTACATTTAATGAACTAAGTGGAGATACAGAAGATGTAGAATGAAGAACCCTCTCAGACGCAAAGTGCTGAATACCTTTTTGGGACGAAATCACAACTGGTCGAATAGAGCTGTCTTCTGTTTCTGATAACATCGGCGCACTCAATTGATCTTGCTCTTGGATCTTAAATATTAAATTTCTTAATCAAAAAAAGTACTTTAAATTGATAATATTATATTAAACTTATTACAGTGTTATCCTTCTCAACAACGAATATATTTTGATCACCAAGATTAACAAAGCTTTCAGACACTTGATTGGCATTGTCATCTATAATAAATGAAATCGTGTCGGATTCAGCATCAATACTACTTATTGCTAACTTACACACATTCCTAAAAGCTGGTGGAAGTGCAATGATTTAGGTTTAAATATATCAGAGCTGCTGTAAGTAAGAAGAATTATTACCTATGTGCCCTTAAACGGAAAGAAGCAGTATTTGACAACTTTTTATTGCACATGGAGCATATTGCAACATATTTTTTATTTTGTTTTTCCAAAACAAAGCCCAGTTCATCAAAAGCACTATTTTTAGGTCTTCCACCAAGCATTTTGAATTGCACAACCTCTTTCACAACTTATAAAATACACTAAACAAAAGTTGATCTTACCTTCTCGAGAACTCACAAGAAAATGAAAAAGTGGCAGCAGTTGTATACGTTGCCTACATTGTTTACGCGTTGTCTACTTAAAAATATAGAGAGCCCAAATCTACGCGTAAATGCCAATCACTGTGAGTGTATGAGCAAATGTGTCTTGATAATATTAAGCTTCTGGGCTAATTGTTCTTGTGAAAGGGGTGTGGGATTAATCCCTCCATCATGGTTATCAATAATAGTGGACCTGTATTATTGCCGCTTGTGTTTTGTGAATGTTTTACATTAGATTACTTTTGAAGAGAATTTTTATATGCTTCTATTTTAATGTTAATGTATGGATTACAAGCAAATTTTGATTAAAGTGATCATCTATTTTTTGGAAGTTTCTATTAGAAGTTCCCTGATCCATTTTGATTCCATTTATTGCAGAATCTATCAACGAAGAAGGTGGTTTTAATTTTCTTTTTTATTTCAATAGTGGTTACATTTCTGCTCTATATTCTGAATAATAGGATAATAGGGTATATACTACATTGACAATGGAGGAGCTAATTGTCATTAAAGGTTTCTTGTCGCAGATTGTATTGGTTAATTGGTTTGACAAATGAACACTTCTTTTTATTTTGAGTGTAAATACTATCCAAGGTCTTTGCATCATTAACAGTATACAGTAAAAAAATTGCACATATTGTTGCCACAAAGCTTACGAATTTTTCCTTAAAATGTAGGGAATATTTCGTACATTTTAGGGAAAAATACCTAAGCTTTGCAGCAACAATTTGTGCATTTTTTACAGTGTAGGATAAGAGACTCGTTGCTAAAGTAGAACTATTAGAACGACGTTTCTACCTTTTCAGAACTTCAATGATGCTTAATTCTAAAGTGCTGGTAACTGAAGTAATTTCTGGCACATACGTAGGTATTACATATATGTAGTAATCGTGAGATGTATATGAAAGGTATGAAAATATGCAAGAAGATTTCCTGCTTCTTTTTTCTGATAAATTTAATCAATGGTCAACTCTCAGTTTTCATAGGAAGGACATAGTTAAAAAAATATCAATATTGCTTCTGGCTAGGGTTTTGTAGTTTAGTATGACGACTTAACTGGTCAATACGCTCATAATACCTCATTTTACTTATGGTAGCCTCATTTTACTTATGGTACATGAACTTGGACAATAACTATAAGCTCAAGATTGAGGTATTTTTTAACGATTACATAAGATTCATCTTTAATTTACTCAGATATGATCACGTTTCACATTTTATATTTATGTTGTTGGGCTAGTCCATTGATATTTATTTAAAATAAGAGAAAAGTCACCAAGATTTTTGCAAAAATGTTAAGAATTTTATAAAAAATTTATAACTAAATTGCTGCAAAGCCTGCAGCTGGTGCAGAGTTTCGTCTCAGCAGCAACTTATACTCTTCAGTGTGGCTGATTTCTGCCTGCCAGAAGAAAAATGGTTCGCCGACCTCATATATAATCTCTGTTTAAATTCATTCTGAGTATGAATTATAATAGGCGAAGTACTGCGTATTTAGTTACTTATTTTAAACGTGAAGCACTCGTATTTAGTTATAGTTTAATTTACAAAAGCAAATGTGATTATCGCACAGAAAATACTTAAACTTAATTATTTCGCGTTGTCACAAAACAGTGATAGAAAATACATATATTGTTCAAACAGCACGAGGTGGTGGAATTCACTTCGTGCTCGCATCTCTATAGTATTTGCCATTGAAAAATTAATATATTTATTAGATCTAAATTAAATTAATTTTATAGAATATGATTTCATTTACTTTTACTTTTTGTGAAATTTCGAATTTATTTCTCTTGAATATGCTTATGATCATACAATTCTAGTACGTAACGTTCTTGTTCTAGTACGATAACAGATTGTAAGTATTGACGTTGGAAATAAGTTAATTATTATAATTATTAGTATTGCAGCCATTGTGCAAATTAGACTAGAATACAATAATACATAAAATGCTTCTACGAAACCTTGCTGCCGCAATGTATTTTTACGAAAAAACGCCGCAAATTTAGAGGTAAGCAATTTGAAAAAGAACATGTTAATTTATGGATAAGATATGTAACAACTCGGAGAAATCCAGCTCGGCCGGCAGACAAGACAAGAATAATTCTTTCCTGCCGTCGTAACACCTAGGACTGAGTTGCACATTCGAACTCTTTCACATCTGCAATGAACACTCACTTCCCATTCGCTCTTTTACGCATACCAAGGTCTTGGCTAGAGACGACGAAGATTAGCAAGGAGCAAGCCTGGAAGGCTTGGGCGAGTTCACTAATCGGTTATCTAGGGGTATGATGGCAGGTTGAATCTAGTATTTTCTACAGATATTGTTTTCCAAGTTTTTAAGTACTGCATGAATTATGTCGATAACTGTTTTCAACTAACTAGTTTTCGCATCCCATTTATGAGAGAAATTTTGAGTTTCATCGCTTATGGAGCATCAACACATTTTCTTGCTCATTTGCGTAAATTACTTCTAGGTATTGGATTGCAACGAGGCTAGGATCCGGACTAGGTCTTTTGAGTGTAGACCACAACGTAGCCCCTGGTGTACCCTCCAGACTTATGAACAATTGCTTGCTCATAAGTCCCAATCGGACGCTCTAACAAAATTCAAACTTGACCCCAACTCTCCTTGCCGGCTTCATGCAGCTCTTCCATGAGGTATGAGCCGCAATCGTCTGTAGGAATCTATTAGATCGCAGTGCTAAAGGGCCTACGGCCCCACCTCCTATTTATAATGGTCAAACATACTTTCGCTGATAATCGTCCCACACGTGTCACAAAGCCACTTTCAAATATTCTGTTGACTCGTATCAGGTTCGGAAGACTTTGTTCGCCAAAATTTACCTACCGAGTAGTCTATTGCGTTTTAATTCAACGAGCTCGGTAGCCAGACTTCTTTTCTTTAAAATCTCGGAGCAAATTCTTCACATACACGGATCGATGTTCCTGCTGAATGTACAGGGTCCTCGTCTACGTTTTCGTCGGAATACTCTATCATCCATGGACTTCCGACTTACGGTGAAAACTAGCAGAGTATTTCTAAGCGGAAAATGCCGTACAGACCATCACCTGTTATGGGAAGCCATTGCGATTGATGATTTATTGTCCCTAGTATAACAGCCGACCATCTGGATATATTTGCGGACCTTTGTTCAACAGTTGGCGGTCATTTTGGCGATTGTGCGAACTCTCAACAATGAAAATATTTTTATCCGCGTAAAGCACTCGTCGCGCTTTTATAAATCATTTTGTTTCATTGCGTTGTTAAAGAGGTGTCCGCGGTGAATATATAACAGTGCTTCTTAAGCTTCTCGTAAATGATTACACAAACGCATGCATCGCTGAATCGGAATTCCTTTGCCCCTTTTCGCATCGACCTCTCCAGATTGCGGTCGGTTTGGCATCGAACCTTTTTCGTATTCTTCCGCGTTATGGTGGTGGCCGGAGACAGCTCCGTGGACGGTTTGAACATGTTTCCAACTCCTTAAAGCGATCCCCTGCTCTCTTTTTTAGTTTTCCATATCCAGTGGTCTTAACATTGTCGGGTCCCTTCATACCACTCTTTTACAATACGATAATCCTGATGATTAACTATGTCAGTAAAAAGTGGTGTAGCATATACATATAATTGTTTTTATATACTTATAAATGTTTATAGTGTTGATTATGATATGTTCAAAAAAGTAATAGAACTTTAAACGCACACTGAACATACATACCCCAATTGTTGTCGAAACGCTTTCTCCAGAGGGTATAATGGGCGTTAGCATTGCATCAGTAGAAGCTTGCCCCAGGTATATTTATATCTCATACAGATGCTGATTCAGTGGAGGTGGCACTATATGCCGAGCTACCGACTGTTGAAATTGTTTGTGCTTCCAAGAATCGTGCAAGAAAAAACATCCGTGTATAAGAAGAAAGTTAATATCTTTTTATATGGAATACGGAATCTAGGCCTGCTATCGCTGAATACTATACTTTACTTTTATTGTGGTGCTCTCTTACCAGTATACGATTCGTCACAGATGAGACTATTAATTTTGTTATAGTTTAAGCTTATTCCTGTTCGTTAGTCATATCTAAAAGCAGCTTAAGTATTTATCTATACGTGACCTCAAAGCTTGTTTTAATTTCTTTTAGCTTTGTATTCCACAATCTATTTAATCTTTTTTAGATTCGGTATTAATCACGAAAACACTCTTCGTATTATTGTACCATGAATTTTCATCGATTGCAACTTTTATCTGCATTTTGTTCAAATGGCTTTTCATGTTTTCATTTTATTTTGAAACGTGACAAAGCTTACCCTTGATACCATATATTCCTTGTTTAACTTAGACTTTCACTAAATGGCATGTGCTTCGACTGTACCTTTCTAAAATGATCGACCGAATATATCAACATATGCTATCAAATACATGTTCTCGTCTCAAAGGCTGATTCACGTTTACTTAGCGACATTGCAGTATAGAAACACACATAGGTGAATCAATATTTTCACGTGAAGGTTGAATTAGCTGTGTTCTTCTCTGCGCTCTATCCAATTCCCACTACAAAAGAACACCTTTCACAACCAAGGAAATTTATTTTTAAAACTCAGGAGGTTTCATGTACAAAATTTCAAAAATTTTATTTAGGGTCTAGGACTTATCGTCTATATTAAAAAGATAATTAAGGATAATACAAATAATAATTCTTAATGCAATCCCTTTTAACGAATAGAACTATATTCAGTGCGAAATTGCACTAGATACTTTATATAGTAGCTTTGCACTGACAAATGTTTGACTACACCAGTGCATGAGGCACAAAAGAGCACTCCATGTATAGAGTAGGACTTTACAAACAGCCAAAGGAATAAAATATAAAACAAATATGTATTTCACCTGAATTGAGCTCTTTATCATAATTTAATTTAAGAGTTTGGGGATATTTTTTGCAAAAAAAAAACTTAAGTTCAGAATTATTTTAATACCCAGTGCGGAAAATAGTATTTTTCAAGCTCGTAAATCATAAAAATGACAAAACTAAGTATAAATGTCGATGCTGTCAATCAGCTCCGTATTAAAACGTAATCTCTTTTTCTTCCATTTATTGAATCCATTGGAAAATAAATTAATATATTATAATATAAAGCAGATCATCAAGCAGCACCTTAAGATTTTTTTGAGATCAGTATTCCACGCTCGGTTATAGGTGTTAAATTAACCTGCATGTCGCAACTGCAACGCAGTGGCAAAGTAGATGAACGAAGCTCTCCGAAGCTTTTATTCACAAACATCATGAAGCCTTCTTGACCATACCAATTTTTTCCAATTTACCTCAAAGTCCCGAAATTCTATAGTGGTATTCACTCTTTAATGTATCAGTGTAACCGATGTAAAAATACAACAAGAATTTACAGCAAAGAGTGAACACACTTTTTAGCCTTTAGCTTACTTCGAAATGTAATTATGGACACATGGTGATGGAGTGGGCTCGTATGAGCTCTCCCCGGCCCCGGAAAAAATTGAAAAAAATTCTCAAAATTTCTGGGATTCATGGTTATCCTATAGAAAAAAAGAATTGTGAAGATCCAGTTAAAATAGCTGAGGTAAAACTAAAGCATCTCAAATTAAGGAAATACCGGTTTATCATAGTTTTTTGACAGCTTTGGTTGTTTCCCAAGTCGTTATTTCTACTATTACTACTTAACTATACATTATTTCAGTATAATGTCAGCGGATAGAATGAAGCCTGTTTTATTGGGAACGTTTATTTGAAATTAGTTTTCCGCTCGGGCTAATAGTTTAGGTGAAATGTTAATAATAATGGAACAACCTCCTTTTACAGCAATACTTGCAGCTTTTTGCAGTGAAAAAATGTAAAAATTTTACATTTTACCTTTACGGACTAGCGGTGGTTCGGAGGATTTTTTTTTGTGAAGATAAAAAAGTTTCGTAATCGAACACTTATGCCTACGATCGAAAAAAAAATAATTGGAAAAATAACTCATATGTAGTAATGGGGCATATGGGACCCTGGTGAGGAAAAACTTTGAGCTTCGGGAGTAAAGGCTCAGTGTGGAAATATCTCGAATTGAGAGCCCGTCTAATAGATAGAGAATTTTGTTACCTTTAATTTAAATGCAAAATGTTTTCTCTAGGGGCATTTGTTATGAGTAGGGTCCGACAAAGTGATAAAGTGGTTTTCAGTTAAAATGTAATCAAGTTTTAGAGGGTGGAAAAAATATACTATGAAGTTAACCGGATTGAGAATCGAAAGAGCTCAGCGGGGGCTTTAATTAGACACCACACATGTCATATTTGGTGTTTGAGGGGGTGGGGGTAACAACCCCGCACCCTAAAATCCCCCACGCTAAACTGTTTTGTTTTGATAAATTTAATCACCTTGTCGAACTAAAGACGAATCCCAAGTTCTTTTTTGATTCGTCCCCCTAACCCCGCCAGAAGGGTTCGCAATTTGAAAATAATTAAAGCCAATTTCTTAACTTCAAATACTATTATTAAGTAATTTAGGGCCGAAAAAGAAAATCGATCGCACCAATTTGTTTTTCGGTGATGTTTTATTAAGTTTTCCAGAAAGATTCATGCTCTCTGATGCGCCATTACTTATGTTTTGCGTTCACAAATTTTTCAAAACCCTTTCTTGGGGGGGAAAATCGTGAGGCGGGTAGATGTAAATTAAACACTCTGCTAAATCAACCCAGTACCACCTAGAAAAAAATATAAGTAAACCAGTCGATAGTCCTCACAAGTTTCTTTCATTTGGCATGCTGGAAATTTTCCCTAGGACACTCCCTTCCCCCGCTGCACCCCCTGACATTTGACGTTCAATCTGACCACCTGAGTACAACTAGTTATATAAGCTGGTTTACACTGTCAATTTGTGAATTTAAAAATACAAACCCTTATATTGCATTTTATATGCGTAGGCCTTGTATTACTTTACTGCGTTGTAATCAAATACATCTTTTACAACGATACACTCTTTGATACAACATTGCGTGAATACCCCTTATATATTATTACTTTGAGCCCCGATTTTCTACGAAGACGGTGCTTTTATATACTTTCTTTTTTGGGGCAGTGATGAATATCTTCGCTTGTTGCTGTCCATGTGTAGTCTTAAGATTGCCTTTTGATATTTCAGACCTATATATATTCAGTAGCGTATCTAGGGGCCGGTCCGCTCCGGGCGGCACATATCTAGGGGCGGCACTGTCTAAATTATATAAAAACAAAAATAAATAATTATAATAATTGCATCGTAAATTTGGAATTGGGGATAACCAACCACATAAAGATACCTCGCTTGGATTAAAAATTGCAAACGCATAACCCGCGTAGCGCGCGTTGACATTCAATATCGAACTACGCTTGTTGTATAGGAAGTGCTAGATTACAACTGCCCGACCGACGTTCGCAAAGCAAAAATTAGGCGAATCTCTACTTTTCATCGCAAACGTGATGAATTTAACCTAACATATGGAAGATTGTACATACTGCTGCTGGATTTTTTTTATTTTCAGGCAAAAAAATAATATCATGAAAAGTTGATTGAGAATGTGGAAAAATGCGAACTAATTAATTTATAACAAAATGTTAAAAACAAATTTGACGAATTTCAAATGTCAACGCGTTCAATCTAACAGCATACTTTATCCAACTTGTCAAACGCGACGCTAATTATTCGAGTGTATAATAACGACCTACCTTAAAGGGCCAATTGTTTCAAGAGAATTATTGCAGTCTGGAAAGTAGATGTGCCTAATATCTAATACAAACTGCTATATTTTTGGTTGCCATCTAAAAGCAGGTAGATCTCCTTAATTCTTAATAGCTTTGTCACTTACAACTTTACAAAACTCGTTTTTACACTAAGCACAAATGTCGGTCTAAAGGAAGGAGAAAAAAAAATCAAATTCCTTTTGATAATTTCACGAATAAAGACAAAAAATGTGAAACCGCAGATTACATCCAACAAAAAAGAGTGGCAAATGATTAATTCTCGAGAATAAATGATAAATTAAATTATATTTTATATTTTTTATAAATTTTTTATATAAATAATTAGTAAAAATTATATACAAAATTTCAGCTCTTTACGTTGACGCATTCTGATGGCAGTGTTCAAATATAATGAAAAACGAAATTTTTGTTTGGCAACGCTACGAAGGAGTTACCGGATTTATCCCATTTCCGAACTTATTTTTACTTTTTTTTTTTAAAGCCCACCTGTAATATTTCAGCTCTCTAAGTACACGCATTCTTGAGTTATCGTGAGGACGGACTTGCCAAAAACCAAAATAACTTTTAATTAATTAATCTAAGATTTAAAAATATTGGTTGAAAGACTGTTCCCAAAATAAAACTATTTTGTTAACAATAGCGATCAGTGTAGCTAGTGGTGAACAGAGCTTTTCCAAATTAAAATTAATTAAAAATTATTTTCTAATAAAAATGTAAGCAAAATAAGTAGATAAACGCGCTTACATTTTATCAATATATGTATACATAAGAATTTTTTTCTTATGTACATATTTTTTCCGTAATTGTCAATAACCACTCTCAATTTTGATTGACTAAGAAAGGGCGGCAAATTGGGGACCGCCCCAGGCGGCAAAAGCTCTAGGAACGCTGCGCTACAGAATCAATCTGAAATGAAAAAGTGATAAGTATCCTCATAATAAATATCTTTGCGTAACGCACGATGGGAGGAATTGACGAATCGCTATAACAATGAAGGGTTTCTTCCCTTGTAGATTTTCTTGTTCTAGGTATTTCTTGATCACTCAAAAAGCTTAATAAACTGAAATACCATAACTTTGGTGTATATATCGATTCCGTACTTGCTCCAGATCTCTTTGATGCATTGACTTTTTAGTTCAGCTCTAAAGTTAGTTCGCATTGCATTATTTTTTTTTTTTTTAACTAATTCCTCATTTGCATTCTTTTCAACTTCACGCATTTTTCCAACTAGTCTTATCCATCAATCGCATGTCCGTCATAATTAACATTTTTTATATTCGATGTGTTCTCAAGAAATGCATACTAAAACTACCAAAACGCGTCAACTCACATGTACGCTTCTACACAAAATGCACAAATATTGACGAAAATACTTGATGAAAATCAGATCAGATCTGATTTCTTTCAAATCTTCAATTTTACTTGAATTTTTACTGGATCGTTCTCCACACGGTCAAGTATCAGGAAAAAATGAGTCATTTCAAGTATCATGTCAAGTATCATGGATTGTGTGTGGGCCCATATTAAGACACAATGGATGCCCTGTTGGTGGAGGAGTCTTGTGCTCCACACTGAAGAGCTGAATCCATTGCTTGACAAATTTTCAGACGCTATCCTGCCTTCTGCCGCGCTTTTGGTTTGCGGCCACTTCTATCTACTTTCCGTTGGATTGGAATATGGCTGTGATGTAGATTACCTGATATCGTCTATTGTTGGTGTTCCTCCTCATGTATAATCTTTTTTGGATGGCATTAAGATCGGGTCTGACAGGCAATTGGATTTGGTCATCCCCAGATATGTCATGATCCTGCACTTCATGTTAGGATTCATTCTGAATCTGATCCTTCTAATTGTCGTACATACAAAGTCTCTTAGAACTTTAAAAATGTTGATATTTCCAGACTAAATTTATACCTTTAATTATTTACAACTGAAATAAGTCGAATATTCTAAATGACAAAGCTGTGCAGATGTTTTATGATATGCTGCTTGCGGTTTTGTTCATTGTTAACCGATTTCTATATCTAATGTTAATGAAATACAAGAAAATCTGGCAACCAGAATTTAACAGGAAAATCCGCCCTAAAAAGTATTACGAGGAAAACAGGATCCTGTGAAGAACAGCTCGGGAGCGTGGGTATGAGGAATATATATATTGATCAGCAGTCAGTAGTCTTTCATCCATGAGGCGCGCATCCAAGTTAATTAAATCTGTTTCAGTTTAAAACAATAAAATTCTTTAATATCAGCCCTGGTTAATTAGCACTGACCTCATAGGCTGCCTCTTCCTTGTCGACAACCTTTTGGAAAATTTTAGCGGAACAGTCTTTTAAGGTGATGATGGTTTTCTTGCTATTAAGCATACTCTAAGTTCATATTCAAGCTTTTGCCTACAGAAGCTTTTTAATTGTGAAAATTTAGAAAGAGTGTGAAAAGGCTCGAAAGATTTGGTTAATGTTTTCCTTGCCTGGGGGTATGCAGATAACCCTGGCGATTCTCCAATTGAGAAATTAATTGATTTGAATGTCGTTGATTGAAAAACAACTACTTTTTCAATACAATATTGAAGAAGGCCCAGAAATTTAGACTTGTGAAACTGCTTACAACACATCTACCCTTTTTGTGGGTAAACAGTTTTATCATGGAGCCCTTATGTCTGTTCAGTGCTCTGCACTCAAAAATACTGATAAGGATGGTGATCATTTCGACTTTCCGTGAAGTAGAAGGACTCGCAAAATGCTTTTCTTATAGGACAATAAAAGTTTCCCTAAATTCTTAGCATAGCTTTCATTTTCTTTTGAAAGTGAAACTGAACCCTTTGAGAAAATCTTCTCGAGCATGGTAGATACTGAACTGTTGGAAATTATTATATATTGTCACCAAATATGCTTTTTCTTTATGATTACCTGGCCGATCGATTACCAGAGGGCGTGGTAATTGGTTATACTAGTGGCTTTCCTGACAGGATGGGCATGCGACCTCAAAAGTAGCTGCCCGATTTTCGACGGCGTACGTGGGATATGGCTAAAAAGGTGTGGTTCCAGTTACTTGACTACTAAGCTATGTATCACAATCGCGGCTAGGTCCACTAATGAGATCTTAGCCTACCTTGCGCTGATTGGAGATAGCTGGAATGCACGTGGCCGGGCCCCTTTATTGGACGCCTTCCTTTAGGGCACTCGAATTTTGGAAATAGTAGTGTTTTTACGCTACTCGCTTCAGGTGTTGTGTTTTCGTGTTTTGTACAAGAAATAAATTTCGCGGATGACTTGATTTTCACTCGATGCTTTATTTTCTTTTTCTTTTTTTACTTTTTTCTGTTCTATCGACACAAAACTTATCTTCTTTCCGCCAGGTCGACTACAATATCGGCTGACAAATCATCGCCGGCTTTTCTTCTACTCCCTAGCTTTACAATCTTTGTACTGAACTAACTTAGTGCCCTCTATTGGTACATTGGCTATTTCATTGCATTCTAATGCATTTCAAAACTATTTCTTTTTTTATTTTATTTACAGATAAAAACATTTGATTTTTCTTACGTTAATATTTGTTCAAGAAGGAATTTATTTGGATTCTCCGGTAGATAGCAAAAGCTAAAAATTTTTTTTAGTTTCTTATTTCATTACACAACCCATTATATTTTTGGTGACAAATTTCAAGTCTTGGTTTTGACTCATCAACAGGTCCCAAATAGCGAAATTGAGTGACTTGAAAAACAAATGAAAAAATAGAACAAAGAATAGAAATGAATAATGAAAAAAATTAAAAAATTGAGAAAAATAGAAGAAAAAGGATTTATTAAAAAATACATGTTAAAATCCTGTTGACTTTTAATTTCCATAGCAGACAGAATTATTGTGGCTACGGTCATTTGCTTTAGGTCATATTTATTTATAACGTGTACTCATTTCCACTACTTGTTACCTTTATTTTTCTGATTCTACTTTTGGGTTCAGTGGTCGAAGTGTGTCGAAAATAGTCCATTTTCAAAGTTATTGGACCTAAGTAATTTTACTATTGGGTTAGAAATGCTGAGATGTGTCAAAATAATTCATTTTCCAAAATGGTTAAAATCATCTCGTTTGGATTTATTTACGGATTGTAAATGTTGAGATGTGTCAAAATAATTCATTTTCCAACTTGTTGTGGTTCTACGTCTAAGCACAAGTCCGGCAAATTGCTCGTGCTGCCACGTGTAGCTTCGCCCTTTCTAACATCTGCTGGAATGGTTGCTCTAAATTGGACTAGCTTTGAAGAGTTGTAGCGGTAGTGTTCAGTCCTCACACATATATCATAGATATGATGTCATCCAACGATGAATATCCTACCAACATTTTAATTCCCCCGATGCTTTTCCTTGTTGATGAGTATATTTCCTAAAATATCAAATAAAAGAAACACAAAGAACCAAGTTCTGAAACCATAAACAAAAATACTTATCTGATAGTTTTCACATTTCCATCAGAAATGCTCTCCTAAATCAGCTGAGATCAAATCAGGAAACATCCACTAGAACCCTGGGGAGCTGCAGTTCACCTAAAAGCAATCGAAATTAATTAATAAAATAAATAAATCAATACAAAAATGCACAAATAGCATACAGAAGATAATTGTGATCAGAGATAATCTGAGTGTGTGACTTGTCTAAAATCATTTTACTACCCTGGTGCCCGCACGCATCATCACAGAAGGTAATTCTGTTCAGAGATAACCTGAGTGTCTGATTGTTCTAACAAATCATTTTACTACCCTGTTGCCCTCAAGCACCAACAGAGGAATTTTGTCAATTAATACATATTGAAATTTATTTTGATGAAAGTTGCTCAGATCTTCTTCTTTTTTTTTCAGAATTTAAGCAAGCAAAAAGGCGTATCGTTTTTTTTTTGATTTGAATTTTTAAGTTGTTTATTTTTCATTTCTTTTTTATTTTTGAAGTTTTTCAATTGTACTAGTTTGTAGGTTAATTTGTTTCTGAATTTTTGTGATATTAGGTTAAGCAAGTGAAATTGAATTTTTTTTTAAATAAATTTTATATTTGAATTTTAAAACTGAGTTGTCCTTTACAAACCGGCACTCCCCCTACGTCCGAGACTAGCTCGCACAGCTAGATTTAAATAGAAATTGGACTGAGATTGGGATGGTTTGAGAACTCGAATTGTCACGTTCGGGATTGCTTTGTTAGACGAAATTGTGAAACGGTAGCATTTTGCCAAACAAATACGAAATAGGCGGATTTCTTTTAAATTATTTACGTTGTCGTTTTATGCTTAATTGCAATTATCAGTCAGTATGGAAAAAGGAGCCGTCAGTACAGGACTGGTTTAAAATATAAATTATCTTAGAAGTATGTAAAAATAAATTTGGTCTTGGTTTTATTTGTACGAATGGAGTTGCAAAGCGAGTAACTTCTATTGAAAAAATGTTTTTTTTTATTAAAAATGGTCAATATAAAGTAAGAAAAACTTGGATTCTGGAGATGGTCTCCAAAAATATGAGCTGTCTGGAATGGGTTGAAGCCATGTTTATGCTTAAAGCTCTCCGTGGTACTCGCATTAAATCAGATGTTGATTTGACTGTATTCGACTGTATGCAAACGTTGCCATCCACAGCTTGAGACTTCGTTCGAGCAAGGTCTATATGCAATCTGGATCCATACTCGAGCTATTTTTAAGGCTAAAATTGTGTATGAAGAACCCTTACGCTCAATACAGTCAAACATTTGTGAGATGTACAACGACGGAGCTGCTGAACTTATTTGTCCTGTCTGATTTAAAACGTTGGCCACAATTTGGAAAGCTGACGGTGCTATTGCTCGGCTCTGCATCAATAATGGAAGGGCTGGTAAGTCGTTTTGTAACAATATATATGAAAAATTGTAATTGATGAGACTGAGATCTGTTTTTGCCTCTTTTCACTGGCAATGAAACAGGACTTTTCCCTTTAGTATTCGTAATTTTCTAGCCTTCCTTACACTAGAAACTCGTTCAGTTAGCCTTAACTAGTACCTATTAGTTGGCCATTTATGTTCATTTCTTAAAATGAATAAATAACTTATTAAATAATGTGTTTTATTAAGGGGATATGATTGGACTTTTTACAAAATATTATGTTTCGTATGAGAAGGGTTTAATTTTGTAACATTTTTGGAAGTTTATTAAGAAAATTAAAAAAACCAAAAACTTTTCAACTCTTAAGCATTTATTACCTTGTATATACATATATTACATATTGCTTCCTAATCTATAAGCGAAAAGATTTTTTAGTCAAAAATGAATCTAAATAGAGAAAATATCTTCATCATAAATTATAATTACAATTACATTACAGTTTAACTTTAAAAATGTAATTTATATTTACATATATGACTTTTATAATAATTGTTCAGAGTACCAAAAGCAAGATATATTTTTTCGATTCTTTGTAATATGGACTTCCTTATAATTAGTATGAAAAGGTACTTCAGTTCATATTTACTTTTTGTACATGATAATTAGTCACAGATACTCTGTCAATCTCATCTTGTTATTTAAATACACCTAATAAGTCTTTCTCGAGCTCCAAGTTTTGAGATTCATTTGTTTTGTCATATAGGACTTCATAATAATTCATTACGCTTCTACTGAAATAATCATAATATACTCTTACTTAATGCCTTTGATTCTCTTCCGTTCACTTTCAAAAGGTAAAAAATTCCTAACTATCTTTGTGTAATTAGGATAGAAGCTTGTTAAATATTTTCGCCTATCCGAGTGGTTGTAAGCTGTATTGAGTTTGTCAGTAACTACTTGCAACTCAGGTTATCCGCTGGTTTCGTTTTAATGTCAAGTGTTAGATCCGAGATAGACCTTCAATTCATTCTCCAAATTTTCAAAGACAAAACATTTCACAATTTTTTAATCTGATACAACGCTTTTCCCTTGACGCGGTCAAGAATGGCCTTGAGGATGCATCTAAAATCAACCAGCGTAATGGGACTGTTAGAAAGGAAGTGGATAGCGATTTTTTTCTTAACTTTCTATTTAATCTTCAGCCAGACATATTTCGGTAAATTTCATACCTAAATAATACATGAAACAAATTCCTTCCAGCCATATGGCTAATAAAAAAGCTTCAACATTTTGGTTGACTGACGATTTGAAAGCCTCTGTAATTTGATATTTTGTATTGCTTGTTCTAGTGGTGTTTTCCTTATACAATTCTCTCCAAAGCACGTTTATACATACGGTGGTAGCATATCTTTCATGTCACTAAAATACAAAGATGTTGTAACAAACGAGTCGGGAAAACCCGCCGGCTCTAAAGGATTTACAGAAAGACATCTGGCGACGAATGTCTTCTCTTTGGCATGGGTGATACAAAGCTCGCTAATGAGTGAATTCGAGAGAAAGGTAAATGGCAAGTTTGACGACATGTCGAAATGATCCGAGTTTCGTTTAGGTAGTTTATTGTATTGGTGCGCCACATTTACGTTAGGTAGTTCAGGGATATTTAATGAGTGAAAATAGGGATACTGAATAAATGCGACAGGATGAATGAATGTGGTGATGGTTGGATGAGGTAAATTCGGGAGAAGTTTGGAGGAAAAGAATATTAGATTACCGTCGGGTATGCCAGGTATTGACGTACGCCAAACAAGTAATTCGTGTGTGAATAGTAGTGTTTAATTAAAACTGATTGAGAGTGTTTTCGTACGTGTGCTTTACAATATTAAATAAAACTGTGAGAGTGTAGTCGAGGTAACTTCGGGATATGCCAGCTGCAAATCTGCTATCATTATAGCAAAGAAACTATGGAGCAATTTATAAGATACAGACTTTACCAAAACAAGATATAATTAGACAGGATATGTAGAATCGTACGAATTAATAAATATTTTAAACAGCTATTCACATTTTTGACCTCTATGTTTAAAAAAATTCAGAATACGTATAAGCACTCAAAAAACAATGATTTTTTTGAAAATGAAAAATAAAATATACATCAAATTTCAACGGCCAGTAGTAAGTAGCAGATCAAACCAAAAGTAACGGTAGCCGCATAAACCGAGACTACCTACCACCTGTTTTTTTCAATTTTTTCAATAGATCGCGCGAATTGGAATGAGAATGGCGGGTTATTTGAAATCAAGTTTATTGTTAGATAGTTACAACTCTATTTGAAATCAAGTTTATTGTTAGATAGTTACAACTCTAGCCAGACAGCTATCCAACGTACAGTGTTGCATCTAGGAAAGTGTATTTGCTGCCCTTAGTTGCTTAATTCGTATCAGTACCTGCCAATTTCATATGTAACGAACGTGGTTTTTTCGACATATAGTTCAAAAGCCTACCAATCTAGTCCTGTATTTGGGTCTAAAATTTTAGATGAACTTCTAGCAGAACAACCGATTATATTTCACTCGCGTTAGTACTTTCCACTGCCTACGTGATAGCAATTCAGATAAAAAAGTTCCCCACCTGAAAGCGTTCACATTTAGATTGTATTTTGTAGTAAGCTAAAACCAAAGATGCAGTATATTTGGTAAAACAGCAATAAACTCGGGCAACAACAGTAATAAAACAGGGACCACCACGATAGGAAAATCTCGCTAAGGCGACAGAAATCTTGAAATTTCAATGAAGGAATATAGGTAATGTCTTTGAGCGGCATTCTTTAAACGATTTCACTGAAATCCCTCCTTATCAGCATGTATACACCAAGCGCGTATCCAGACCTGCAGCCTAGGGGGTGTCACAACTGAAATGTTCGAGGAGAGGAAAAAGTCGGAAGAGTTTGCTTTTAAACATGTTTTTAAATCATTTTTACGTTATATCACAAAATCCAATTTTCGGTTTGATTTGGAGAACCTATCGATAATATTATCTACATCAATGTCGATCTCAGGGTGGGCATCAAGGACTCATAACCATATACGCCGTCTCTTGCAGATATTGTAGAAATAGATGCAAGCAATTCTGTCACGGGTGAAGTAATTGACTGAGAATGAGCTTGCATCTTAAGTCAAATTCAAAGGAATGGGAGTAGGAGTGCATGATATGTTACTGACTATTTCTTCTGATGGGAACTTAACTGATCTTGCGTTCTTCTGAGAAAAGTTGTTAATGGTCTTATCAGTCTTACGCTTTACACTTTCGCTACAATTTTTACCTACAAATTAAAAGTACACGTGAAGTTAAATTAAACAACACTACCTGAATTAATACGAAATTGCAAGCAAAGCAGCGCCAACTACCGCAGAGAAAAGCGAATGGATTTTATTTTTAGAGTTTTGCCGTAAATATTCTGAAGAAAAATTTTAGAATCAATTTTAGCGGCACTCGAATCAATCCAACTGATGGTTTTCAGCCACCTCCAATAGTGTATAAAATTCTAAAGAAAAATTTTCAAGTACATTTCTCAGAACAAAATTTATTGCCAACGCGCGTAAATACCTTTAACGACCAAGACCAGTCAAGCCACCTGAATCAATATAACTCTTTGGAACCATGTTCGGCCATCAGTAGAAAAAATATCAAATCTTCCTAAGAAAACTGAATGTTTGTGCCCTTGTCCGAAAGAGTGAGCCACCAGAATTAATCCACCAATTCATTGGACCGTTGTCGGTTGTTCTTAAGAACAATTTGCATGTATATTTCTAAGAAAAATATAATGCTTCCCTACAAACGTACATAAATGTTTTGAAAAGCTTAGGCGTGAATCAGTGTCGCTATGAAAAATATAATCAATGGGTTGCTATACGTTGACGATTGAATGGAGCTAGGGTTCTACTGGAAGAGCCCTATATCAAAATTCGTTTAGTCAGTTTGTATGCTTTTGTGCGAGCTCACCACAAAGTTGTCCTGTCATCGATGTTATGTCGGAAAATCAGATAAGTAAGATCGCTGACCAATTTCTTAGATACAATAACACTTTCAAATCTCGAAATCTAGTGCTTCTTCATCTATAGGTGTAATCGGTGTAAAAAATATATAAAATAAATAAATTAATAAAATATAAAAACATCATAATAACCGGGCTGCTAAGCATTACATGCTTTTCCTAAGGAATCAAAGCCTAAAATAAATATGTAGTATTCCAAAATTACTCACCATCCAGTGATAGGTATGATAGATGACTTCTCGACACTATACAAAATTCTAAAAAAATCGTACACGTTTCAAAGACGAAGAGCTACGAGCGAATGACTATTATACCCACTCCGGACTCCACTACTATTAGTCAAAACAAGACAATCAAAGGCACAACCCAGCGCTAGCGGTCGCCGCAGATTGGAAAAGTGCGTTATAGTACCAGAATTAATCGCCGGCGTCAGCTACACATTGTGTTCATACCATACGAAAATCGTCCTATTACAACTCACTCTACAGACCAGCGCCACATTTAGTTCACCACGAATATTAGGTGGAGCTTTGTGGGGGAGCGGTCATGACCCCGGTGACCCTCCCCCTGTATACGCGCCTAGTATAGACATGATTCTATTTGTCTAAGTTTGAAAATAGGCGGTTGGAGTCTAATGCAGGTACTTGCGTGTCTGATTTGAGTGTGAATGATTACCAAATGACCGTGAATCCATGAACGCGAAAGGAAAAGCACGACAAGTCCTGCTTAATGAGGCGGTGGTAGATGGATGAACAATTCGATTGTAATGGCTCAAGCCTAGTTGATGTGTATTCTGAATGATCGTGGCGACAAAGTTTAACTATCATTTTAGAGATCCACAAATAAATAAAATATAATTCTTGTTTGCAATACCGGACAAGAAATATGTTGCTACTTGATATCCCCAAAGAAACCACCATTGCTAATAACAAGTAAAAAAGCTAGAGTTGGTCCGAGACCAATTCTTATGATATCCTAGATGAATGTCCATATGTAATTTCGTATGGTCACCCCTCTGTGCAAATTTGATTTTTGAATTTGTTTTTTGCATTAGAAATGTTCGTCGGACAGTAAAAATGATTAGGATTAATATCATTGGATTTCATAGTCTGAAGAAATTTTCAGTACAATCAAAACGTCTAGGACTGATCGTTTTCACCGTATACGCAAAAAACCTAAATTTTTATATGTCAACACCAAGAAGGGCTGGCCCGATAGAGGCCATTTGTGAAATTGTTTTTAATATGTTTATGTAAACACCATCCAAATATATAGTACAAAACGATTGTTTTTATGGCAAACCCACGAAGTTACCCGATTTTTTCCATTTTCCAAGTGAAATTTTTGTTTTTTTAAGGTCGTGTGCAAAGTGTTAGCTCTCTACGCACACGCGAAAGTACAACCAAAATAAAAATTATTCAAATATACCTACACCGCACAAAGATTTAGACTGGATTTTTGGCAGAAAATTTAGCTAATCTAGTCTAGTTTATGTTAATGTTAGGAGTAGGGGTGACTAGACCTCCAGGACCTTGCGGACACCGCCACTATAGTTGGTCTATTGTGTCTTCCCCTGAAGTAGTTGGGCAAAATCGAGTCTTTTATTATTATTGCTTTTGGAGCTAGATTGGATCTAGTCTAGTTAATAACAAGAACAAAAGCTATAATTTGTCTAAGACCAATATTATACCCTATATGAAAATGAAAGTTAAATAAAGTAAAAACCCAAAAGTTTTGTATGGCAACACCCAGAAGGAGTTCCCCGATTTAGTTCATTTTTGAAACTTTACTTAACATTTTTATGAAATTTCAGCTTTCTACCACGACGCAGTTTCAGGCAGTGCTCGAATATATATTGAAAACGATATTTTTGTATGGTAACGAGGGAGTTGCCCGATTGATCCCATTTTCGAACTTAAATTTAAATTATTTTCGAAAAAAATGATTGCATTTTTTGACCCAGCAAGGTCTCATCAGTATGGTTATCTCTGATCGACTACCATAGAAGTTCAATGATGGAGGTCACACAAATTGCCCATATAAATACTTCTTATTAAAGGTATGTGTGAATTATACTGTGGCAAGATTTCTCATTGCACTTTGCAAATATGGGCAATTGGTGTGACCTCCATCATTGAACTTCTATGGTAGTCGATCAGAGATAACCATACTGATGAGACCTTGCTGGGTCGAAAAATGCAATCATTTTTTTGCACTTAAATGAATTATTATATATTATTTTCAATAATTTCCAGTCTGTTAGAATAGAAAATTTCTTAGTTTTTTTTAGACGCCAGAGGACAGATGAACACCTGGTCGGCCAGACAGACATGTGGATGGATGTACAGACGGATGGAGATACGGTTAGGCGGACGGACGGACGGACGGACGGACATGGAAGAATCAAAAGAACTTTTGGTATTATGCGTGGGATGGGATATGCAATCAATCAATCCTAAATTTTTGATTTATTTTGCCTGTTTGAGAAAGATTTTTGATCACTTGATGGACTAGGCATGTGAAGAGAGGGAATATGTCAATGATGCGTCACTTAATCTACTAAAGTGAAATTGTAAGTTTTTATAAAGTGATTTATTCTTTTATTTCTGAAGAAAAAAATTCTGTTTATACATAGGTACTCTTTGAAGTATTGTAAAATAAAATGAATGAGTGAATATAATTGAAATAATATTAACACGAACGTTAACATACTCAGAGATTTATTTGATTCCATTTTTATTTTTTTAATACACTTTAACCCAGTTGAATTTTCAGCAACAACTTATTTTGCGCTCAGCAGTAAGTGTCAATAGGGCGTAATTAAATTTTCTTTAATTTTCATTGAAATTCGATAATTTTAATTTTCGCGTCCAGATGTATATTGGCAGTATATTTTGAATATAATGCAAAACTATAATTAACTGTAATTATAACAACTTACAATTTAAAATAATTTAAACTATTTTCTTGATATTTTAACATTATTAAATTTACTTTTTTTTTTTTATTACCAAAATGATGAAATTATTTACGTACTAATTATATTTATGTATTTCAATAGGGCGTAATTAAAATTCCAACTAATTTGCAATAAGTGATCTAACTAAAGTATTTTATTTACACAATTTTTCATGATGTTTGAGATTTAAGTTTTAAAGCTGGGTCGTATCCTTTATATGCCAAATCAAATTCCCTACCCCAGCCAGAACCACCATGTCCGCCTGATGAAACAACAACCTCATGTTGAGATTCTTTACTATTGCCGCCCAAGAGCTTTTTAATTCCAATAATTGATGCTAAAACCAAAGCTAATTTCGACACAATAAGTGCCTTTCCTGCAAGTATCGCTAAAGCTCCATAAGCAATGGGTATAAATGTTCCACCCAGAAGAAGTGGTATCATTATGTAAGCTCCACTTTTCTTATCCTTTTTTCGTGATTCATCAAATGACCGTTCCAATTCTTTTGAGTTGGGAAATCTTATCTGAAACATTTGTGTGAGTTAGATTAATTTATAGTTTGGTTCAAATCCAAAGTCTTTATACCTGAAGTGTATGACTTTGTAAAAAAGACATCATCCTATGGAAAATCATATCGTTCAGAGCATTATCCTTTTCGTCGAAAGAACGTGGTAACGATGCCTCGATTTCTTTCTCAGTTTTTAATTTTTGTGTATTATTTGTACTCCCCTTCACACCTTCTCCATTGATAAATTTAATACCTTTCATTATTTCTAATTCTTGTTTATACTGGAATGTCCTATCCATTCCAGCTAGCAATTTCACCTTAAGGCAAGTCATGGTATCTTCTTTAGAGCACTGTTGGTAAGCTTTGTACATAAACAAAGCATCATTCCAGAAACTGCTTGGAACCTTTTTTTCATCTTTATCATCTGTTAAGCTCTGGAATAAGTGTCCACTTGTACTTCGTCCCAAAACAGCGGACACTGTCAGAAAATACACAAAAACTATTGGCAAACACTTTAACATTTTATTCTGTCAAATATTTGATTTCAATTGCACGACAGCGTAAGTGCAACTGCGTCTTGAGCAATGTTTTATCAAATTTATATCAAAAGAATTATGTTTCCTCCACCAGACTACATTATAAAAGAAAGTCTCAGCTGAACATAGTGATGATAATGAAGTAGTCACGCTAAGATCTCCGCACAAGCGAAAACAAGGAATGGATTCGTTCTAATCTGCTGATTTCCATCATATTTCTAAGTATCTGGTGCACCATATAATGCATCTGTGAATACATAAAAACCATTTATTTCTATGTATAAATATTTGAACACGATGCACTCCAAAATCACAAATCGCAACTAGACCGCAGAAGATTCACTAATTATGCTCAAACGTTAATTAATCTGGGGCTATCCGTTTCACAGAATCACAAACAACATATTATCTAGTAGAAGGAAAAACTTTCGTTTTGATGGTAGCAATCAAATTCGTAGAAGAATTTTGGCCATTCTGCAGGCCGAATACTCTTTCTAATATTTCTCATTCTGTGTTGCCGTCACATATTCATGGGAAATATCATTTGTCATCTTAATCAGCCCAGTTTCATGGTGCAGCAGCAAAGCAGGCAATATAAAATGTAGATTGGCTGAGAATTTTGATGTATGAAGAAAGACGGAATGCATTCAAGGGTAAAATAGAGGATGGAAATTGTTCACTATTCGCTCGATGTGCACAAAAAAAACTCTGAGTTTTGCTATATCAAAAAGAATATTCTTTGGATTGAAAGCGCGAATTATGTCTTGCAATGCGGAGATATTGCAAGCCATATATGAATAATTTTACAAAGAATCGAAGATTCCGATAGCTGTGGTGGGAATCGATGCTTTTGTTTCTTTTGGAAACAGCCGCTATATATAAGAATTATTATATCATACCTTTCTTAACCTTTATCAGACCCAATGAGCAGAGCCCTTGAGAATGTTTTTTTTTTTTTTGTGAAATGAAAGTGAATGTAATTTTCTTCTGAAGTCGATAAGATGCAGTCCACTTTTCGAGATTTGCCTCGAAACGCTTTTACTTTTTTAGAAGCTATTGTTCCGCGGGTAGACTTCCGCATCTACTGAGATATCAGTTCTCATCTGACCTCAGCTCTTCGTACGTTAGCTAATGATCATTTTCATTACTTCCTCAGTATTGTCGCATTACTGCACTTCATGTTGAAGTTTGCACTGATCCTTTTTCTCTGACGAGTTTAGTTGATGAGTCTGATATGGAGGCGCTATCCTTTACAATATTACTGACGTACGTTTCGTTTAATATGTAGGTACTTATACACCTTTTTTGCACGTATGAAAACTCTGAATTTTACCAGACTCAACTAAATATCTAGTTGGTACATATGCATAAATTAAGGAGGTTGAGCTTCGTTAATAAACGTTTTATGCATTACATAGTATCATTGCATTTTTATCAGAGATGCTTATATGAAGCAGTGTCTGATCACTGTGGGGTTTGTCTGTACAGATGCTGCTCAACATGTTCACTGCTTGGCCTTTCTTGGAGTAACCCAGTTATTTTTTGTTTTAACGAGAGACATTTCGACATTATTTAAGTTACTGATATTATTTAAGGAAGTTATCAGCATATCTGAATTGAATTTATTAGTTGCCAACGTATGATAGATCCAATTTTTTATAACTAATAGCAAATATATATATCTGGCGACAAATTTTGTCTTTCAATTTATTTAATTTACAATTTTTTTTTGTTTCTACATATAAATGTAAGTTACTTTTATGGGCGAATATAATATTATATCTTAAGTTTGATAACACAGGGTGTGGCAAAAGTATTTTTTTTTATGATGTTGCCAAAGCTCAGAGGATACCCTATGATACCGTAGCACAGCCTTGACAGGAACGGAATAAGGGGTAGGGAATTGAGGATTATTGGGTTGAGTCAAGTAAGGTGATGGTGCGCATTACGCTTGAATGTTTGTGGCTCATAGTTCGGGGGGAAAACAGATGATGGCAAACTGTTCCACATTCGTACTGTTTTGCTTATGAATGATTGACGAAATTTCACGGTATGGCCGAATTTGACTTCAAGTTCGTGTGTTGTAGATAGGAAGAATTCTACAAGGGATCAGGTTAGAAATTTCGTCAGAGCAATGACCACAGAAGCAGCGATAAAAGAAAGACAGACATCCGACATTACGTCGGTGCTCTAGGCAATCAATAGTTCCAATTGATATAGCATCGTTAATAAGCCGAAAGGCCTCCTTTTCGACTTTATCTAACGAGGAAAATTCAGTGGGTCCAGCCCCTGCCCAAATACGAGAATTATATTCTAATCTAGGCCTGATATGAGAGACTTGTAGATTTGCGCCAAGTCTGCATCTTTGGAGGAAGCCCAGGCTTTTCATCGCGTTTTTCGCAATACCAAACATGTGATCGGACCAACTAAGATTTATGTTTAAAAAAAAACCAAAATTGTGATCGTTTGTGTAAAAATACTCATTTATTGTTTATTTTTATTTCAGAGATTGAACGTATAAGATTTAACAAATGTAACGCTACTCATTTGCGTAATAAGGTGATGTTTTAATTGTTCTATACTTGCTGAAAATTATCGACCCCCACCTTCTGGTCCATTTAGGGTAAACGGTTGAAGAGAGATAGTTTTTGCTTCCAGATTATTTTCCGCCATAACATGCAATTTGTTCAAATCAAAATGAATTGAACTGCACTGAGCAGTTCGATAATAATTAATACACAATGCGCATATATACGACATTTAATTATAGCTGAATAATAATTAAAAACAAACAAAAGGTTATTACTGCAATTTTGGTATCCTGACTAGAAGTCAAGTTAGGTGGTGGAGAACGCACATTAGCAATCTTGGTCGACGTTTCGAGGTTAAGCTTTTCGGAAACCCCCAAAATCATAGATTAAATTATGACATTTATTTCATTCCATTTCCAAGGGTACATAATGACTGGAGTAATGGGACTGTTGAAGATTTGAGACTTTCTGACAAACCTTCAACTGTCAAATCGGTTGAGAGACAGTGTCAAAGGAAATCCGATGACAGCAACGAGAGAACAATCTGGCGTGTTTGCAATTATCTCGTTGCCACGCTTCGGCTTGTTTTGACACAGAATTTCCTCCCCTATCTATACCAAATCCAGATAGTTCAGAAACTAACTCCTGGAGACCTCCAACTGCGCTTGGAATAGGGTCAAATAATTTAAAATCTAGATAGAAATGTTGAAGATTATTTTTTTTAATTTTATAATAATCGGGACGCATTTCCACGTGAACACTTTCATAAATAACCAAAGCTGTATATTTTGGAGATCTGAAAATCCTCTAGATGAGTGGCTGTTTGGTGTGGGATTACCGCTGAAAAAATTTATGGCCCACTTGATTTTTTTAAATCGATGCAAGCGCAAACCTAACAATAAATGGAGAACGTTATAGGACAATACTTTAAGAGGTTCTATTTCTGCAATTGCCACCTTATGCCAATATGTGGTTCAGTAAGATAATGCAACTGAACATACACCACGCACAACAATCGAATTATTGAGACAACAATTTTCGAACCGAACAATTTCCAACAAAGGGGATATGAGCTGGCCGCCACGAAGCTCTTTTCTTATGTATGGACATTTCAAGGAAAAAGTATTTGTAAATAAGCATTGTACCAACTAAAAAACAACACTTGGGAAGAAATTGGTCCTATTTCGAAAGAAACACTCCCAAAGTTATGAAAAATTCCAGAGATTTAATATTAACAATATTATCCTTAATTTTTTTTCTAATAGTAATCATCCTTTTTGTAAGACTGCTTTCAACTTCATATAATAAGCTAAATATCACGCACAGTAATAATTAGAACTAAGTCATATCAGCCGACCAAAAATCCTCGTAATTGAAAGAGTTTAAAGTCCTTTGATTCATGCAACGGAGGACGCAAAAAAAAACTGAGCTGTACTCATATCTCATAAATGCTTAATTTTTGTAAAAAGAAGACCAAAATTGGTGATTGTCATGCAAAATTCAGAATATGCAGTCACACTGCTCTATCTCACTGGTCTAATCGCTATTTGGGGTCTATACACGAAATTGCAAGAAATTGGCAAAAAAAAAACAAGGGTTATATTCAGCATCGAGAAAACGCAAAATTAAAAATTAGTTTATAGCTTTGAAATAGTACCTATATTATGAAATAAAATAAAAACACAAAATATATATTTTCCCATTATTATAAAAAAAATACTAATTCAAGACTACATAAACAAAATCTATCTGTTTTTATGTTTCAAAGGCTTTTTTTTAAAGCAGTGGAATATTGCTTTTGGTATTCAACAAGGAAAAAATCTAAAATTTGGTCTAAGATCAATTATTACGATCTTAGATATTTCCGCATGTAATGACGTATGGTCACCCCTCTATATATGTTTGATTGTTAAAGAATTTTGCTGCATCCATTTCTAAAACAGTTTGTTGGGCTGTTAAAATGATTATAACCATATGAGATATCGTTTATCACAATACATGTAAAAGCTGCCAATTTTTGTATGGCAACACCATGAATGGGTTGCCCAATTTAAATCTCATTTTGAATTGTAAGTACGTGGTATTCTTCGGAAAAAATTATATAAAAGGAGAATTCCGGCTTTTCGGACAACTTTAGGTCCGACATGAGAGATATCTTAAACGATGCATTATTTTATTAACAATGTTTATTTCAATTAAGCTTTGGAGTGCATTTGTAGTTTGAGCAACTTTTTTGGATAAAAAGGAGACCTTTCTACTTGAAGGAAATACCTGCGAAAATATATGCGAAATGTAGTAACTGGGGTGCGTGTGACTCTAGTGCATGAAAATTGATTTCCGACGGCAAAATCCTCCCTATAATGTTTTCTGAATCGAAAAAAGTACATTACCGCATATTACTCGTCGACATCTTTTATATGATATCCATCACGCCGTATTTGAACCGATCCCTCCACACCGCCGGGGATTCCCACCCCGCCCTAAAATTATCTAGAAACAAATTTTCTTCTAGGAATAGTAGCTGGTAATGAGCTGAGGCGAACGGTATATCCCGTTTTTTGGTCGGACATAACCCTACCTAGTTTGAGCCGATCTAAGGTGCAAAAATACGAGTTCCTCAATTCGAATAAAAAAAGAAAATGCTAAAAAAATGAGTATGGGGATGGCTATTAAAGCCTTCGAGTATAGGAGTGTGGGTACTCAAGCTTTTTCTCAGCATGAAAGGAATTCAATTCTGTACTAGATTTTATAAAATTGTACTAGATCAAAGCATTGACAGCCACAGCCTTCCCCTGCTTAATTGATATAAAAATTATTAATAAAATATGTTCAGGATATCATAAAATATCGTTTAAAACATCTCTCATGTCTGTTGATGTCGGGCCTAAAATGAGCCTTCTCCTTTCAGGTCCCAAATTCTATGAGTTTTCTTTCAGTATCCAAATATGTAGTTTAAGCCCAAACTTGTATGTCACGTTCTCGATTTAATGGGTGGATGAATGGGCAGATGGGCAGACGGTCGGACAGACTGAGGTCTTATAACAACTTATAAGTGGAAGAAAAAAATTACAGCATCTTCCGAGATCTGAATTGTTGATCTTTCGGATATTTACACTTGAATTTATTATTCATTACATATATAATATATATATTATATATATGTATATATGCTTGAGAATGGGTCGACGCAGAGCACCTGAAATTTTATATACGGTATTTTCATAGAAATAGTAGATATAATTTCAAAAATAGGCTAAATTGAGCGTCGATGTATAAAACTTTCGGTTCTTTACGTATACTGTGAAAACGATCAGTCCTACATATTCTTAT
This sequence comes from Dioctria linearis, assembly GCA_963930735.1. Lineage (NCBI taxonomy): Eukaryota > Metazoa > Arthropoda > Insecta > Diptera > Asilidae > Dioctria > Dioctria linearis. The sequence continues at coordinate 240,623,604 of OZ005741.1, forward strand.
TGTATTGAAAATTTCTTTAGAATATGAAATCGTATGAACCTCGTTATAATCATGCTTACTGTCCGACGAACCTTTCTATAAATATATCCGAAAAACCTCTTCAAAAATAAAATACCCACAAATGGGTGGCAAGACAACACGAAATTTCATATGGGCATTTATCTAGGGTATCTTTAAAATTGGTCTTAGACCAATTCTATCTTTTTACTTTTTATCTTGCATTTGATTTACTTAAAGCACGTAATAAAAATCAAATAGTCAACTTGTCGGAGTTATATTTATCTAGTGAGCAAAATGCACATATCTATGTGTTTAGGAGAAGCTGAATTGATACCGAAAATAATGAGGAATTAATTACTTGATTAAATAAATTTAATTCAGTTATTAAACTTGAAATTATTATTTTTTAAGGCCAATTCATAATAAATATTTCAGCGCCTAGTTGTATGCTATATCGTATATATGCAAACTTGTGCTTTAAATTTTTTTTACTGAATGCTTTGATGAGAAGAATTCAAATGAAGTTTAACTTAATTTTCCTGCACTTGCTACTTTTGGAGTATTTTGTATAAGCACACTTTTAACACTAGTTCTTTTATTTTTCTTTCATATTATTACTATGCCTCGGTATTGGTGCAATCAAACTTAGCCCCAAATAATCTATGGACATTTTTTGGATAGTGATGGTGATGTTACCTACATACTCGTATGTGGCTCTTGTCTTTTAATTTTTATGAGACTACCGTTTGCGGTTTTCTAACTCAAAAAATCGTTTTTGTTGTTATAATATGGGAAAAATTAAATTCTCTATTCGAACTTCGAGTTGGATCTTTGATATAACAGAGGAAAGTTGTTCCTTGTGCTACACTAGATGAAATCCGAAGGTTCACCAAGTTTATCTTTCCGCTTACGGCAAACTAAAAGGCATTTTTAAATTTCCATGTCCATTCGTCTGTTTAGCAGGCCTTCTGTTCATTTGTCCATCGCTAGAGAACTACGACTTATACTGACAATCAAAAATGGATTGGACACCGACGCATAATATAAAATTTTATTTAGATTTTTAATGTCCATCTGTCCATCTGTCTGTCCTCCTGTCTTAGAGAACTGAAATTTTGCACACGCTTTTTCAGAAAAAAAATTCTGGATTTAAGTTCGGATATGGGACAAATCGGGTAACTTCTTCGTAGGGTTGCCATACAAAAATTTCGTGTTTTACTATATATTTGGACACTGCCTGAGAATACTTCGACGAGAACCGAAATTTTATACACAGCATTTTCCTAGAAATAGTAAACTAAATCAGGAAACCCCTTCTTGGTTTTGCAATATAAACCTTTGATTTTTCACTTTATTTAATTTGATTGTCATATAATAATAATATCATAATATTATTTCTCTTAGACCAACTTTTTCTCTTGTTTTTATAAAAATTATAAATATAAGTTTTAAACTGCTTGGTAGGGTTGTCACACAGGAATTTCGATTATGACCATATACTACTTTTGTATGCGTTGACTATGTTAGAATAAATTCAGACATAAGCGAAATTAGGCAAATGTGTGTATTAAAATACAAAAATTTTGTTTTGACGATATACATATGCGAATGCTAATTGAAGATGCGTTAAAAAAGAGAGCTGACATTTCCTAAACTTCCCTTTTAAAATAATTATATATAAAAATTCGAAAAAGAGAAAATATATGAGCATACCGAAAAAGACAGAATTGTGTTCTATATGATCAACTTCTATTGCAAAAGTTTACTATTAAATTAAAACCCAGCAAAATTAGTAAGTGTTCAATTTGTAACACCTATTGAAGTTACATTTATTGAATTTAGTCAAGAAACAGAAAAATTATCAGAAGGAAGCTACACTATTGGAATAACAAGGAACAAGTGAAGAGTTCATACAACTTTTTTAACTGAGGAAAAATCACCAGAGACTGGAATGTCTGAAAAAATTAACTTATGAAAAAAAGAAATACCTATATATTTAAGCTGACGGTTTTATAACGGTCATAATAGCGGTCAAAGTCGGTTATAAAGTGAATAGTTTTTTGTGATATGAATTTATGGTAGTATGAAAAACCGCCGCAGTATCAAGGAAAAGTTGTGTAGCTAATAAGAGTATCACCATCTTTATTATAAAATATATGGTAGAGATCTTCAGCAGGCGCATACTTTAAAAATAGGCTATTTATAAATAATGCATCCACTTTATAAAAATTAATTTTTATACGAGCCAGGTAAATGTAAACCAATACCTACATAAGAGTCCTTAAGGATAGTATGCCGCCTTGCGATGAGTTTTTGTCTAAAATCTACTAACCACACTCATCACAGTCGATATAAAGTGTGTCCCAAAAATATGATTTAAAACATAATACTCAATTCTAGGAGGTGCCCTAATCAGCGCAAGTGAGGAAATCCCACCTGTAAAACTCATCCTTTAAATGTTAGGAAGGGTTAAAGATTTTCCTGCATATTTTATAAATCACCTTCTATAACATCTGAACTATACATCCTGGAGCTTTCCAATGGTGCATAGCCTTGTTTTTAAGATGAAAATTAAATCGAAGCAATCGGGGCACTGAGCATTGCAAGCAATCAAGGAAATTCTTTGTAAACAACTATAGGAAAAAAATTCCCAATTTCTAAAATTGAGCAGGAATTAAATCCCTTTTTTACTGGCGCCACTACTTACATGCATCCTTACTTCATCAGAAGTGTTATCTATTTAATTCATAAAAAGACTGAACTTCATATACATAAATCCTTCAACTAAGCTATATGTAAATGAATAAAAACCAAATCATAATGGACCAACGTTCGCCACATTGAAGGGGGTCTATTATAGCCTCATTAAAAATCTACAATCTAGCGTAGTCTTCACTTATAAATTTGAAAATAGCTTTTGATAGAGTCCTTTTTATTTATTATTAACATAACGAAAAAACAATCAACTGAAAAATTCAAATATTTGCAAGAAAGCATCTTTTTTTCTTTTTAATTCGTTCACAGTATATATATGTAAGTATATATGTGCATATTTGTATATATCGCAGTACTTGCAACTGAATTACCATCTCAAATTTAACACTATCCGATTTGCATTACTCTTGTAACAATTACTTACCTACATTCGAACACGTACTCGAAAACAGGTTCCAAAAACATGCTAAATTTTAATAGCACATCCAAAGGTTACCAATTTACTGCTATAATGTGCTCGGTCAGTAGTTTACCTAGTTTTATGAAGAAGCAGTTTCAAAGATATCATGAGCTTGACCAATAAAATAAAAAACAAAAAATCAAGAATGCACCTCGTTTACGAAATCTCATTTTCACTAAGAGCAGATCGTGAATAACAAGAAATTTACTTAACAAAATTGAATGAAATCGGGAACTAATCGTAATCAAATGCACATGAGGGTGCATTGGCATCAAAACCAAACTCTTTATACAGTTGAAATTATTATAAGTCCGGTTTTCCCAGCTAAGGTATGTACATACATTAAAAGAAGAAAACTCATTCATAACCAATCTATGTGTGTTTCTCCAGTGAACTATAGTGAAAAGATTTCTCACCTGGTAAATATTTCTCTATAGATATTATGGGCAGAATCAAAACAAAAATGAAATTAGAGCCCAAGTCTTTAGTATTTTCTCGCCTGATGAATAATTTAAGTCACACATTCCCATATAAGAAATAACAAGAAAGTCTAAAGTGTTCGCATGACACACTTCAGGTGACAGCGACAGTGAATTTTTTTAAAGAAGAAAAGCGGAACAAATGAAGACGCCGCCGACTTAGGTAGGCAGAAAATTACTTACTGTTGGAGGAATTCTATTTTTCGTAATGCATTTTCTTACCCTGAAATAAAAAATCCCATCCACACCAAAACACCATTGAGACAAAAGTTTTATTTTTCTGATTTATTTAATTTTTTTTCGGTTTTTCATTTTTTGATCGTTCGATATTTTTATAAATTTTAACAAGTAATATTATTATTATTACAAAACAAACATGAGTTTTCAGTCGAAAATGAAAGAAAATATTCCTTAAAAGACTAAAAGGAGAAGAATATATAGGTAATAGAGGAAAGTAAGAAAATGAGCAGAAATATTTGAATCGTTCTATGGCAAGTTATGGCTCAACATGACCCAAACTGAAAATAGTATAACAATAGAATTAGATAAAAATGGTTAAAGAAGGAAAATTGCGAAATGTGAAAAGTGAAAGACTAGACAGAAGTGATTAAATTAAAACTAACGTCCAGTGAAAAATTGAGAAATCGAGAGTGCTATATCCTATTAAATTACATAATTTAAATTGAAACAGCAAAAAAATAAATATTAAAATAAATTATATAACTAACTTTGCAGATATTCTATGATAACAAATATCTGGAAAGCCCCGAGTATTAAAGGTACCGACAACATGTTGGTTCGGAAATTGCATAAATTATAGATAAAATGTAAAAATAATATAAAACAAATTCAGTCCCTTAAATTGGACTAAGATAATCTAAAGAAATGTTATATTTTTTACTGAGGTTTTTGTCCACTGTAAGCTAGATCCTGCGCGTCTAGCGATCGTCCCCAGCCTCCATGTCCAGAACTGCCGTAACTTCCTCCGCCAACATCACCGCCGCTATATCCTGCACTGCCGTATGAGTCATGGCTTACTGAGTGGCTTGCTGTATGATGTGGATGGGCGACAACTTCATATGTGACATGTTTCTCTTGTGACAATAGCTTCTTAAGTCCAATAATTGCTGACAATACTAAAGCGATCTTGCCAATAAGGAGAGCCTTACCGGCGATTAATGCAATTGCACCTAAAAGTAGTGGCAAAAGAGCAGCAGCCTTAAGTGCAACTAAAGCAAGGATGGGACCCAAAATTTTAGCTGCCTTCTTCTTTTTTCCTCGGCTTTCCTCTGCTTCAGATTGCTCATCGGTAAATAGACTATCGGAAATATCTTCAAGAGCGCGACCCGTCGATGAGACAGCATTAACAATATCTGCACCCTTTAGTTCAACTTTAATCGTATGTGTCTGCAAGAAACTGGAAACACGATTTAGAACAAGTGATTCAATTGATTCATCACCGGATAGTGATCGAGGAGCACCAGTTTCAGCACCGGGAGTTTTAACAACCGTAACACCTTCAGTTAGTGCAAATTGTTCACGGGCGCCCAGCATTTTATCCACGAAATTGAATAATTTATATTTCACACATGACACTGAATCCTTTCGTAGACAGTCATTGTAGATACTATCCATAATGTCACTTTCGCCTCCAATTGCATTTCTAGCATGACCTCGAGACTCCTCCGTTGGTAGGGCTGCAGCTAAAGCCACCAAACACAAAACACCAAAAACTCTCTTCAAAGACATTTTCACTATAAATTGCACTCCAGATTAATTTAAAAAAAATTGTTTTCCTATCCAATTTTTATCCTCCAGGACGTTTCTGAACGTTATTGGTGGAAAAAGAACAAAAAAAATCCCGAACTGTCGCCGAATGATTGTAAGGATGATATGATACCGTTTCCCGAACGAACAGTCAATTTATATAGGTACCTGTTTGGTATGAAACCCCACCAAGCTTTCTTCTAACCGTTTGCTTTGGTTTCTTCGCTGGCTTCTGAAGACATATGCTTGTGAAGATTATATACTTACAAGCCTTTCCTCCTCTACACACACTTCACGTCGACTTTCAATGGCACGGCACACGGCATACAGCATAACACAACCGCCGCAATATGGTCTGCTCATTGGTGGCATGCCAAAAGATGCCAGAGAAATGAATTTTGCCTTATCGTTGTACTTTTATTGTTATTATATTTTTCAATCTTTTCATCCGAGTCAAATTGTTGTGTGCAATGATAATGTGCTTAAAAAGAGCTGGTCTTACCTGCTGTCGTCGTACCGTTGGGGCCACCATGCGGCTTCTTTGGGGGCACGTAGCACCTATTCGAGTTAACCGATCCAGACAATGACCAATACAACCGCATAATTTGATAGCAGTTTTATGTACAAGAATTTTCCTCTTTATTTCTCCTCACCTTTTCACCATTAATATCAACAGCATCTTCAGTTTTCATCGCCACATATTTTCTCATGTGCACTTTCTCAAAAGGCCCCGTGGAAAAAATACTCTTGACAACAGGTTGAACGCAAAAAAAAACATAAAAAATAAATAAAATAGTATCCGAGAGTCAAAATGCTACTGAGGGTCTTTCATTCATAAACAGATCATCTTCGGGCGAGCTTCATTGAAATGTAAGAAACGCAAGACGATTGATATTGGCTTGGGAACTTCACTGTGAATCTTTATACCTTAAACACGCTTAGTTTATCAATGGAACCTCCATAGGAAACTACAGAAGTGACAAAAATTGCCAATAGAGAAAGCGACATCTTCATCAATTCAAACGATTCTTTCTTTGAAGTGGGTGAAAAATTTTAAGAGCATTAGTTGAAGGTATACGTATCGGAAATTTCTATTATCTTTCTTATTTTCATAATATTCTTAGAGATGGTATTAAGTAAACAAGAGGCGTGGGATTACCACAGCAGCATCAATTTCCCATATTATTTTTTAAACAAGATTTTTAGGTGGGAATTAGGTAAAAGAGACATTTTTTTTTAAATGTATTCTTGTTAGGCTCTATTATTTTCAGCAAATATTATATATACAATGTATTAGTATGTGTTTGATTCATTATAGTTTAGCGGTGCCTTTAACTTGGACTATATGAAGATTATTAAAATAAAACTCTGAAGTAGATCTTTACAAAATAATTATGATCTATAACGACAATACGTGAAAAATTATAAAAAAAAAATATTAAAAACTTCGACAATAGCAGCGATAGTATAGTAGATACAAGTGTTTCGATTACAGCGTCACAACGGTAAATTACGCAACTAAACTTTATTTAAAAAAAAATTACAATTTAATGAAATTATTGTCACAGGTACATCGGGGTTTCGCGACAATTTTAGAAACACTCGCAACTCATACTGATAATATTTAAACGCTGTTATTGCATAGTTTCGTTTCAGTTCTCAATATCGAAATTTACTACAATAAGCATAATAGATTTGTTTAAAAAAAAAGACGCACTTTACTTTCGGAAAATGTTTGATGTTGAATTTCCATAACATACTTCAACGCACTTTTAACATAATTTGTACCCTATAAGCGGAGAGAAAGTATGTTATAATTACATGAATATTTTTTTCTTATCAGAGATACTAAATGATGTTCATTGAATTTGGCAAGGTAATTGAAAATTTTGCTCATTATCGCGAAATAATATTGGCTAGTATGATTTGAAATATTCAAATTTTTAATGAGTTTATTTATTTCAAAAGCACTCATTTCTAAGTAATACATAACTTTTTTAGCAAAAGAAAAAAGAGATGAATTCAGAATAAGGAATCGTATACGCAAATTCGTATGCGAACTCAGTTTTATTATATTGTTTTGTTTAGATGTGCTCTGCTCATCCCTTTATCCGTTGCGATGTATAGTTAAGATAATATTATGTTACACTTCTCCAATGTTAGTTTGTGTACAAAAGAAAAAAAAGGCTTACTTTTATTTCAATAGAAATAACTCAGACTTATCAAATGTCAATAGAAACTATTTCTTCTCAATTTGCACACAAAGGGGAAATATTTTCAGTATCATACGATCTGTCAAGTTCTTGTTTTTTTATCCTTTTATATTTAGTGTTAATTATTATATTTGAGACAGCTAGATTAATTCAAAGTCTCGAAGAAAGCTATCCATGTCAAAATCTTCTAATTGGATGTAGGTCTAAATGATAGCCTCTTACCAAATAGAGTTGGTATCTAACTACTGAGCCGTTTCGATCTTCAAGCTCGAGTTGAAAAATCGTTTGATAAATGTTTGAAATACATAGCAGTAGATTTATTTATCTGGGATAAGTAGAAAAAAGTACTAGATCACTTGCTTGTAGGCTAGTTTCAATAAAAATTCTTTCGGGTTAAAAGAATATCTCCGCTTTCTTACACTATTTACAAGATACCATGCCGTCCATATAGCCTGGTTTAATAAACATTTATTTTCTATCTTTTCCTCCTTCAAGATTTGATCTGATGGCTCTATTTTATCATCAGTAGTCAACTAAGCAGATATCATCACCAGCATAATAGTCATTAGCGAAGTTTACTTCAAAATAAACAAAAAAAAAACCCCCAAAACTTAAGGGCTCGGTAAAATAACAGACAGGGTAAGATAAATGTACGTGTTGAAGTACTTTATGATAATAAGTCGAAAAATTTGCTTTAAGAAAATATATTTTGTTTTATTATTTGTTTTTTAGGTGTCTGTCTACTACAAATATTGTAATCACAATTTCGACTAGTTCTAATTGAGCTAGAACGTTGAAATTTTGCACACGTATATAAATCCCATGACAATGCAATATGGTATATTTCTAAATCCAATATTGCGGACGCCTCAAGATGGATTACTTTTTCTTCACAAACCCTTTCATATGGGTATAAAATTAAAGGGCTTTACGAGTAGAAAATAATTACAGACTTTGGCAGAGTTGGTGTTCTCAAGACTAATTCAATATCAAAGCAGTTTTCTACAAAAGTTTAGATATGCCACGGTTGAACGGAAAATGCTAACAATAGTCTTATCATCGGCATCTACTGAGCCCAAGATGCAATGTAATCCTGTAGACCACGCTTTCGTATTCTTAGGATTGAAGCTATCCGCTGAAGGCCAGGCATATATCGCTCTTATTCGAAAAAGATCGCTCGATGGACTTCGCATTGAAGAACGCGAGTAAGTATCTATCTGTGCAATAGTGTTAAGATGTATAAAAGAAAGTTTTTCAGAAGTTTCTGCGATACGCAATTTTATTTCTATACAAAAAACAATGTTATTTTCTAATAAGGAAAAAATCCGTTTTTACTTTTTAGTACATTTTTTAAATAAAAGCTCTAAAGTCTCTAAATTTCATTTCCTAATTTGTCATAAGATTGTAAATCTTTTATGATGTATACCGCTCAAAAAACAAACAAACAAAAAATAAGAAAGAAGAAAAAATCATTTAGGCAAAACGTTTTGGGCACTATATGACTTCAAATTACAATAAGTAATGTATGTAACCGACACAAATTTCTTAATGAATTAACTTACCGCAAGTACTTGATTCCGCCTCCGACATTTTTCATAGAATCATCACAATTGAAGCTTCTAACAAGCGTAGCATACAAAATCTAAGTAAAGACGATTGAGTACAATAGAGTGGATCCAGAAAAATTCGCCACAAATCTATAACAGTCGGTTCAAAAAGTCGATTCCTATTACATGGATAAAACCAGTGCAAACTAGCATGAAACCTCTAATGGAAGAAGACTTGACTTGAAGAAAAGTTTTCTGTTGTTCACTTAGCTCTCTCAAATAAAATAAAGTTCAGTGTGAACACTGAGGAAAGCAAAATCTTGACCGAGCATGATGCTAACCATATTAATTCATTGTATTTCTCCAATGCTCCGGAAGCTGCTCTTCATCTGCCTCCACTCCAAAGGCTTTCAATGGAGAGAATTTTTTTATATATAAATTTATTACTTAATACTAATATTATACACGTCTGATGGACGATTATGTATGATGGAGAGGCACCTGTAGTTTTATAGATATGGGGAGTATGTGTTTTTTTTCTTTTTAGCGCTCCCCCGCCCTAATTGTAAATTTTAATAAAGATTGGATAATCTTTAGTTGTGTTCTTTTGATGGTCAACAGAATTCTGCAGAGCATAGGATATTGCGAATTTAATTGATTTGTAGGATGCATAGAAATAATTTGATTTTTTTTTATTCTTAAAAAAAAAACGCTAAGGCTGTCAAACTTTGTTCCGAATTTATCAAGTTTTATTGTGACATTTTGCAAGGATTCAAGTCATTGCAATTTGATTATTTTCTCTGTACTTTCAACTTTTATGCACCCTACTACAAATCAATTCTGTAAACGTAATTTAAAGAAAAACTTAATTCCCACTTAATTTCTTTTGTCAAAACACCTCTTTTCAATATCAAATTCGCGTACAACCACTGACATATATATGTCAGTGCGTACAACTAGACAAAAAAAAACATCCCTGTCAAAACAAAATTCATCATCGTGTCGTCTTTTTCTCTTCTTAAATAAGCCCAAGTAGAAACGGCGTACTTACGTCTTGTTGTAACTGAAATGAAGGAAGGAAAATTAATATACTCAAAGTCCGTTATCGAGGTTATGATCCTTGTTGCCGCGTGTCCACTGATTTTGAACTCCTACATAGGTGTAACAGCAACCTATAATACTAGTCTTACCGGAAAATCCTGTCGAGACAACGTCCATTTCAATCGTTACCGGAAAACCCTGACGTAACTAATACACCATGTAAAAGGAGAACACTATTGCCAACAGAGGTGTGCGATACCACCGTGATACGTGCAGAACAACATCATCCACACCAGGCTGGCTATATCGTAACAGTGGGTACGCGTCAACTAGACGTCAAATAGTAACGTACGCATTTCTGCTCCGCTAACTGGCTTTCATTCCTTACCTACTATAAACTGGCACGAATCGTTAGTACATTTGTGTCCATTTAATACTTTGCCAAATAAAATTTTGGTGCTAATTAAAATTTTAGTACTTTACATTTCAATTCACAATCTACTTTCTGCATAGCATTGTTCGGACCCAAAATAACACAGCTTTATCTAAACTAAAAAGTTTTGTAAAGACAAGATTATTTTGCTGTGCTTGGATGTGTTCAGTCTTAAGCGAAGGTGGTATAAACAACACTTGAATCGATATACCAAGGCTAATGTAGTTGCTATATGGCTTCGAGTACTTGGTGGTATAACCGGCACTTTAATCGAATACCAATATTTTGCTTTTTATGTACAATCTTGGCTAACCGCCATAGTGGATGATATCTACTCACCTTGACAAATGAATTGTATGGAAGGGGGGAGGGGCATCTAAACAATATCGGAATTTCAGGGTAATTAAGAAAAAATGATAGTTTTTCACAAGACACCCTGCATCTTACGAAGTTCCAACGACAGCTCAACCAGATCCGTATTGTACCCCATGTAACAAAAGACGGGAAGTACGGGAGGAAAGTTGTTTTCTAATCTCTGAGACATCGTTGCTTAAAAATTTAGATTTTTTCGGTCTACAACTGTATAGGAAAATTGTTCATTATCAAACAGGATGCCATTTACAATACAGAAGGCCGGAGCAGTATATGCAGCTTGTTTTATGCTAAATTACCACCTTTATCTATATTTTACTTGCCTGCTCACCGAAAACTCTATTGCGCATCTTTTGAAGCATATACATAGTATTTTTATAGGCATACAACCTGACCGCTAAATTCGAAAATGTAAAAATGATGCAAAAGAAATATTAACTAGTCTCAATGATGTTAAAATTGAAATCGTTTAGGTATAGACCTACAGCGCACAAGATTTTTCCAACAGTACTCGAGCTCTTCGCTTATCTATCAAAATTTATGTTTATAGTAAACGCTATATTGGCATCTTTGTGGAATTTATGTTGCCGTTGGTAGTAACTTTTTACCGGATAAACAGTTTTCGTGAGATTATTCCAATGGATTATTTTCGGGATTGTCAGATGTGAAAAGATTTTGTTATTTCATTTTTTGCGCAACTTTTATTGGAGCGATAACGTTTCGATTCAAGTTTTTAGGCCGTAAAACCATTTAGTGATAATGAGAAAGAATTTTTCACATGATATTTAACTTGTGTTTTTGTGTGTTAGTGATAACATGTAACATTTTTTTTTTCGTTTTCACTAAATTTGTTTACAGCTTGATGATATGTCAAACCTGATCGGAAACGCTGCCACATAATTCGGGCACAAAAATAGAATAATACAATCATCTCACGCTGGAGAATCTCAAAAATAATCCTCTGGAATTTATGTTAAAAAATTAAAAAATTTCATATAGCAATTTGAAAACATAAAATCCGTTCGAAAATCTCAATTTTGTTATTTTTATATGTTGACTGTATAAAACGGAAAATATGAACTTTTAATCATATACCGACGTACATATGCATTTTATAATATTGGATTTGCAAAAAAACTAATATGTTAAAATCTGACATAATTAGAACACTAACAAATTCTGCTCTGTTGAACAACTATAAAATACCAGAACATGTTCAAACCAAATAATGTAATCAGATTAGTTCACTTCACTTGAAATTTCGCGTGTCTACTCCAAATGAGTTACGAGTATTTTCTCTATAAATCTAAAAGTATAATAAGAACATGTGTAAAACTGTAATATTTCATTTATTTGTTATAATAAGTTCATTAATAATATTACGCTCGCGAAATCCACGTAGATACATATATACTGTATACTGTTCCATATTACTGGCAATGTTCTCAAGGTAAATCAAAAAATCTGTGAGCTTCCTAAACATTACACGAACCTGAAGTTAAATTACCATCATCGCGTATAGATTCCATAAAGCGTGCAATGACCTTGATCTGGTTTTCAAGACCTATATTGCATCATTCTATAAAAAAAATTTAAAAATTCCGCACAAAAGAAACCAGCGGATAACAAGCCATTGTTCTTAAGGTAAATGTGGACCAAGTGTGGTATGTGTACGGAAATATTGCTCCAATGAACTTGTGAATTATGTTCCTTTAGTATTTGACGCAAAAAAATAATTAGATCATTTAAAACGTAATCGGAAGATATTGTTTAAAAAAAACTTAGACATAATCTTAACATCATTTCTTTTGCTGCTGTATCTTTCGCTCATCCAAGTATCATTTTGGAAGGTGAAAGTTTTGAACTTCAAAATATATTTGCGAGCACTAATCGGAGGCGATATGAATTCGAAAGTAGCCCGAAGGCACACACACACATCATATTAAAGTCGCTAGTTTCGCTGGAGTGGAAAAAAACGATTATATTTTCAATTTGAATGGATTTATGAGGTAATTCGTCAGGTTATTTTCTAATCAATTATGCGGACGGAGGATGTATAAAACATCAGCATTGAGTAAAATAGGGAAAATTGTGTAATCAAAACATACTTAGGTCTTAACAGAATTTCATCTTATATAGAGAAGATACTAAGGCGTTCAAATTGTTTCTAAAACTCTTTAAACTATGGCAGAATACTACGAGTATAATAAATAATCTAGATCAGCGTGTTAAATATGATATTGCAACGCCATAGCCGTAATCTTCAAATTCTGTTTCTATCGATCGAGTTTTCCTATACATCTATCTTCGCTTATAATTAACGTTTAATTTTTATAGGTAATGATTTGTTAACAGCTCAGTTTTGACAAAATTCAGTTTATAATTATCCAGAGAAATGCGATTCGGCATTTTGGCAAGGCATTCGGCTGACATACATACATGCGTCGGCATAGATTTTCCGATATATCTTCTGTCGCTATGTATACATACATAGGCTTTAGCATGGCTGGGTGGTCCATTCCGGAATGGACTACAACATTTGAAATGATGTATAGGTAGAGTGATTCATATTTTTTCGTATCTGAAGTGTTGAGGAAGTCGATCAAATCTATACAAAACTGCTATTATAAAAACCTTTGCTTTCGGCACGCTCTAAAACATCTTATGGATCATTCCAGAAAGCACTAAACATTTTCCAATCTGTATACCCTGCTCATGCGACATTTAGTTCTTGTGCCACCTACGGTTTTAGTTATCATAATTATTTTTCTGCCCATTATATAGTGTAAGTAATTAGTTTGGTATTTCGGAGTTTTTATATGCTAAGGCGCTACTTCTTCCACAAGCCTGATAATTGGTTCTCGAACCAACATGATATTGTACAAAAAAATGAACCCCGCGCTCATACACAACAGGACCGTTTTTTATCTGCTTTTTACAACCCAATCATTCCTCATATTTTTCTATATTTTCTATTTAATTTTGCTACATGAATTTAATTGAAATTCTCCAATGCAAATGAATTGTCACACATTAATTTCGATCCGGGTTGCCTAACTGAAACTTTAATATGAAGTGGTTTTTCGGAAACTGAGACATTCTGGTCTGTGAAACTCTATTCCTTACTTATAAGTCGCTAATCTCCGAAGTGATCGACCCAGTTGGCGATGGGATTCAATGTGCGATCATTACTGATATTCCATGTTCAATTATGTATATAGCTGATCGTGAAAACTTAATGCTAGCTATATTCATATGCAGGTTAAGGGTGGGTTGTGTATTACATCGCAGTTTTTGATATACCATTTCCAAAATTCATTTTCTTAAATCTCGCCAGCTCGAAATCTTGGCACTCTAAATTGCGATATGGTATATAACAGACTTGTATTGTAAGAAATCTTACATCTACATAGTTAAGTAAACTAGATATTATCACATACCACCCCAACTTTCGTAGCAGGTAAGAAAGACAAAACAGTAACTGTTTAGCCCTGCACCAGTAGCATAGCCCTACACCACTAGCGTAGCCCTACACAAGTAGAGGTATTGTGTCAACCCATGGTTATTTTATTGCCGGTCATTTGCACACGTAACCAATAGCGTTACTCTCCGTCTCGGTAGCTATTAATTTTTCTTTGAAAGTAATATATTATAATTTTTGTACCCCAGATGAAGTCTATAGGCTATACTAAGTTTGTCATTCCGTTTCTAGCACCTAGAAATAATGATGGTAGGGTAAAATGGTTTGGACACCCAAGCATAATATTAAAAGTGTGTACTTAGAGAGCTGAAATTTTGCCGACGACCTATTAAAAGATGCAGTAAAATTAATTTCGGAAATGGGACAAATTGGGTAACTCCTTCGTGGGGTTGCTATACACAAATTTCCTTATTCATTATATATTTGAACACTGCCTTAGATCACGTCAACATATAGAGCTGAAATTTGGTACATCTTCATAGCAATAGCAAATAAAATTTCAAAATTGGACTAAATCGGGCAACTCCTTCTTAGTGTTTCCATATAGAATCCTATGAAATTGGTTATAATTATTTTTTCTGTCCGACGAACTGTTATAGAAATATATGCGAGAAACCAATTGAACAATCAAACTTATACTGATGGGTATAGGGTATCATAAAAATTGGCCTTAGACCAATTGTAGCTTTTTTATTTGTTTTTTTTTCTTCAGAATTTCCTGCATTATAGATACCCGACATTGATTTTAAACTGTAATTAATTTCCAGAATTTTTCTGTGTTGTATAAAAGGTGTCTCTATATCTCTCGGGAAATATGGCGAGCTCTCCCTGAGAGAGGCATGTGAGAGCAATAATTTTAGAGTAAAAATGTGCTTTATACTTAACGAAGGAGGGCTTGGCCTAGTAGAGCAATATATGGAGAATGTTCCTTTCTAATGCGTTATATATAATGTGTTAAATTACAATGGAGGGTGACCCATAAGAGAACAATCCTCACCTCCTTTAAGAGGGCCCTCGGACGCATTTAATTAGACTCCCATTTCCCGTTTGTTACTTACACCGAATTTTACATAAATTTAATTTGTTTGCTTTGACAAATTGTAAAATATGTGTTTGCTGCATTTTAATTAATCAGTAAAAATGTATTATAAAAATGCGCCAATGAAAATTTTTTACTTAGAATCGGCGGCCGACACTGAATGAAAGTATTACATCTGAGAGAGTAACTGCGGTCGGTCACCAGGAGTGCATAAAAATTGTGCCGAAACATTTTGTGTAAATTGAAAAAAATAATTAATGGTTATGGCTTATCTATGCCTCTACGCTAATAAATACTGTTAGTTTCCCAAGCGCAAGTATCTGTTGCCGGCCTCCAATAATACATAAAAATTCAAAAGAGAAAATTTCGAGTAAATTTCTAAAAGAAAATTGAGGGAGGGAAAAAATTGGAGTGAGCCATTGCTAGCTTACCCTTTGGTTACATCAAGTCGGGGCATCGTCGATTTTATATACAATATTCTCACACCGTTATAATCAATGGAACCGACAACATTTTTTCTATTCCGATCTGGATGATTAGTTTGAATATCAATATTTTAAAATTGGCCTATTGTCGGCTGCATGTATGCTGAGCAAAAATGTATGGCTATCTGCATTCATAAAAATGTATACCTGCCCAGGCATAACTTGTTCGAATTGTCTTCAGCCACCAATAATTCACATGAAATATGGCCGATTAAAGTTCTAAGAAGAAATTAATTGTTTCCTTCATTGAAAAAATGTTTTAAAAAAATGTTGGTTCATGATATTTTAATGAGCGTGACCTAGGTTCTTTATTTAAAATACAATATTTCACATATAATTCAAAAGTTCTATCTATATTTAACTTTACTGTTTACTCTAACAATTAACAAACAATTATCAAATCAACTCTTTAGTTATCGCTAGTACTGTACTTCTAATTATCGCAATCCAAATAATTTACTTCGTTCACTTTACTGTCTGAAATAAGACCGCCTCCTGGATGTGACAAGCGCCGTATTTATACTCTACAAATTGTCGTAGATCCTTCCCGTAATTTCTATTCTCTGAATCAAAAGAATACTAAGATGTCACTAACATAAATTGTTTTCATTTCCAACAGATGTAGATTTGTCACTTTGTTGCACTTAACAATATATTTAGCCGAAATCAGTGAGGTATTGAGGTTTGTTGTGCTCATACATAACCTTATGCTACGAGCTGTTTTTATGCATCATTTTGTTAGTACAACCGTTAATATTGGGTGTTTGTTATTTGTTTATATTACATGCTACGTGAAAGTTCCAGGGTGTAAATGCTAAAAATATCCAAAATTGCGAAACCCGCTTACAGTCGAAATGACGAATACTCGACTTAATAATGCTTATATTTTTTAATATACTTATAAATTTTATAAATATACATTATTTTTATAAAAAAAAAGTTTAATTTAATTTAAATCGTTTTTTTTATATTTCATTCGAAATATCCTTCGAGGGGGTCCCTGTTGTTTTTTATTTGTTTAAAAATCGGAAGAGTTCTCACTTCTCATTTTTATAACTAATTTTTTTTGAATATGGAGCAGATATTTCAGTAATAGTGAAAATATCCTAATTTAGTTTTTGAAAAATGAACCATTTTTAGGCTTCCGTACCTAAAGGTTGAAAACGGGAACCCTATTACTAAGCCTCCGATATCCGCCCGTCCTTCACCGGTCTGTATCGCAACAGGTAGATAGTTGAAATTTTCACAGAGTGTGTATTTCTATTGCCGCTATATCAACAAATAATAAAAATCAAAGTCAATTAAAAACTAAAGGGGCCCCATACAAGAAACGTGTGTTTTGGCGTATACATAGTGTTAAATTTTGTACGATGGTACGGAACCGTTCGGCTGCGAATCCGACTCGCACTTGGCCGGTTTTTTATAGATATGTAGCTGAAAAGAAGATCATTTTTTATGAACTTTCGAGGGTTAGTTAAATGAAAACATAATTAATAAATGTTTAATTTCCTTTAATATATCCATAAATAGGGATGTGATTGTTTGAACTAACAGACAATATTTCAACCCCTTTACATCTTCTACATCTTCACAAATCCACCAATGATTTGCAAGTCTATGTATTTCCTTACATAAAATTTATATAAATTTTTTAAGGAATAAAGTTTTAAATATTTTTTTATAATACACCCATAATAGTTCTCAAATCGTAGGCTCAGTTATTTTGCAACATAATAGAGGTAAATCTTCATAGGTTTGGATGAGTATAGATTTTTTCTTCATTTTTATGGCTACAACATCTGAACTATACAAACCACGATATCTACCTAAAAATTATTAAATACATATTCGTTCATTCACTGTATAATATTAAGAGTATAATATTGTGAGTACATAGTAACACAGGTTACTTTAAATCTAAGATTGTTTGGAGGTCCGAAGTTATATGTTTGATACAATTTAAATCGTTAACATAGGCTATATTGATTAAAGGCTATAGGATGAATCATTCAATGTTAAATCTCCCGCAATTCTAAAACTGTTTGAATTTATTAACCACTGCCATGTAATTTTTTGTCAGTCCGCCAAAATCTGACGATACTCGTATTGTCAAGAATTCTACAGCATCCCGATATATAACAAAAATAAACTTAATATCACAAAAACGCCTTCAAGGAAGCCATAGATCATAGAGAAGTTCTTACATTTCTTTTAAAGATTCTAATTAAATTTTCAAGCAAGAGAGCAAATAGCAACCGGTTTTTGACAATTTAAGAAGATTGTGAATCTTCGAGCAAATCTCACCACTAATAGCATTTCTACTTCTGCTTTCACCTGTCATGTCATGTTGATTTTTCCGGATAAATCATTTATACGATGAATGCGATATGCAATTATGCATATGTATTCTTAAAAACGTTTTTTCACACACGACTCGGAGATTTCTTCGACCTTTTCTGAAACTTGGGAACTATGTAAAAGTTTTTCTTCTTAGTTCGCCACTAGATAAAAGTCGACTAATTCTACAGAATACCAAATGGATAGTTAGCAGTCAAAATTTCAGTGAACATCATAAGTACTTCCGTATTTACTACTAACTGATACTGGCAATATACTGAATAAAATTTTTTAATTAAACTGAATTCCTATTAGATAATTTTAAAAGTAACCACCTATACTCAATACCCCGGGAGATACTTCTCTTACCATCAATAAAAAATATTCATTAATCACTTAAAAATATGAACATACCATGCAAATTCCATGTTACAAAGGAAATTGCATGTTATATTATTCTGCAGAGCTAAATAAACTGTCGTTCATATAGAAAATTCATTTCCATATATTTTGGTACAAATAAAAATAAAATCAGTAAATATTTTAGATTTCATATGTCTGCCCATTTCTGCGCATGTTAAGCTGGAGACCTGATATTTCATAATGGCTCTTTTAGTAGTAATATTTGTAGATCTAATAACTTCAAAAATGTGTGAAATTAAACAGCTCCTTCGTACGGTTGACATACAACAATTTCAAGATTCGGAGATTTTTCACGAATTGTGTAAAAAATGGTCAATACCAAACATTTTTAATGTATGTAAAAAACTATTATATTTATGATCATTCATCTAGAGTATCGCCAAAATTGGTTTAGATCAATAATTATAACATCCAATTTTACCTGCAGTTTATTGAACTAGAAATTGCTAAAACCGAAAAAAAAAATGTTACGTAAGCTACTATCTCTACTATGAATCAACTAAACAGACTAAAAAAACAAATTGAAGAATTTTTTCTTGATATTTTGCTTTGCTTTGCGTGTTAGTAAACTTGCCCAATGCCAAGTCGTGAATTTTTATTTTTATATTAGTTTCGACATTTCAAACAAAAACAACGAGAGCCATTTGTTTTACATTTAAATGGTCTTTTCCTAAAGAAATGAAAAAACGAAAATTGAAAAGGTACCTATTAATTTCGATTTCTTTAGTTATTATAGCTTAACATTTTCGATCTGTTCCTACATTAGAAATATAATTTTTTTAATCTGCTACCGGCTCAACCTACCATGAAAGATATGCATATGTACAAAGTGGTATTCTTGACAGATATAATTTCATGCTTGCCAGAGCATAAGATTATTTTCGATAACACAATGTAAATTAAATGTATAAATATATATACGTAAATATATTTTAAATAATTCAATAAATGTCTGCGAAGGTACCAACCTACAATATGTAAATAAAAAGATCTTAAAAGTTCTGAAATTGAAGGAACGGCTCCCAGACGTGAAGGATTTCAATATAAATTTGGATATGGCGTAATTCAATCAGAGATGTTGGGCAACCGGAGCACAATCATTTCTCTAGTATGGAAGGAGGTTAAAAATAAAAGATTATGCTTTTTGGTTATATTTCAACAGGTAACCCCTGTATAACACGGATTCACTCTAACACGGATCAAGAATCGGGAACATCCCCGTATAACACGGCTCAAAAGAACAATAGAAACTAATAAATCGAACTTTATCTTCTTTGAAATTAGGGAAATCCCCGTACGGCAGCCCAATAAACATGATAAAGTTTTTAAGAGCAAAAGATATCTCATTTGACATTTTTCATTCGAGCGCGCATGTACGAACATACTAACAAATTTTCCTACAGATTTTTCGTGAACTACTTAAGTAAGCTTTAATGTAGATTATGAATTTTCGGGTAAATTGTACCTACTCGATCTCTTTAAAGAATGTTTTTATTTTTATGAATTAATCTGTAGCCCTAGTCTGGCGAAAATAAAAAAAATGTTTCTTAAAAGACATTTCATATCCTTGGAAACAAAATTACAAATTTTAGATTGGCTCAAAAAGGGCGAAAAGATATTATATGTCATGTCGCGGAATTGTAGGATTTAAATGAACAACAATACGGACTATAAGGAAAAATGAACAGAAAATTAGGGACTCAGTTACGGCAGACTGTTCTATCTCCTCAAACATGATATCTCGTCCTAGGGCAGCAATAAATGAGCAAATGAAAAAAGGCCTTAGCTTCCGGATTGAAGACTGTTAAAAAAAACGGATTCCACTGAGCACCAATATTATTAAACAAAAAGCCTTCAAAATTTTCGACTTCTAAAGGAAAATGGAACTAATTCAGATTTTGTAGCCAACAAAGAGTGGTTTGAACGTATGAGAAAAAACTACACAACCTAAAAAATTTATCCAATAAAATTGAAAAGAATTACTGAAGATGGTGGATATTCAACACATGTTTTTAATCCCGACGAGACTGGTCATTGGTGGAAAAAATGCCCAAGAGGACATATATTTCTAAAGACAAAAAAGTTGCGCCAGGTTTCAAGGTATCAAAACACCGTGTAACATTACTTATGTGCAGTAATGCTTCAGGGGATCAAATGTAAAACCTATGCTGGTTTATAAATCTCTCAATCGTCGTGTAATGAAAAACCTAGATAAGAGTAATTTACCGGTATACTGGACATCAAGTAAAAAGCTTGGGTGAACACTGTATTATTTGAGAATTTGGTTTTAAACTGTTTTGTACCAAGTGTGGAAAACTACTTAAAACAGACAAATTTAGATTTTAAAGTTTGAATTATATTGCACAATGCACCCAGCCATCCACAAGATTCAAATAACCCAAATATCAAAATAATATTTTTACCTGCAAATACAACTGTTTTACTTCAACCGCTAGATCAGGGCATTATAGCTACATTTGAAACTAATTACATAAGAAGATCATTACAATGGATTTTGAACAAAATCGATGATGAATGTATTGGCCTCAGGGAGGCATGGAAACTCTTTAACAATTTTGGACTGCATTAATCTAATATACTTATCCATCAGAGATATAAAACCGACAGTTGTTTAAAAAATATATGGCCGGAGTCAATTGAAAGTGAAAATTCGATCGAGACAGCAGAAAACAGAATGGATGCCGTAGTAGAAGTTGCTAAGGCTCTGGGAGAGGAAGGCTTTGATGATATGACTGCACACGATATCCCAGAATTACTGGTGGAAGAAAAAATTGATGATGAAGGTTTGGTAGAAATAATATATGGAATCCATTATAATTCAGAGGATTATACCATAGGTGAAAGCGTAGAAGTTAAAAAGTTTACTCTACAAAGCATAAAGGCCTAGGCTTAGCCGAACAGTTAGAGTCATATTTTGTAATTGAAGATCCTTCAAACGAAATAGGCACAACGTTTAAAAGAGAACTTCATAAGTCCTTAGCATCACATAAAGAAATTTATAAATATTTTTTAACTAAAAGCAAACAGTCTAAACTAACAGATTTTTTGCAGATGAAGATAATGCAGAAAAATGCTCAAAGGATGAAGATATCTTGCCAAAAAGAAAACACTCGCACTCGCAAAACACTGCTTAATTCATATTAATAGGTATGCTACTCGTCAAGAAAATTTGAATGAAGTTATTTATCTTAATTAGGAAGTCATAATAGTGCTTTTTTTTATTTTTGGAACCTCAAACCCCCTTTTCGTACTAGCACATAATTCCTTGTTTCTTGTAACACGGTATGCGGCAATTTTTTGGAACGTAATTTCCGTGTTATACGGGGGTTACATGTATACAAATAAAACATGCTTTTTTTTAAAAAAAATTAGTATTTTCCAAAAATTTCTTCATATTTTTGCACAAAATTTACAATTTAGGTACTTAATAAATCACTACGGTAATTGGTCCCTTGTTTTGTAATTAAAGGATCTGAGCTTAATATTAACATACATATGTAACAAATTTTGGCTTGTGGCCATCCTGAACATTTTGCGCGTGTTCCGTTCCCTAAATGATCTTTATTTTTCGCCTCATCAGAATGATTGGAAAAAAGTCTTCTGGCCATGCTGCCATCATTTGAATTTCTGCCAGCCTGTTTCGTATTGCCCACTTAATAGTAATGAAGTAATTAATTAATTAATTAATAATAATTAAGTCAGTCTTTTCTTTAAACCCGGTCCATAAACGTCCTTTTTTGTTGTAAATAGTGACCTTACTTCTTGTCCTGTGCACCATTTTTTGAAATCCAGTCTATAGGACACGTGGAAAAGGAATTGGAAAAAAAGCCGAATCCACTTGTGATGAGGAATTGCTTTTAAGTGCATTAAATGTCTTTCCATCGGCCATAGTGAGATTGAGATCGTGTTTAACTGTTACCGTTTCACCACCCGTCCTTAAATGGTTGGAAGAAGTTCCGGGTTTCTTTCTTTGTTGGAACCGTACAAGCCAGCAGTACCTAGTTGATCCCGAACGAGGATCCTGCCAATAGACCTTGTTTCTGACTCAGAACCTTCAGACATAAAAAACTGAACGTATCAAACGGATAAACATATCAGGTATAATTATCGCTAAAGCCTTTCAAAATGATCTGCTTATATTCGGATTGGCCACCACTTTCATCAAATGACCATTTTCCTATGAGGATTAAATGAGAAGAGTCACCTTCTTGAATCGTTGCAAATACTTCTCCCTGTGTTCACACAAGCTGAGAAGCTGTATAATTCATAAGACCCTGTGAGTTACTTCCGCTGATTATTCGGTGACAATTAATGAGCCATCCCATCTCGTTGCGTCTTTACAGGTCTTTCCTGAAAAATCTGTTTCCATACTGCATCAACAATACTGGGATGGCTCATTGTATCCGGCTCTGAATAACTTTCTTTCTATGCTTGCAGAATTGCTGTTTGTGTTACCTTTGCTTCCAATGTTAGCAATGAAACCCAATCATTCGCATGGAGATGAGCTAGTTCTACGGTAGCAATTGTCTGGATACCTCTTAAACCATGCTCAATTATTTCATTAAGAGTCAAGCCTAGCAATCACCTTCGTTTTTTTTATGATAAGCATGCATGCCTACCTTGGCCTCTCCCTCATGCTGGAGGTAATATAACAGGTGTATCGCCGAAGTCTTCGAAGACGTGAAGCCAATTGACGTATTTTTCTAGAAACCTCGATTCCCTTCGACCGCATTTCATCATGCGGCGTGCTGAAGATTTTAAAATCCTTTGGTTCTAGCTTTAAGCCTGATCTTTATCACTATAAACTACTTTTTTTATTCTCCCTGCAAACTGGTGAGATTTTCAATATTTGGGAAAAACAATACTCCTCTTTATAAATTCTTAATATTAAAAAAAAATCCAAAGATAAGAAATATACCCAAAGTCACAGTTAAAAAGAAAACATTGTTCAATGTAAAATTATCAAGTCAAGTGATGTAGATGGTATCTTCGTAAGAGCTTATTGGTAGTTTTAATCATGATATGCTAATTCAAAAAATATGCTCATTTAGCTTAATCCGTGCTTACTGCTCGTGATATGCAAGTTAATATTTTTTTCTTAAGAAGAGAATACCATTTTATATCTATACAAATCCACAGTGGACAAACAACTTACTGATACAGATAAAGCGAAAAATCTAGGTTTTTGGTGCAATACTTAATTCTACCCTTACTAAAATACAATTATTTCCAATGCTTTTTATTTATTCCTGGACTTTCTAAAGTGGAGTGCCAAAAATTTCTGTGACCATTCTATCTAAAGGATATCTCTTTTGTACGCTAACCACTGGGGTACCTATACCAATAAGCGAAAATTCCAGATGTGGAAATTTTCGAACAGAGTTCCTTGAAAATAGTTACGACATTCCTACACTACTATGATTTTACATACATACGTACAGGCTGGCGAGTTTAGCACGTAAAACTTCATTTTCATTTCTTTTAAATGAATTTCCGGAAAGTTTTATTAGTGTTGTGATTTAGGTGCTAATTTTTAATAGTAATTTAATAGTAATTTCTGGAATGATTAGATTTTATTATAAAATTTTAAGATCTCGACTTAAGGGTTTTATTTAAATCTAAAATCCTATATGACGGCTATATCAAGGTACTATGATTGATCTTACGTTAGTGATGTGTTTTGAAACTCACTCCACTTTATTTAGGTAAGTAAAAAGTTTGGAAATAGAAAACTTGGATATCTTCAAACATTCCATATAAAAATTGCACGGAATAGACCTTGAAAATTATTAGATTTATGTAGCGCTCTACATAGATAACTATAAATAAAAATATTATACATACTTTTATAAAAAATTTAAGATTTAATTTAATAATACCATACATAGAAAATACTAACTGTATTCAAAACAACACGCTATAGTGACTATAGTAGCTTTTTTCTGTTCACAGCAGTCCTTAAAAGTGCCACAGTTTTATACCTGACAATAGTGTTAGTGTTAAAGAATACTCGTGTTGTACTAAAAATAAAATTATAAAATTTATGATATAATAAGATAGAACTATTATAATAATATTTTTTAACACATTTTTCATTAAGGTATCTAAAAACAATAAAAAAATAATTATTTTTGCGTAAATTCTAATATTTTCATATAAAATTTTGCAGAGAAAAAAAATTGTTCTTCCTAAACTAAAAGCTGCACATCCGAAAATTTGAATTGTATTAATGTTAGAGCATTTCAAAAACAACACTTTTCAGTGGGGTTTTTTCCGTTCGGGAGGGGGTAAAAAGTCTAAACTTAATAACAATTTATTTTTTTTATGCTACTTTTTTGTAATTTTTTTCTTTTCTTTGGAAAGCCGCGTTTAATACCATTATTTTGAATATCGCACGAAAGTATCGAATAATCCCATCCCAAGTATTCAGAAAATTGTACGGAAAAAGTCAAAAATTAAGTTATTAAAATTTATTACTTACACTATAAAAAATGTTCCCACCGAATGGCAACAATTTGTGCAACAAAGTTTAGGGATATTTCGCTAACTTGAAGGAAAAGTACACTTTTTGGCTTTGGAGATAAGTAAGTTTCACCTATCTATAGGGAGTATGGATTCAATACGCTTTAATGAATTTTCTATCGTGAGAAGGGAAATTATTTACATATAAGTTGGGTGATATTCAATAAATCAAATGCAAATTAAATTAATGTAAATTTTTCGACAAATTTTGTAGAAATATCCGTAAAATTTAGAGTAATTTTTGAATAAATTAAGGGTAAACAAGTGTTTGAAGTACATAATAAAGGGGAATAAGTAGATGAGTATTGAGTAATTTTCTACTGAAAGTAGGATTTCTATCCAAAGGACCAAGGGAGCATTCAATGCACTGTGCTTGATGAAACATTAAACATATGTAAATAATAGATGGAAATAAACATAATAAATGATCTTTGCACAATTGGTGTCTAAAAATATCTCTTTAATATAGACACAAATACCTCTATTAGTGGTTCTTTTCCTTCAAATTAAGTTTTCCTAAAATAATTCATATTTTTAAATGAAATAGGTTTAAGAAAAAAGTGATTGAACGAAACAAATTCTTTAAATAAGTTTATTTGAAACAAAAAAACAAAATATAGATATACATAGAATTCTACCTACTAAATCAAGATGAACATATTATTTTCGAAACAATAATTAACCTCAATAAAGGTTTTCAAACATACGATGTTATATAATTTACAACCCGTTTCATATTATTGATGGTATTAGGCTTTTGTCCTCACAATTATTTAGATGTACCGTATATCACTTGATTTTACGATTATTTATTTTTATTTTATATTTTTTTTTTACACTGAAGGGCTTAATCAACTTAGCTAAGGATATTTTTTACTCTATGTATGGATATAATGGAAGTTTTCCATTCGATGGAAGTAAGTTATATTTGCCGAATGTAAATAAGCCTCAAATCAGAAGTACCTCGTTTGTATGAAAGCCACAGTTATACTCGTATATGTAGAGCATGTACTATTTTAATGCATTTAGGCTAATGTTATTAGTAAGATTTTATTAAATAGTAACTTTTGGTTGATACATATAGGTCACGTCCCCCAATATTCACCCTTTTTCTTCATATGATCAAAAGCACGCAGACTCAGCAAAATTATTCATTCCTTCACCAGAAAATAATTTTCTGAAAAACAAAAGTATCAAATAACGTTCAAATCGTTCTCACAAGTGCGTTTTGGAGAAGTAGGCACTTTTACTTACTCAAAAACGAAAAATCTAAAACCTAAGGAAATGTTCAAATTAATAAGAAAGTCACTCTTTTTATACCCTAGATGAAATCTATAGGGGTTTATAAGTTTGTCATTCCGTTTGTAACACCTCGAAATAATGATGGTAGAGCAAAATGGATTGGACAACCATTCATAATATTAAAAGTTATTTTGATTTCTGCACGTCCGTCCGTCCGTCCGTCCGTGCGCACAATAACTCGAGAACGCGTATACTTAGAGAGCTGAAATTTTGTACACGGACTTTAAAAAAACAAAGTAAAATTAAGTTCGAAACTGAGACAAATCGGGCAACTCCTTCGTGGATTTGCCATATAACAATTTCGTTTCCGCTATATATTTGGATACTGCCTGAGAACGCGTCGACGTAGAGAACTGAAATTTCGTATATGATATTCTTACTACATTAGCAAATAAAATGTCAAAAATGGACTAAAGCGGGCAATTCCTTCTTGGTGTTGCCATATAAAAATTTAGGTTTTTTACGTATACTTTGAAAACGATCAGTCCAAGACATTTTTATTGTACAAGAAACTTCTGCAGAATACGAAATCCTATAAAATTGGTTATAATCATTTTTTCTGTGCGACACACCGTTCTAGAAATATATACGAAAAACAAATTCATAATCAAACTTGAATACATAGATCGGTGACCATACGAAATTTAATACGGGCATTCATCTAGGGTATCATAAGAATTGGTCTTAGACCAATTCTAGCTTTTTTTCTTGTTTAAATTTACTTATGATTCGTAAAAGTTTTATATTTATTAAACGATTAAAATCAAAGTTGTGTTTTTTTTTCTCTTTTATTATTTTTATTTTATTTATCTAGCAAAAAACCTAAGATTCTAAAAGTTATATGATACAAATATATCTTGGAATGGACTGAAGTGGAGTGGAGAGTTTGTTTATCTTAAGCTATCATTGATGGGTAATAAGGGCATCGTTAAACCGAACATCCTTTCTTTTATTTATAAACATATAACATAAATATATATGTGCGTTATTTGCCTAAAAAACTATTTTCGTTTTTCCTTAACATTATGGAATTTATATTATTTTCCCAAATTTCCCAAATGAGAGTATATTCCCATTCGATTTAATTTTAAGATTTCATAACATATTGGTCACAAAATAATAAAATGTATTGGAAAAAATACAGTTTTGTACATACCTGTCATCTCAAAATTTCTTTTATAAAGCGTTCTATACACCATTTGAAAAGAAATTTACATAAAATATGTTTTTTTATGTACTATTTGATTAACTTTAGGTAGCCGAAAGATATATTGCCAATTTTTAAGGGAACACTAGACTTATTTTACGAAAATTCCTTTCACTGAATATAGGGAACCGTACTTTATTTTTGGCACTGTATGGTTGTTGTATAAAACTGTGTAGATACTTCTTTTCAAGTCAAAAAACAGACACAGAATGGCAGAGCATTCTTAAAACATATTTTATAAAATGGATAAAATAGAAGCGCTTCCGAAGGGTGGGTGAGTATGGCTTTATGGGAATCGATGGCGTGCTACAAAATTGAACAAAATATATTTAAAAAAATTATAAATTAATAAATTGCACTAAAAAGTGAAAAATAGTTTTTTCTTTCTCAGTGATATACACAAGAAAAATTTCATTGCAAAAAATTCAAACATTTTAAGTCAAACGGGATAGTATAATTTTAAAATATTTGTTACTCCATTCAATTTTGAGTTCTAGTAGGTACTTCTTGTTTTGCATTAAAACTTTTCTTGTGTATATCACGAGAAAGAAAAAAATATATTTTACTTTTTAGTGCAATTTATTTATAAAAGTTATTTATTTTACAAGTTTTCTTAATATGTTTTATTTTCTACGTTTTAGTCATTATATTTTCACTAAAAACTCGTATAATGGTACATAATCTATTTGACATATGCATATTAATTCGCATCTACGTTTTATTGCAAAGTTGTGGTGGTTGTATTTTTTAATTATTATATGAATATTTTAATATATGTATAAAGAATCGGTGTGATTACAAGGGGTTATAAAAAAGTGATGAATTACCATCAAAAAAACAATCCCACATTCGTCGATAATTTTCTTATTAAAAAACATGGTAACACTATGAAAATCCCTATGAATACCATATAGAAATGCCATAGTAAAGTTTTGGAATTCACCTTAACTTCCGTGCGAAAATAATACAGAAAAACATGGAAATACGTTGGATTTCAACGTTTAATTCCAACGACCAAAATAATAAGATATTTGGAATTCCATCCGAATTAGAAGATGGAACCCTTTCTTAATATGCAGTCCTCAGTATAATTCGCACACAATTGGTATTGAGAAGGTGCAAATATTTTTATTATTATTATTATTTTATTATACTTACATACCTAAATTACTTTTTACATGATAATAAATAAACACTTATCTCACTAAAGTTCCGGTAATTGACATAATCTAATGCATTGCAAGACTTCTTTAGTATATTAAAGAGGTAACAAGGGCCGTCATTACATCCACAATCTTCATATTTATGAAAATTTAAGAAAAAAAGCTTGCGCTACTATCTTGTTCGCACACAATTGGTATTGAGAAGGTGCAAATATTTTTTGCACATTATACTTACATACCTAAATTACTTTTTACATGATAATAAATAAACACTTATCTAACTAAAGTTCCGGTAATTGACATAATCTAATGCATTGCAAGACTTCTTTAGTATTTTAAAGAGGTAACAAGGGCCGTCATTACATCCACAATCTTCATATTTATGTAAATTTAAGAAAAAAAGTTTGCGCTACTATCTTGTCGGCTAAGTTCTACTTACGTATACCTGAGACGACATACATACATCTAGATGTGGGAACCTCACAAAAAAGCGGTCGAATTAAAACGAGCTAATGGCCCTCTAATAGACAACTCTATACATTCTCCCTCTCTCTTGCTGTATTATGCAACATATTAATTCTTCACAATGATAGCATTCTTCGGTTGAATAAAAAGTTAAAGAGCTTAGAAAAAATAATCCTGGTTTATATGGAGATTTTCTTATCTAGTTGTAGGTATATTGTCTGTGCATATAAAAATCATTTCGATTCACGGCAGTGAAATCATATCCAGTGCGATTCTACCCATAATAAAAAACGGCCAGCTATAAGTATAAAGGGTGAACGTGTCCCAACATTAAATTCCTGGTTCATCATAAATTGGCAGTCCACCGGGAGGAGCACCTGCAATGAAAAGAAAATTTTTAGATAAATAAAAAGATTCAGAAGGAAGAAATGGGATAAGTATTAGTAATAATTTGATAATAATTAGTGTGTAAAAAAGACTGTTCGCCGAGAGGGAGGAACTTAACCTCAAACTCCACACTGAAAAGGGCGCATAACTTTCACAGGAGCACCAAAAAAGATACATAAAGAGAATTATTCTTCGCGAGAGGTGCTATAATATCATTTAAATCTCTATTAACTATATGTTGCAAGAACCATTGAATTAATTTGAAATACTTACCTAGTGCTATCCTAACGCAGGAGCACCCGAAATGGAACGAAAATTATTAGTCTTTCCGATATGTGCTAAAAATCACTTAAATTATTATTAAATATATATATATATATATATAGAAAGAATTATCCTATCGATTTGGAGACTTACAATGTGTTGTCCTCATCCAGGAGCACCTGAAACTGGATGAAATTCATTCATTTTAGCGATACGTGCTGAAATATCCGTCGGAGTGTTATTGGAACACATAGCGAGTATATTATTACGAGCAATTAGGGACTTACCGAGAACATCCTTATATTGGAGCAACGGAGAATGAAGGAAATGTGTTACTTTTCGCGATACGGGGCTGAACCCCAATCAAATTAGCAAGTAAGAAAATCGAGGATATCCCATTGGGTCGGTCCCAATACCGCCATGAACCGAGCAACAGAACCATCACATTCGTAAAGCTTCGGGGGTGAATATAAGATAAAACACCATAAGTTTTGTAATAATTAATAGAGTAGAAATAAAATGTCCACTCTGAAGTAAAGGTCCGAGCACTTCTCTTTTCTTTCCCCTTCCTGAGGTTTTTGTCTCTTTAACAGGACGCGAGAAAATAGACTTGAGATAAAACATCCGATCCTCATTATTCATCCCTGGTAAGGTGAAGTACGGCCCCTGTGGGACAAGTGTGGACAAACTTTTTCGTAGTATCCTTTCTCAGGCATGATTATTTTTTTGATTATGGCGAGAAACAGTTAAGGTTTTTGTTAGTGAACCCGCCCCGTACTCTCCGCAAATAGTCGGATAGTTCTATGATCCACTCAAATAAGCCCTAAAAGACAAAAGGAATATTTATTTTTTCCCAAGGTGCAATTTTGAGGGATGGTGTAGGTATATGGTGGTTCCGGGAGTATTTTTGTACTCTTGTCACGCTAGGTAGTAGCGGCTATAACTTCTATTCTGAACGGAGGTCGTGTTTTAATTAAAAGAGGTTGCGTGTTCTCAGTATATTTCTTTTAGTATTTAGTATTTTATATACTAACTGTTGCTTTACCTTATGGAAGTAACTTAGGTAAGTAATTCCATTTTGACTTTTCATACAAATCTTCTATTTACATAACGTCGTTGTTTTTATGATACCTCTTATGTGTCACATTAAGCTATTGTGAGGTTTTCGTTTCAACTCAACAGCCGTTTTGCTCTTTATCCATGGAAAAAGACTCCTTTGTGAAAAAATATTTTTGTTGATACTTATAAAGCAGAGCTATTTCAATACTATAATAGTTGGCAAAAATGATCAGTTTTTTGTCTCTCCTATAAAATTATACTTTTGCCTCATAAGAGGTTTCATAAAAAGAGCGACGATAAGTAGCTTTACCCTCTTTACACCCAATGTAAGCAAGTGTCACTACAGCCGTAATATTTGACCCTGGAAAGTTTATTTCCATCTGAATGTATGTACATCGTTTTTGAAAATAAATGACATAAATGTCATTATACACCATTATACAAAAGGTAGAAGACCAATTATTATGATCCCATTGAAATTTCGAATTCCCTCTGTTCAAGTTTGATTGTAAAATGATTTTTATCATCTATTTCTAGAACGGTTACAAAATGATTATGACCAATTTCATAGCATTTTATATTCTGAAGAGCTTTACAGTACAATAGAAACTTCTAGGACTGATTCTTTTCACAGTGTATGTAAGGGGCCTCAATTTTGATACGGAAATACCAAGGAGGGTCTGCCGGATTCAGTGCATTTTGATACTTTATCTACAATTTTTATGAAAACGCCGTATACAAAGTTTCGTGACGTGCTCTAAGCCAATGTCTAAATATTTGCATTCCATTGTGCCGTGCTACACAACTGATCACTACTTGCGTAAGTAACTTATGTATTTACGTAAGTAGTATGCTCGGCGTAACCAAAAATGTCATGACATTAAATGTTATGACATTTAATTACGTAAGCTACTGTAGCCGTGTAAATTTAGGATAATACTTTTAGGTATGGCTTTGAACATTCCCTTATTTCTATGGAATGTTGAGATGTATGGAGAAGTGCGGAATTATTATCAGTTCATATTGAATTGTTAGGTCGAATATTTCAAAAGTAATTTTTACGTAGTCAAATTTTAAAGTACTTAATAATAGTGAGTTAATTTGTTTTAAGTTATTCGGTGTTTTAAAATATAAGGTAAGTATTTTCCTTAAACTTGTAGGTTAATTGTAGTTGGCTACGTAGTAGTAGGTATTTAATAAAAAAACTCTTTGAAGGATTTCTGAATGCTTGTGGTGTCTCCGGAGATTCGAGTTGTTCAACTTTATTCGTAGGTTCAATGACGCATTGGGATCTACTGAGTGGATGATAGGTTCATGAGGGCCAATAAAATCCCCTGTGTAGTAAGACAGTGTCCATGGTATTTCCCGGATCTGTTTGTTGTGTTTGTGTGTGTGAATGTCCCTCTGAAATCCCTTTACACCCTCTGATTACGTAGACTCAAATGCTGTTTTCTTCATTTTCAGGCGATAGTTTACCGGAAACGGCGGCGAAACATTAGCGTGATTTCAGCAACGTTTGTTTTATAAAAAAAACCCGGCCAAGTACGAGTCAAATTCGCACACGAATAATAATTCATTTTTAGTTGCTTATTAATCTACCAGTGCTAGTTTAATATTTAAGAAAAAGGAGCCCTCAAAACTAGAAAAATACACTGAAACTTTGTTGGACAATCGCTGCAATATCGAATACTGAAGTTCGGTTGGTTCGACTGGCGACTGGCGTAATTAAGCGTTGGTGTAATTCATACATAAAGATATCCAATGTCGGTCCTGAAACAATTCCCCTTTTATCGCAAATAATAATCGCTTACTAATTCCAAAGTGGCTGACTATAGTTGAAGAATTAAAAACCATGCATGGTTTGAATGAAGCCTATTATGCTACAAGTAAACTAGATGGTTGTGCAATAATGTGATATGAGAGTCGTCTAAGCGTCAATTTAAACATTCCGTGAAGAATCAGATTGTAGGCAATTTTTAGATACGATTCTGAAGCGCACGAACGCACTTTAGCACCTCGGCTAGTGCAGGAGTTGTGGGGTGGGTATATCAAATTACTGCCGCTGTCAGAGCCCATATACAAAAAAAGATTTCGTGCTTACACAAGCATACAGCACCTGATTCGGTCCGGAAGGGACCCTTACACCACTTAGCCTTACCTGTTGTCGACGACATAGGTGTTGTGTCTTTAAGCCATGCCCCATCCTGAAAATGACACGGTGGGCTAGATGTGCACAGTGTTCCTAATGATCTGTAAGTGAATGAGTGGAGTATCGGACCTTAGTCAACCAAGAGGGCTCCAGGAGAATGAAGGAGGGAAAATTAAAATCTTGATGGTTCCAGAATGTTATAACCAACGACTTTTATTACTAATAGTGCAGTTCATTTGGTGAAAATAACAATTTTACTTTAAACTTCTAACACCGTCATCCTACAATACTGAACATAGGCGTAATACTAGTCTGTCTGAGTCCAAATATTATCGTACCCTGTGCCTCGCACAATCCTAAGTCTGAAGCTGAACTACAATAAAAATTTTTTGTTTCAAACAAAAGAAATCTATGAGCATTTCCAGTTATCATCAACATCAATATTTGTTGTGCTGGAACACAATCATCCTCTTTTATTTCGATCTAATTTAAATTGAGCCATGTACAAATGTAACTAAAGCATCAGTATAGCAATAATAAAACAAAAAGGCAACACTTACGCATATTTTAGTGCTGGGGATCCCACGCAGAGGCGTGTCCGAGATAGTCCGCTCTGCCTGGTGGAAAAATTTTAAATCTTCGAATTTTAGAAGTCACCCACCACCATGTCGGATTTGGTGCTTAAATCAATATCTCTATGCCTAAAATGATATATGTAGTACCGAACATTATCCTAATTTTTAAATGAATTCACAAAATGAACTTCCATATGATGACTGGACTTCGAAAATCCCGTGATTTATCTACCGCTTCAAGTGTCGACAGGGATTCACTGGGTGTAAACTGATATGCTAGATGGGTTAACGACAGGAATGCTTCTGTGGAATTTCACAGGTACAGGATGGTTTCTACATCGAGAGGGCACTGGGGCTAACTACTTGTGATCCCACCAATGTGAATAATTCAGATTGGTGAGATTTCGTTGTTGGAATATTTACATGGTTCTTTCGTCGACAAGTCGGTGATTCGTATCCCATTTCAGAAGAAATTCCTCAATGGGTTGTTTGACGTAACTAACTGGCCGAAGAGGGAAGTCCGCTGAAGCGGCATTTTGACATGGATTTTCTTCTATCACCGTTTCTCACTGTTTCTGGATTTACGAAATATATAGTATTTGATGCAAATAAAACAACCTTCAGGTTAATTTTTTCGACTTTCCTTCCTATTTCTTAAAGGATATTTAAAATTGCAAATATTTGCTTGCGATCAACTTTAGCGCTCTACTCAGGATTTCTTTATATGTCAGGGACGATACTTTCAATACGAATATTTTAAAGTTCGATAAAACAAAAAAACCTTTACTGATTGCCAAGATTTCACTTGCTATTTTTTCATTTCTTACAATCTTCGAGCACACAACCGATCAGTCCCCAGAAACGAAAAACAAATGTCTTCCATCCTGTCTGCCAAAGCTCTTCTTCTTCCTCATGCCAACTTTTTTCCAAAGAGTCGCCTCTTTCTACAACCGTGGAGAAAATGACGGCACGAATGCAGTGTGAGCAGAACATGAGCACCGTCACCAAAGTATATAGAAGACAAGGTATTCTCATTAAAATATTGACACATTGCAGCTGATCGCCTGTGACGTAATTCTGTGACTAATGTACATACATTTTTATAGCAAAGACAGAGCGAGGAAAGAGAGTATTGTGTTCTCTCTACCGTACATTCCTATACATTTCACGATATTTCGTCACTTAATGGTGAAACGTGGTTCGTAATGAGAATACCTTTTATTCTATATACCATGACTGTCACTAGCTGTTAGTGATGCAGGTGCAGCTGCGACCATAACAGTTTATAAGAAAGAAACAAAGTTTTAATAAGACATTCAAACCGGTTTATTTCGATATTAAATCAAGATATTTACTTAAAAATTTTGTAAATGTAATTAATTTTTATTAATTTTAAGAGTATGATAATTTTTTGAAGCAAGCGCCAATGTGTAGTGATAGATTAGCGGGAAATGTTGAAAAATATATGGATGATTATTTACAGCCTCCTTTAATCTTTCTATCGAAACATACATCCACACTACATATTTTTTACCTCCAGGTTGAAGAATGTGAAATTTCGCATCAAATCGATTTTCAGTTTCAAATGTTATTATATCGCCGCCCTTGGGATTTAATTGTTCTTTGAAAATCTCCTCTTAGTAAAACAACTAAATTTTTAACAAAATGAGTTCTGAGTCTCTCATTTCCATGTACTTTGTTATCATTATACAGAATGTATGCAATTATTTCGGATACTTCCAACACCCAAAAGAATAGTTTGCGCCACCATTTAAGAATTTTCCTCATAAAAGGATAAGAAGCTGAATAATGATCTGCTCGATCTACACCACCCATATGTTTAGTATAATCTAAAACTATGGTGGGTTTTTGAACAGGCTGAACATTACGACGAAGATTTATTCTCTTCACGTCACAGTATCCATCGCCGCCTGGCCCGAAATGCCGAAGACAGTAACTTGACTTTTATCTTTCGAGGCATTTAGTCACAATTTACATTTTAAGAAAAATGATTTTCTAGTCGTGGTAAATGCTGTTTTTTTTTTATTCCTGCAGGTATACCTTTTCTATTACATTTTATTGTGCCGGTTAGATGAATTTTCTTCTTCAGTAATACTTTTGCTAATGGTATACTTGTGTAACATCTGTGAATGAAATAATTCCTTTCGACAGGTAAGGTCTAAATAAATTCAATATATAAATAATTCCTTCAATAATTGGTCATCCTTTCACATAAAAAGAAAAATGTAATAATATAAGAAAACTCAAATGAACTAAGAAAGTTACCCTGAGTTCCTTTTACATTCACTGAGCACATATGTAGGCTCACAAGATATTTTCTTCCTTTTCAGACGATGGTCTATCGGAGACATTAGTGTAATTTCAGTAATGTTTATTTTATAAAAAAGAATAAATCAACAACAATATTTCAACCATTGTGTACCAGTTATAATTAAACTATCATATTGATACCAGTCTTTAATTAAATATTAATTGGGCGATCTGAACATCCAAAACATTTTTAAAACGCTGTTAGCGTTCTGCTCACATCTCCACTTTTAGATTAGCTTGGGAAAACAGCATAAACATAAAAGGAATATAGGTACCAAAGGTTTTGCTGACGAGAAAGGTTTGCGTTCATTATTTACCACAACCCGTTTGAAAGAAAATATCTACGTTGTGCATCCATAGTGCGCCTGCGCATGGTAAATTGTTTCTGCGAACTTAAGTAAAGCCAATGCCAATCCGCAGACTTAGGTTCACACAGGTCCGCATTTATTGATAATTCAACTTTCGATTTTCTACGTCCACACCACAAACACAGAAATAAAGAAAAAGAAATTGAGAAGTTGGGAAGATGGAAATTGGCCGATCACGATTTCTCGTATCCGTTATTGTATATTCCACTCCATTCAATGTGTGTTACTACAGGGGTCATTATAATCTTAAAAGCAAGAGTTGCTGTGGCTGATGAAATTTCATCAATTTCACTTTTTATGATTTTGGGCGCTAATGGCACCTGGTATCTGAGGTCAGAAAAAAGAAACACGAAGCGTAGTTAACTTTTTGTATTTTAAGCTGTTTATGAGACTTTTATCATCGGTGGGTTAGTAGGTATCATAGTAATCCGTTTAAATTTCTAAGGCGTTGACAGCAAAAAGTAAGTGACTTAAATACCAAATTGAGTGCGCCAAATCCACAATTCGCACTACAAAGTAGTGAACGTGCAACAAAACGAGTTTATGCATATCCGGTGTGGGGCATACAAATGGTGTGATGAGTATACATATCGAGTTATTTTTGTTTTTTTTTTTTATGCTGAAAGCATCTTACACCATTTTTCTGCACAAACTTATTGGAAGCAGTATACTTGCTCGGCGACTTCACCTGTATCGAGAGTGCCTGCCTGCATGGTTATTCGAGCATCGCGAATACACATGTACCTACATCATGCATACTTCCAGGTATATGTACCTACTACATTGTGAAATTTGTAAAATGCCCCTATTATACAGGTATGCAAATTTCCCATATGTACTATTTCTATTGTCTATAAAAGTGTTACAAAACCGTACCCAAGCAGAGAAGTACTACTTCAGGTACGACTATGCTACTTGTTTGGGGCTTCAGTGTGCCGACCGACCAACCTTTTCCGCGTCGTCGTATCATAGTGAGTCATAGGCATACGGATTCCAAGATCATGGTTTGTTTATTAGCATACCAATGTCAATGGTAACCGTAAAAGTTTTATTAACCTCGCAGTCACATTCCACCAACAAAATATATGAAAGTGTTAGGCGGGCGATTTCTGGTTTTTGTATTATTTTGTGGTTACGTTTAAGAATTCTGTTTCGATACTCTTGCTCTCGATTCAATTTTTTTATCCTTTGGAAATTCAATCAAATATTTTGGAGAAGCTAAGAC